>CM038797.1:17883158-18119110 GCA_021764765.1 Vicia sativa
AGTCCAAATAAGTCAATATGTAGAAGTTCTAATCGACGAGAGGTAGGAACAATTTTCTTAGCTTTAAAAGAAGTTTTAGAAAATTTTCCTTTATAATAAGCCTCACAAAGAGCATCTGAAGTATACTTCAGATTGGGCAAGCCTCTGACAAGTTCTATCTTGTTCAGTTGAGATATTCTTCTCAAGCTGACATATCTCAGATGTCTATGTCAGACCCACTGCTCTTCGTTTATAGACATATGGAATTTTACATTCTAGTTTTTCAAATCAGATAAACAAATTTTATAAATACTGTTTTTCCTCTTTCCATTGAACAGGACAAATCCATCTTTCTGACTAATGGCTTTATATGATGTTTGATTAAATATAACATCATAATCGTTGACACTATGTTGACTGATTGACAACAAGTTATGTGTCATACCCTCTATTAGTAAAACGTTATTGATAGAAGGAAGTTTACCGTTACCAATTGTCCCTAAGCCAATTATCTTGCCCTTCTGGTCTCCTCCGAAACCAACGACACCTCCAGACTTAAGTTCCAAATCTTAGAACATATGACTTTCGTGTGTCATGTGTCGTAAGCATCCAGTGCCCAGATACCATGATTGATGTTTCAATGGGGAAATCATGGATATCTGCACATGAATAACTTGTTCCTTAGGTACTCATACTTGGGTCATTTCTCGTTAGTCTTTCCAGAGGTTCTAACACCTTTGGATTATTGTGTAGTAGTATAGACGTGTAAGCTATATGCATGATATTTGTGTTTAGAAGTTTCCTTCTGCGTTGGTGATAGTGATGCAATAGAATATTAACATAATGAGGAAATAAATACTTCTTTGTAATCATTAGAGTCTGACTCATCATGAAATTCGTTTATTCTTGTATTTACCATAAAAGTTAGATTGGCATGTTCTCCATAAGAGTCTTCTTCCTATGAGTCTGAATCATTCCATGTTGCCATGAGTCCTTTCTTTCCTTTGAAAACCTTATTAGGTTTTATTTCTCTTCTAAGATTAAGACAATCAATTATGTAATGCCCATGTTCTTGACATTCATAGAAAATGAATTCCTTTTCAAAATAATTTCCTTGATCAGTTGTAGACTCTTGCCTACCCTTAAATCCTCTTGATCCTCTGAACTTACTCTGTCTGTGTTTCTACAGCTGGTTTATTCTTATAGAGACCAAAGATAGTTCATCTTCATTTGAGTCTTCTTCAGACACTTCTGATTCCTCCATTGCTTGATAACCCTTTGTCTTCTTAGACTTAGACTTGAGAGCGATGGATTTACCTCCCTTATGGGGTTCATCTTGTAGAAGCTCAATTTCATGACATCTTAAAGAACTAATAAGTTCTTCAAGACTGGTTTTGTTTAGATCCTTCGCCAGTTTCAAAGCAGTTACCTTGGGTCTCCATTTGATAGGCAGACTTTTGATAATATTTTTGACGTGATCTGTAGTAGTGTATCCTTTATCCAGAACTCTAAGTCCTGCAACAAGCATCTGAAATCTTGAAAATATCGTTTCCACAGACTCATCTTCTTGCATTTTGAAGGCTTCATACTTATGGATTAAGGCAAATTCCTTTGTTTCCTTGACTTGAGAATTTCCTTAGTGAGTCATCTGAAGAGAATCAAAAATAGACTTAGCAGTCTCTTTGTTTGTGATATTTTCATACTCTGTATATGATATTGCACTGAGAAGGATTCTTCTTGCTTTATGATGGTTCTTGTACATCCTTTTCTGATCGTCTGTTAAGACACTTCTGGGAACTTCCTTTCCTTCTACATCTATTGGGTAGGTGTAGCCATCAACTACAATATCCCATAGATCTAGATTGAATACAAGAAGATGACTTCTTATCTTGTCTCTCCAATAGTCAAATTTCTCTCCATCAAATATCGAAGGAAAAACTATAAGAATCTCTTTCTCTATCAGAAGCAATAACAACTACATTGTTGTTGGGAGCAGCCATTGTTATTTTTCACACACTGGATTGGTACTGAACATTGTTAGATGCTTTGATAAAAATCCAACTTTTTTATCACTCCAGAACCAGATCTTCCTCTTCAATGTCCTTACCACTTGGTTTTGAAGAACCTTGTATCGTATCATAAAGTTGAAGGAACTTCAAGTCTTCAGAGTGATCAGAACCACGTCTTCAGAGTCTTTAGCACTTGGTCTTGTAACCTTATATCATATATAAGTTCAGAATAACTTCAAGTCTTTAGAGTCTTTAGAGCCACATCTTTAGAGTCTTTAGAGCCACGTCTTTAGAGTCTTTAAGCACTTGGTCTTCAAAACCATTTGTCTTCTGAAACTTGAGTCTTCAACATCTTGGACTATGTTCACTTAGAACTTCTGTCTTGAGATCTTTAGACGAGTTTCTTTAGACTGACGTATCAAAGTTACTTAGCTTTAGAGCCTTCTGAAGCTTTCCTCGTTACTTGTTCATAAGTGGCCACTTCATTCATCAAAAGCAGAACCCGTTTGTTTATTCTTAAAAATACAACAAACATTAGAGTAACAAAATTGTTCACTCAAACATACTCTTTGTTATCATCAAAACTTAGATCCATAATTTCATAACCAAATCTTGTTCTAACAAATAACCAAGCAGCTGAAGGTATTGGAGATGTTCTAATTATAAGGAAAGATGGCAAAATGTAAGTAATTACAAATGTTATGTTTATTCCAAGCATGAAAAGCAACTTGCTCAGCATAAGGAAGTTGGTCGAAAAGAATAACAAAGTGATGGTCAAAGATAAGATGATGAGAGTCGTCGACACATATGGAAGATTAATCTTGAAGGCTCATATGTCTCAGAATAGAACCTTAAATATCGAACTTAATTTGATGGAGAACCAATGTATTTCAACTACATCTAGCAAAGACGAATGAATATGACACTATCGACTAAGCCATCTCACTTCCAAAAAATCAGATATTTAAAGAGGAAAAATATGGTTTCAGGATTTCTAGAAATCAATATTCCAAATAAAGTGTGTGACGAATGTGTGCAAGGGAAGTAACACAACAATAGATTCAGCAAGGATGCATGAAGCAAGTTGAAGGATATTATCAAAGACATATACTCTGATGTATGTGGACCAATCCAGCTGGACTTGCACGGAAGTAATAAATACTTTGTCACATTCATATATGAGTTTCAGTCGTAAACTGTGGACTTACCTGATCAACAATACAAATAAAGTGATCGAGGTATTTTCCAAGTTTATATCTATCGTCGAAAGCTCAAATTTTAAATAATTAAAGGTGGTGGAGAGTATCTGTCGAAAGCTCAAAGTTTAAATAATTAAAGGCGGTGGAGAGTATCTATCGAAAGACTTCAAAAATTTATATGAAAAAGAAGGGATTATGCATAACTTGGTTCCACCTACACTCCACAATAGAATGGAACCACATAAAGGAAGAATCGAACCATATTGAAAATGGTGAGAAGTGTGTTGAAAGGCAAGAATTTACCTAAAGAGTTTTTGGGGTAAATCAGTGTCGACTGCAACATATATTTTGAACAAATGACTGACGAATAAGCTAGAAGAAATATTTGGATCTATTACACATAGACATGTGTCAGATCAATTGAGAGGAAAACTTGATGACAAGTCGAGTCAAATGATTCTAGTTGGATATCATTAACAGGAGGTTACAAGTTGTTTGACCCAATGAACAAGAAGATTGTGATAAAAAGGGGAGTGATCATAGATGAGCTTAAATAATGGGATTGGTCTGAAAATGTCAAGAATTATTAAGTGAAAGTCTTTCTTGAAGAACCAAAAACTCAATTCGAAAAATAAGTTCGACAAATGGAAGTTAGACAAGAGAAAGTTAGAGATCCATCAATTACAAGCAGACCTCAAAGAACAAGACGCATGCCTGCAAGGTTGCAAGATTGTGTGATTACATCAGATGATGCAGTAGATAATGAAGGTGAGCTACTACATTATGCTTTCTATGAAAATGTCGAACATGTAAATGTAGTTAAAGCATTGAAGGATTCAAAGTGTGTGAAAGCAATGAACGAAGAATTGAAATCCATAGAAGAAAAAAACACTTGGTCACTTGTCGATTTTCCTCAAGGAAAGAATACAATTGATGTCAAGTGGGTATATAGAGTGAATATGAATCCTACAAGAGAATTAACTCGACCCAAATCAAGGCTAGTAGCGAAAGGATTTCTCTAGAAAGAAGAAATTGACTTCGATGAGGTTTTTGTACTTGTGGCTAGAATTGAGCAATCAAGTTAGATGTTGGTTTAGAAGAAATAAACAATTGGCACATATGTCAAATGGACGTGAAATGCACATTCCTGAATGGACCTTTAGATGAAGAAATCTATGTTTCTTAACCATTAGGGTTTGTGAAGCATGGCAAAGAGAGAAAGGTGCATAGGTTGCATAAAGCCCTCTATGATTTGAAACAAGCTCCAAGAGCTTGGAATAAGAAGATTGATAGATTCCTAAGGGAGAAGGAATTTGTGAAGTGCACAACTGAACATGAAGTATATGTAAGAAGAAGTAATAGTGAATTGCTTATACTATGTCTCTATGTTGATGACTTGTTAATAACATGTAGATGTAAAAAGGAGATCGAAGACTTCAATGGTGATTTTATCAAGGAATTTGAAATGTCTGATCTGGGTAAAATTTCATATTTCCTTGGCATCAAATTGTACAAGAGTAGTAGAGGTTTGATGATGCACCAAAGAATATATGCAAGTTAAATTCTCAAGAGATTAAAGATGAAAGAATGCAACTCGCCTTCGACACCTGCAGAACTAATACTGCAACGTTTGTAAGATTCAGAAGAAGATGATGTCGATCCAACCCCATATAAAAGACTTATTGGGTCATTAAGGTATCTTTGTCGCACGAGGCATGAATTAACATACAATGTAGGTATGGTAAGTAGATTCATTTAGAAACCAAAGGTATCACATCTAACAGCAATGGAGAGGATATTGATGTATCTTAAAAGAAATCTTGACTATGGTTTTTTATTTCTAGCAAATGATAAAGGAAAAGAGTGCAAGTTAGTGGCATACACTGATTCGAGTTGGTGTAGTGATGTTGAGGATCCAAAATTCACAGCAGAATATGTGTTTTATACTAGCTGGTGCACCAGTTTCTTGATGTTCGAGAAAATAACCAGCAATGGCATTATCATCATGCGATGCAAAGTACATAGCTACTTCTATTTGCGCATGTCAAGAAACATGGATGGTGAACATGGTTGAAGGGATAATAGGTAAATATTATGGAGCAATTATCATAAAGATCAACATCATGTCATCTATCAATCTGGCAAAGAACCCGATAATACATGGTCGAACAAAGCACATTGAAATGAAGTTTCACTATCTCCGGGAGAAGGTTGCAGATGAAAAATGAACTTGAAACACTGCAGAACTGAGAATCAGATTGCAGACATCATGACGAAGGGAGTACAAGTCAAAATATTTAGAAGACTAAGAGCCATGATGAATATTGATAGTTTTCACACAATGAATTAGGTGGTATGTTAAATTGTAATTCCTAGTGTCGAATAATGTGTGTCGAATTAGATTTGATTTAGTTACACACAAGATTTTATTTAGATCCAAAATAGAATAGACTTGATTTAGGTCTAAATTAGAGAGATTTGATTTAATTCCAAAATACCTATTTTGGGCTTTTATAGTTTTGGGTTTTGGCTTTGAGAGTAATCTAACTTAAATTTATAGAGGGAGTAACCCCTATTTTGTAATCAATTCTTTTGCAGATGAATAAGAAGTTTTCCACAGTTTATAGACAGAGAGAAACTCTACAAAAAATCATTGTCTTCTTTTCTTGTTTAAATTTTCTTTTCATAGTCATTGTTATTATGTGGCTGTAACAATATTGTTCATTAAGATTGATAAGAATTCATCATAGGTTTTGGTGGATGTCCAACAAATAAAAAGTACAAAGAATTGTTAAAATGATGAAAACCTATAAAATATTTTGTTGAAGTTAAATAAACGTAAGTTCATATTATACATAAAAGCTAGAAGTTTGAAATCTCTTTCACTTTAAACAATGTGAATTTGAAATTCATAGTAATTAATCTTTAAATTTTAGAAAAAGTCTCTATATTTTTTTTAATTTTCAAAAGAATTTAAAAATCGATAATAGATTTAAATTGAATCATTTAAATTTCTTTAAATTATAAATTTTTTAGGGGAAAACTTCGTCTTACAATACTTATTTTTTTAGACTTTGGGTTGTCACTCAATAATTTCATTTTTGTTCGTATTTTTCAATATAATCTTCAAATAATTATTCTTCACCCCCACCCCCAAGCTCTTCTTCTTTTTTTTTCAATGAAGAAAATTTACCCATCATGTCTCCATCATCTATCCTACCTGTTGATAAGCCAACTTCCCAGCTGCTTGAATATCACCACAAAATTCAAAACATTGTTTAACAATGCCGAGATTGTAAAAAAAATTATCCCACGAGGAGGGTGTGACCTAATCCATAGAAAAGCTTGTTGAAAAACAAGTTTCTGGAACCCAAATGTTTACACGCCAGCAACATGTCTCCCCACTACTACAAAAAACACATCTAATATCACACGCAAAATGCATTTGACCTCGGCTAAGGAAGCGAGGTGACAAAGGGATTTTTGAAAAGCTAGCACTTAACACCTCGTTTATTAAAATGTTGAGGGGTAAAGTTATTTGCACGTGAGTTCGATCCCTAACATCTGCATTCTTATTATTTTTAGAACTAGATGACACATCCAATATTAACACTCGGTGTTTATATAAACGAGGTAATATTTCAAGGTTCTTACCTTGGATTTATGTAAGAATCGAGGGGGATACATTTCTTATACTATCGTTTGCACTCGTATTACATAACCATATTCCATAACATATAACAATATTTTGCAGATTTCTAAAATAGAAACATTGTATATTTTTCCAAATTTTTTCAATATGAAATATTGTACCACAAATATTCATCAATTACATCAAATGCAAACCCAAAATCACGCATACTTTATAATTTTACATTAAAACTAAAAAAAATGATTAATAAAAAAAGCAATAAACCATTTACTTACTAGTTTTCCTATATCCCCTCTTGATGATCACGATGAATAACATGCACATCGACTGAATCATTTTCTTTGGATGATTGACGTACATGTGTTGCTAAAAAAGGTGTCTCATAGTTAAAATATTGATTTTCATCGGTACTATCAGGAAAATGTTTTCCTTGAAGAGTAATTTAACATCTAGTGTTATAAGGATTTGTGACATAAAAAACTTATTTTGATCGGGTTGCCATGATAAATGGTTTGTTCTTTAAGTTGCCTTTTGAAGATCAACCTGTGTGAATTCTAATTCATTATTTTCTACATCAGTGTTAATGTCAAACCACTTGCACTTAAATAAAGACACTTTAAAATAAACATGGTAAATATATAAAATCTCCTCAATGATATATCTCCAAATAGGTTCTATTTCCTACTTCTTTTGGGGCTAACTCTTGCCGTATACCCATCAAAACTATATCTTCACGAGATTTATTAGTATATTTTGTCTTACCTTTAATGTTAAGAAGTGTTCCAATAAAACTATCACATATATTTTTCTCTACATGTATCACATCAAGTTAATGTCTTACATCAAGACTATACTAATAACGAAGATCAAAGAATAGCGACCTCATTTTCCAAATATTTTTCTCTGCAATTTTTTTTGTTTCTTTCCAAAGACAACATTAATATGTTGTTGTCTTCTATGAGCTTCCTTCGCAGTTAACGGATTTGGAGCGATACCAAACCACCACTATCCATTAAAAGCTTTCTACAATCTACGATATGAATGCTTATAAGATGCAATAATTACGTTAAACATGCATTTTGACATAGTCCAAACCCATTTGGCACAATATATTCTTGGCCTCATAAGTACAGTTTGACAAAGTGTTACCTCCATGATGCATTTATGTCACAATTCAAACAAATTAGTGAAAATTTTATCCATATTTCCACATCTTGCCTTAATAATATACAGTTTTAACACATTTGACAATCTTTTAAAAAATTTACATCTCGGATACAACGAATCTTCCATGTCTCTTCGCAAAGTGTCTACCATATTAGCTTTCTTGATAGAATCTACTCCAATATCATGAATGATGTCTTCTAGATTATTATTCGTAAATTCATCATTTTTATCTTAAATTATATGTGACAGCGGTCTCTTTTTTGTTTCTTCACCATTCCATTACCCATTTTGTGTAATTTTGAATATGTCCATCACTACCACAATGATTTGATATAACATCCCTTGTATGTTGTATTCTCTATATTATAGTATTTCATACAAGGACACCAAAAAATCTTATTATTGTTAAGAAGGATTTTTTTTTCACGAAATCAAGAAATTGTATGACTCTGTTCTCATACTCTTTAGTTAATCTATTGGTTTTGATCAAACTACGATCCATAATCACATAAAGCTTCTAAAAATAAAATAAAAAATAGTACACAACCAACAAAAATAAAGCTTCTCAATAACAACAACAATAACAGTAATGGAGAAAAACAACAAGAACAACAATAATCGACAAAAATCTATAACAAGAACAACAACAACAACAATAATAATGACATACCAGAGAATAATGATTGGAGAGTTTTTTGTTCGCTGGAGCTCGTTGGATAATAATGGTGTTCTTTTGTTGGGTAGAGAAGAAGTGTGCTTTTGCTAGGGCTCAAACATTTATTGAGGTACACACCGAGGGAATAAAAATATAAAGAGTATTTATCGCGGTTATATTGAAAGCCGAGGTAACATATCCAACGTAAAAATCTATAAAAAAATAAAGGATCCTTTTTGGTTGCACAAAGAATAAAAAATCAATGAATTTTTATCTTGGTTTTACTAAAAACCGAGGTAAAATAACTAACGTAAAATCTATAAAAAAAATAGATGTACCTATTTGGTTATATATAAAATATTAAATTATAGGAGTGAGGAATTGAATCTCAAACCCTGGGCATATATTTATGTCAGTTTTATTTAAAACCGAGGGAACATATTTATTATTATTATTATTAAAATAAATCAAGCCGCCCTCATTACATATACCTTTAAATGTTTATTTTACATGGTAAAAGCTTCGACATAAAAGAGTTATTTGTTGTAGTACCCATTATATATTTGCTTCTTCTTTACGAACAAAGACTTAGATCGTCCTGAGCCGAATGAGAGGATAATATTGATTGGTTTCTCTGGGATCAACTTGGACTCAATGACTTCAAATTTCCTCTTAGGTTTCCTTATCATAATTCTACCTAGGTTTCCTTTCTAACCAACATTGACTTTTGAGCTTTCTTCTCCTTGGCATTTTCAAGGCATGTCTTCCTCTTTGCATCTGACATAGGCATCACACTCTCTATATAAACAAATTTTACCAAGTCAATATAAAAATTTATAAGAACTGGAAATTATATTATAAAGAAAGATTATGTAAAAATTCATCAAGACCAACAACTTGACCTTCTTTATCTATCGGGTCCCTAATGCTTATAATCACCATTTTTCTAAATGGTCAACCTCGCTCTTTTATGAGCTGCTAATCATGTCCTAATCAAATTCTAAAATATACACAAGGTTTCCCTTCCAATAGAGTGGGAACATATTGCTGCCATTATTATAAAAAAATTCCTATGTAAAATTGTCGTCACCATGCACCTGAAAAACATTTCTTTTTCCCATTATTATAGTTGGAACTATACAAATTTAAAATTCCGCTATTTAAGAGATATCAAACTCCCCTTGTTCACGCTTTTAGTCTAGTAGATAGAGTACATGCCCACAATCAACCTAATGCCTATACTTTTCATAAAAGCCCAATTGTTTAGATGGAATTGGGAGGAAGCGACACAAATAATTCTTAAAATATTTAACTCAAAAGGAATGAAAGGAAACTTCAACCCTGGATCTAATAACATACATGCATATATAGAGAAGGTTTCACCCTTCATGTCGTGGGATCGCCTCATACATGCCCTATCACTATCCAAGTATGACTCCAATGTAATGTCTTCATCACGAACAATGAAGGAGATAAATATCCCCTCCATAAACTCTTTAACCATTTATTCTTTGAAAAAAATATAATCAAATCTCGCCATGTTTTCACATTAATTATCCAAACTTATATTAACCGACTTTATCCCTTACTTGATCGTTCTTCTTGTCAGTCCTAAAGAAGAAGATACCAAAACAATATCATTATTGCTATTCAAATAATTATAAAAAAATACTAATACTTATACTTGATAAATGTCTCCCAAATAAATATCACTCAAGCACATCCTAATCAACATGAAGCACATCATAATCTTGTACTCTTGTGTTGATTTATTGATACACTGGTTTCACAACAGAATTATTTCTTCACGATTTCTAGATTGGATCTCATCCATATTTTGATAACAATCCCTACTTAAAACTAGTGATAGTGAAGAATGAACTTAAAGAATGAAATGGAAAATATATGTGAACTTTCGATGTAAGGGGGAATGAACCTGCTATAAATATTGTAGAATGTTGAGGAAAATGTTAAAAGTCTTAGACATGGATGGCTTGAATATATAGTAGCAAGAACCCTTGAAACTTATGAGAAATGTACAAAAAAACTAGGTTTTTGTGTCAGTTCTTTATGTCTTGTGAGTAGGGGCGGGAATAGGCCAGGCTAGACCAGACCTTTGAAGGCTTGAGTCTGGCCTACGATAAGTTATAAAGGTCTTGGTCTGATCTATGGACTATTATAGGCTTTTTTGGAATAACATGATCTTTTTAAAAGTTATGCCTGACCTGAAGTCCTATTTAAAAGTCTATTTCACATCAAGGTTTTCATATAGTATATTTACCTATTTTTTACATAGACAACAATGTTTTTAGTATACTATTTAGCCTATTTTCTAATAGATATACATATATAGAACAACCTACAAGGTTTCATTGACTTTTTAATAGCTTAAGCATGAAATATTTAAATAAACAGGCTTTAAAAAAAGCACAAGCCTGTATTTTTTATTAAATATGTCAGACCAGACTCAAATGATATGCCCTTATAGGCTGGTCAGGCCCATTCCCATCCCTACTTATCAACAAACTAATGGACCAATAACAAAGCATATGAGACACCAACTATATAGAGCAAACATATTTACTAAAACACTTTGTTTAATTAGGGTTGTGTGATGAGGAATACCGATAGTATCAAGTATGAAACCTTTAAATAAGAGGAAAAATGAAGCATTTTTATAAAAAAAAAATCACATTTGGTTTGACACTAGAATACCAACCATCACAACCATAAAATGTTGTATTTTAATTAGGAAATGTTGCACCCTTAACCACTGTTCTCTTAAAGGTTTCTTGCTTGAGATGATGTGGAACGCCATAAATATTGTAGACAAGGGCCTAATTTTACAACCTTGGCCTTATATTCTATAACAATGTGAGATGTATAAGACACCTTAAGTGAGAAGTACCAATGTAATCACGTTCTTGAAACTTGAGGGATATAAGCACATGATGACACTTCCTCTAAAAGAGGCCACCTACCACGATCCCTGAGGCTGGTTCAAGTTGACTGAATTAGAGAAAAAATGTGAGTGCATTATATATTTCACTAGATCTAAGAGTCTATGTATACCTACCTATATGGTCAAAGTAGATCATCACATATACAAATTACCAATTATATAGCTCTTGATCTATCATTAGCATGATCCATATTATTGTACTCACTACAAGTTATTGAAGGGTAATTTAGTATTTTTCTATGTTGCCTATGTCGCCCTAATATGTGTGCATAAATAGACTAGTAGCAGAGGCAATTTTAATCAATTTTCCTTTAGCTTTTTTTAGCTGTAATTGTAGAGCAATAAGTATATTCTTTCACTCCTTCATGTTTTAATCACATTGTGAACTAACAATTGGAATCTAGAGATCCGGTTCGGATCCATATGGAAACACAAGTGTTTTAGGCGTTGTGTGATTCATTTTATTGCTTGAATTTGTGTTGAATATTGAAAAGAATCATAACATAATCACATTTTCTAATTATAAGGGATTGGGAAACATTGTGTTTGGTGAGATCTAAGTGACTTTCACAAGGTTGAAGATGAACAAAAATGGTAGTATGGGCACCAAACTTTCAGATGCATGTGTTGTTCGATACTCAAGATATGCTTGATCTTGTCACTGAAGGTTATGTTTTGATTACATCATATGTGACAAAGGAACAAATAAACGCGTAGAGAGATACAAGGAAGAAAGATCAGAAAGTGTTGTTCTACATCCATCAGTGTGTGGATACGAATGTGTTTGAGAAGTTGATGATTCTTCTAGCACGAAGGATATGTGGGATATGGTGACAAGTTTTTACGGTGTTGATGCATTAGTGTAAAAGGTGAAGCTTCAGGCTCTATGAAAATAATATGAGAATCTCAACATGAAGGACGATGAGAAGGTATCTAAGCGTATATCCAGAGTGATTATGATCTTTAATAAGATAAAAGCTTATGGAGAAACCCTTTCTGAACAAGTAATCATTGAGAAGATATTCAGGTCTCTTACCTATCAGTTTGATTACATTATTGTAGCAAGTAAACAATCTAAAGATCTGAGCACCATGGTAATACAAGAGCTGCCAAGAAGTCTAGAGGCGCAAGAGTTACGTTTGACTGAAAGAACTTCTAAGAGGGTAGTTGAGCAGGCTCTAAAAGATTTTTTGTTAAGATGCCAAAAGCATTCTTGGTCAGAATCCAAGAAAAACATGGTAGATCTCAGGAGTCAGAAACATGCACTTCTGATGGGAAGAAATATGACAAGATAAGGGAGAAGTATGACAAGAGAATGGTTCAATGTTACTATTGTAATAGGTTTGACCACTTTGTTAAAGATTGTTGTTGAAACAAAGAAGAAGAAAAAATAGCTAGAGGATATTCAAATGATGAACATGTGTTATTGATGGCTTATGAATCTGATGAGGAACCTGTGCAATTGTGATTTTCTAATTCAGAAATAGTGTTTGAATGTGAGTTAGAATTAGAAGTCTAGTTTTATTCAAAAGATGACTCAGAGTCAGAACATGACTCTGAAGCTGAAGCAAGTCAAAATCTGAAGGTGAGTCTGAGTCTGAAGGAGAATCATAAGATGAGTCAGAATCTGAAGAAGATTTTTCTTTTGAAGATGAATCAAAACCTGGAGGTTATAAAGGTGAGTTACATTTAGAAGATAAACATGATTATGAAGACTCTAAAGATGAGTAAGAGTCTGAAAGTTCTGAAGACGAGAAAAAGTCTAATAGTGACTTTGAAGAATAAGATGACTCTGAAGGAGAGCCTGATTCTGATAGTGAATCTGATTCGGATCTAGATTTTGATGATGATCCATAATCTAGTGGTGGTCATGCTTCTATAAGGGAAAAATCTAAAGATGTAGGTTATGGAGTACAAGGTTCTGGAGATGATCATGTTTCTGGTAGAAATCATGTCTCTGAAGGTGGACCTTCTGAAGAAGAAGCTTTTGAAGGTAGTACAGCCTTTGATGATGGTGATGATTTTGAAGGTTGAACTTTTGAAGTCAAAACTTCTGAAGGTGATCCAACTTCTGGAGGTGGTCAAGTATTTGATAGTGTTCTAGGTTCTATAGAAGATTCAGAACAAGTTTAGAGGCCACAAAGAATGAGACAAATACCGAGAAGATTTGTAGAGTTTGACATGTTGCAAGAAACTGACGTAGACTCTGAGGGAGAAGTCATCCAGTGTGCCATGTTAGTAGTCTCTGAAGCATTATGTATTGAAAAAACTCTCAAGAAAAAAGTATGTTTGAATTCCAAGAAATAAGAACTTGAGACTATCAAAAGAAACAAGACTTTGAAGTTACTAAGATTCAAAGTGAGAAGAACATCATCAGTGCCAAATGGGTTTTTAAAGTAAAATTGGAGCTAGATAGAACAATTGGAAATCACAAAGCAAGGCTAGTGGATAAAGGTTTTCTTTAGAAACCTGAGCTAGATTACTTTGAGGTGTTTGCACTTGTAGATACTCATGAAACAATGAGTCTGGTGATTGCTTTAGCTATAAATAGGAATTGGCCTTTGATACATATGGATGTGAAATCTGCATTTCTGAACGGTCTGCATTTGTGAAAAATAATCAGGAACGGATGGTGTACAATCTGCATAAAGGCTTGTATGGATTGAAGCAAGCGCCCAAAGCTTGGAACTTGAAGATTTATGTACAACATTCTGGAGGAAATATGATTTTGGTGTGTCCCTATGTTGATGACATATTTTGAATAGGGAGTTGTCCAGAAGATATATCCAAGTTCAAGGAGGTGTTGATGAACGAGTTTGAGATGAATGGTATGGGAAATATGGTATATTTTCTAGGGATGAAGATATTGTACTCTAAGAAGGGTATCATTTTGCATCAATTGAAGTATGAACTTGAGCTTTTGAAGAGATTTAAGTCGTAGAATTGTAAGTTTGATGTCACACATTCAAAAACGAATCAAAAGTTGAATTATGATTCTGAGGGCGAGGATGTGGATGCTACAACCTTCAAACAATTGGTTGGTTCTCTAAGGTATCTATGTAATACTAGATTTGATATTTTCTAAGCAGATGAAATTGTTAGTAGGTTCATAAGTAAACCTAAATGGTCTATTACTAAGTTGTCATCAAGATTATAAGGTATATCAAGGGAACTCTGAAGTATGAAGTACTATTTCCTTCTAGAAGAAAGACTAATTCGGAGCTTATGAGTTAATCAGACTCTTATTGGTGTGGAGATAAAGTTGACATGAAAAGTACTTCTGGATATTTGTTTAATTTTTGGGAGGTCCTATTTTTTGGTGTTGTAAGAAGCAATATGTTTTTGCACTATCTACATGTGAAGAAGAGTACATTCCAGGTGTTGTAGTTGTATGTCAAGTTGTTTGGCTTCTGAATATACTGCAGGATATGAAGATCAAGGTAGACAATCCCCTAAAGGTGATGATTGATAACAAGTGTGCAATCAATCTTTCTAAGAACTCAATGTTTCAAGGGATAAGCAAGCATATTGATACAAAGATCATTTTCCAAGAAGTCAAGTCCATAATGGAGTACTAGAAATCATACAGTGTAGTTCCCAGAAGTAGCTGGTTGATGTTCTGACAAAGGCAATCAAAACAGATCAATTTATCTAATTATGGGATAGAATTGGTGTTGTTAGTTTTGATTAGGAAATTCTAAATTAAGGGATGGTATTGAAGGGTAATTTAGTATTTTAGTATGTTATCTACGTGACTCTAATATGTGTGTGTAAGTAGACTAGTAGTAGTGTCATTTTAATCAATCTTCCTTTAGCTTTTGTAATTGTCATTGTAGAGCTATAAATATATTCTCTCATTCCTTTATGTTTTTACCTTGTTACTCAAAATGAATAAGTTCCAAAAATAAGAATGTTCTTCGCTCGACCACCCCGATTATTGTGCCAACAAATAGTATCATGAGCCTTTAGTTTGAGAAAGGGACCAATACTTACTTGTACGTTAAAAGTCAACAATGCCACAAGGTGGTTAGTAAAAAGTGTTTTGTGTCGACGACATCGCAAAGGTGGTGAGTAGTAAGAAACATTCAGTGCACTATAAGTAGTGTGGAAGAAAGAGTTTCCCTTTGAAGGGGAGTAGTGTGAACTGACACTTGAGAGGGGGTATTGAGAATAATGCAAGTGTGAGTAAGTAGAGAGATAGTCTCACATTGAATAAGAATGTTGTCACTTGAGTATTTATAAGTGGGTTGGGAAAGCCAACTCACCTATGACCTTCAGGTTTTAGGTGGACATGTGACGTGTCTCTCACAAAAGTGTATAGTCCTACACTATATACCAATGCTCCCTAGTGAACTTTCCCGATACAAATACAATTTTGAATGAGGAAAGTTAAATTTGTGTTGTGTGGGATTTTTAAGAGTCAATGCGTCATATATTTGGGAAAATGAGAGAGAATGTTTTTTAGCGAAAGACACACACAAAGTCATAGTGATTTTGTTCCCTAAAGTCATTGAAGTCCAACACATACATATGTAACTTGTGATATGAGATATAATATTTTTTGTTAGTTCGGATGAAATATTCATAAGTTTCCCATTTTATTCTCTTAATATTTTTCCCTTTTATAGTGAGATCTCTGCTTGATCAATATTTAACTTTGGGTTGATATATAGTTGATGTAAAAAAAATAAAAAAAGATAATATGATAAATGTTGAACAATTAGTGGATCATATTAAGTTGTTAAAATTAAAAAATAAATTATGTTGTTTATTTTCTTTTAATTTGACACCATAACATAATATATATTATTGAAGTTTATAAAAGGTCATTCAAAATAGTTTCAAATTAAAATAATTTTTTAAAAGATTAATATTCAAAATAATTATAATAAAATAATAAAATATATAAAATAATATTGTAAGAATAATTATTTGAATTAATTTTTTATTTGAAGTTTTTAAAAAAAAAGTTTTAATAATTTTTTAAAACAAATTACTTAACTATTAAAAAATTATTTAATTATTTAACTATTAAAAAATTATTTAAAAAATGTTTTTAAGATAATCACTACTTGCAGATTGATGAAAGTCATTCCAATCTAGCTCTCAAAAATAAATTTATTATTGGTGAAACTTCAATATTATTTAATTTAGTTGGATATTGGTATCTTTAAATTATTCAATGTCATATTATTTTTATTTTTAAATAAATTAAAATATAAAAAATTTAAACTATCCAACTATTTATTATAAATATTTAAGAATTTACTTTTGTTATCTACATAATTCAAGGTGATATTAATTTCAACAAATTTTAAGTTTCTAAAATTTAGTCGAACTCATGTACGTTTAAACTAATTAAAAATAAAGAGTTGTAATAATTGTGTCATAAATTTTTTACTGTTATTGTTATGAAATAAAGAAAATAATGTGTCATTTTCCCTTATATAATAATGTTAAGTGGAAGCATATTCACGACATTGACATAAGGGTTATCAAAATTAGCTTTTGTTATTCAAAGAAAAATCTGCCTATGCCAAACTGTCCTTCTCGTATTAATGAATATTCTCTTTTGCATTAGGGAAAATATTATTTTCTTATATTTCTAAATATTAATTTCATAGCTAATATATATGAACAGATTTTAATTGTCTCTTGGAATAAAAGTTCAATTTTGTATCTTACACTAAAGTTAGAAATCGCAATGACACAAAATTAAAGCTTACACATGCATTGAACAAATCCTACATTGATAATACTATATCCGTTTCAAATTTAAATATTTTGTAAGAGAAATTTATCATAAATAATAAATCATTCATAATATCAATAAAATTTGAAATTTTATTCTTTTTAATGTCTTCGAGACCGCGACATTCTTCCTATATATATATATATATATATATATATATATATATATATATATATATATATATATATATATATATATATATATATATATATAGGCCGATAAGATCCTGAAGCTCTAATTCAAAGAAGACAATATTCTACCATATCACCCGCGATAATAAGAACATCACCTTAGAGTAAAGCACAAAATATTTGAATTATAGATCCATCCAAGATTTTCTATATTATGTGTTTGATGATTAACAATTTGTTATAACCGCTCCAGATATAAAATAGAGGTTCATCATTTCTCAAGTATTCAATTGAAATTCAAGCTTCATTCACTCATCTTATTAACTTGAGTGTTGGAGTGATGACCTTGTAGTTCAACCCATCCCTCTTTGCATTAGAAGCTCATATCTGTCGTTGTGCTCCACAACCTCCAATCTCCAATGAATTATGGTTCATTAATAAAAAATGACACCACCTGTGGAAATCGACCTCTGATTCTCGCATTTTCCACGCCCGAATACTCATTTCTCAATTCACTGATTTGAAGTTTCTAAACCTAGAAAAATTGGATTTCCTATTATTGAACGAAAATTCTCTATTTTTTATCTACTCCATTAGAAGAAAAAATCCTATTTTGAAATTCTTCAAACCTCTAACCTCCACATTTTTTGACAATGGAAGGATCTAGAGCCATTTGCTCCACAACTACCACTCAAGCTGCAAAATATTCATTGCCTCCTCCTCAAGGTTGTTCAAATTCGTAAGGGATCTTAATGAAGTTGTCTGGAAATCCATTCGTAAGATTTATTTTGTAGTTCCAAGAGGGAGAGCCTTCGTTCAGACATCTAGCATCCTAGTGGCACTAAGATCAGAGACATTGCTTGGTTTTTGGTTATTACAAGCTAATTTCAGAGTACAGGGCATGAACAAGTTTTTGATCAGTATGTATAACATAATTCAACAAAAAAATCACATGAAGTAGAAGAGATGTTTCTTCATATTGAAGAAAGCCACACAGTACAAAATAGGAAGGTAACCCAATGCAAAAAAAACTCTCCGGAACAAGATGAGCAATTGTTCCAGAGCCAGTCGCGTCACGACGTGCTGCAATTTCAAGATCTTCAAATCACCAAAAGTAAGAAATATAAAACTCCTCCTTATTGTCCTGGAGGAGTCATCATATCAACACATGTCATCAAACACCACAATTACCATCGTGCAATGTCACGTATAATGCAAATGCACTTCATTAGACTCACACATGTGGTACCAAAACTTCACTGATGAATCATTCATTATTTTCTCCAAAGATCCTCACCAATAAGATCAATTCCCGCTTGGAATTGAAGCACGTCATAACATTGCACTCAATCCACACTATGTGATTGGGCCCATCACTGGACCATTCGTCCTACAAAACTTCACTGGAATAATGTCCTGCAACCATCATTGGGCTATGCCCTATCATATGCCATTAATGCATAATGTGAAACATCTCAATAACAACATGACCACGGCTAGTCAAAATGCATCATCATTCATATAATCATCATAATATCATCACATACTTCACATTACACACGTCATCATTATAACAACAAAAATTCATCATATACACATACATCATACTGAAACAATCATCAAATCATCTTGTTTATCATAACAAAGACACTGAAAAAATACACCCTATGATCTATTTTATCACACCACAGAATGAGCATTTTTCTTCTATTCCCGTGTTTAACCTTTGGACCCTTTCTATGGTCTTCGACTTTTTCCCTCACTTAATCTTTTACATCTTACTATTTTTCCCTTAACACTTCTACACCTTATATTCATTCTATTTATTTCATCAATAATAATTCTAAAAAATTAAAACTTTATCTAAAATTATTCAAAAAAAAACTCAATATCACCTAATTTTCTCTAAACTACACATATCATCACATCACACCCCATATTCTATCTCCATATAACGAATTAGAATAATTCCAACTAATCATTCTAATTTTCTAAATTATTCTAAAATACTACATATCTTCTTAATTCCTACAACCCCATCATACAACACACAAAATATCATATCAAACATCACATAAACTTACACTTACATCACTAATGTTCATCATAAATCAATTAAATAATTAATAAATAATCTAATTGTTTTGGGTGTTACATTTACCCTGCCCATTATGGAAAAATTTTACGGGTATCCATATGATATGGGCCTACCCAATGGAGTCGCCATCGAACGTCTTTTATCTCACGATGGAGAAAGAAAAACATCGAGTAAACCTAAAGGGAGAAATCGCGGTCCTATGGCCGAGAAATCAAGAGAATCTAGGTAAGGAAGTTAGTTACGCGAGGGGAAGGGATTAGCACCCCACACGCCCGTAGTACTCTACAATATCCACTTTCTATTTCTAGCTAAAGGGTGTGCTATATCTATCTATGCTTAATCGCTACAATGCATGCAAAAAGAAAAGAGAAAATAAAGAAACCACGGGGAAAAGAAGGAAGTATTTACAAAGTTTGCTCGATCGAGCCCCGTGACAAGATGCCTACGTATTCCCGCGTGCAATGGGAAAGTCAGAGCGTCGTAGTTTGCCTCACTTGTTTTGGTGGATTTGGTGTTTTTTACTTGTGAAAAAGGTTTTAAACACAAATGAAAAGGTGCGCACAAAGGCGGAAAAGAGTTTGTGTTGGTTGGCTTCTTTTACCTTGAAAAAAGAGGTCAAACCATTATTAAGTGTTTTGTTTTCAAAGAGAAAAGAAAAGCAAGTTTTAGTTTTATTCATGCAAGGATGCAAAAGAAACTAGCAAAGCAAGGTTTGGACCTAAGGTTTAGGAAGCAAGGGAATATCTACCTATGTTGACATGTAAAGGATGTGGATCCTAATGTCTAGGCTAGAGAACCTGGGAAAAAAACAAGCAAACAAGCACAATCCACAAGTAGAATTGCCCTAAACGGGTCTTTAAATAAACCAGAGGGGTTCCTGAACATGCTCCAACTACAGAAGCCCCATCATGCATCTCTATTCCTACTTCTCATGGCAAAAGAAAGCTGTAAAGCCCTACTTCTCATGATATCTAGGAAAGCTGTAAGAGAATGCGGTAAATGGCATAGAAACTACCACACGGATATAGAATCCGAAGAGCACTGCGAGCAAGAGAATACTCCGGAAAACTTCAAGAACTGCAGCCACGCATTAAGAATAAACCGGTGAGAATAGCTCGAAGCATCAAAAACAAATGGAATGCGCGTTTGTGCGCATCCGAAGCAACAACGTCTGCAAGAAGGGAGTTAAACCCAAAAAAACAAGTAGAGGAATTCACACATGGGTGACAAACGCAAAACACCTGCAAGAAGGGAGTTGGACCCAAAAAGCAAACAAAGGAATGTATACGTGGGTATACAGACACACAACAAACTGCAAAAAGGGAGTTGGACCCAAAAGGCAAGTAAAGGAATGTATATGTGGGTATACAAACATAAGAAACCTGCAAAAAGGGAGTTAGACCCAAAAGGCAAGTAAAGGAATGTACATGTGGGTATACAAACATAAGAAACCTGCAAAAAGGGAGTTAGACTCAAAACACAAGAAAAGGAATGTATACATGGGTATAAAAACACGAAAAAATATGAGGAAGGTGTCATATATGCTTACAACACAAGCCCCTGCATCAAACACATGTCAAACGATGTCTAAGAATGTTAGAACACCTACTGTTTGCACTTAGAATTAGGAAATAGCAGAAAAAACTAGTATAGGTGTCATACCCCAAAATTTGCCCTCCTACTTCTCAAAACATTTCATACATCCATACTCAAGGATTCCTCAAGGGTTGATCAGACAAACCCTCTCCTAGACAATCAACCCAAACTAGGGTTTAGCTATTCTCAGATCAAGATGGACTTCCAAAATCTCCAATGGTCATCACGCCTCCTCATATGCTTCAAAGATTCTCCATGACAAGTTTCAAGCCTCACAAGTCAAATTTCCTCAGACAATTGCTCAGAAGGTTGAAAATCAGTTGTATTGGACAAAAAGTCAACTGTGGTCAACATACAGTCAAACTTCCTGATTTTTGGTCAACATCCTCATTTTGAAGTCACATTCATCATTTGATCAAGTGTTGATCATGATTCATCAAGAAAACTCAAGATTTGCTCAAAAGTAAAACTTTCCAAATTAGGGTTTTTCAGTGAAAAGTCAACTAAACTTTGACTGAGCATAACTTCTTCATACTTTCTCAGAAATTTTTCCACCACCTCTTATTTTGAAGGAAATTCAATTCTCTACAACTTCATTTCTCACAAGAATGTTCAAAAAATGCTTCATTTGGAAGGTATGGATCAAAACATTACAGGTCCTTTTCAAAGTCAACAAAAAGTCAACTTTTTGTTTTGAAGATTTATTGAGAATGGAAACTCCAATTGAGATGAAACCAAAGAGGCTGTTTATAGGACACTTAGAGCTTTCTAAAAAGTCCAAGAACACTCAAAAATGTGAAAAATTGAGCAAAATACACCTTGCACAAGTTGGGAATTTTTGAAGAAGTGCACAAAGAGAGATACTTGTAAAAATCCAAAATTTTGCAAATGGGCCTAGTTTTTCTTCATTCAAACTTGTTCCTTAGACAATTTGGAACATCCAAGCCCAATGCCACGAATTTTAGCTCTATTTTTCTATTTAATTTGGATTTTATTCATTTAAATACAAATTAAATTAAAAAATAAGGTATAAAATCAAAATTAAATGCAAAATTGATTTTTCTCTCATACTTGAGATCCAAGTAACTCACACAAGCTGGCAAATTTCAAAATTTGCATAGATTTGGCAAGAATTTGATTGAAATTTGATCAAAAAAGGAAGATTTGATTTCATACAAAATCAAATATTTTCTACATTCATTGATCATTATTTGCTCTTGAATTCAGACCTAAATCCATCCACTATAAATATACAATTCCTACACAACAAGAAAGAACAGAAAAATTGCCTCAAGAACCCTAATTTTTTTTCAAAGAAACTTGTCAAAAAAGCAATTTCGATTTCTGTTTTGCAGGCCAATTCAAGGAGTTTTGAGGATTGAATAAGCATCTTCAAGGTCCCAGGAAGCTATTCCAATCATCCCCACGCGTTGAAACACCCAGAATCGTCCCGACCAAGTCACGGTTTGTGTCAATATAACTTGAAATCGAATTCATACATACACTCATGTTTAATGTGTTTTGATTGCATATTTGTGTTTCTAATGATGTTTCTAAGCTTTCTGCATAGTTTGATTTGAGTTTCAGTGCAAGAATCACAAGATGCCATGGTTAGGGTTTCCTGTTGCGATTTAGGGTTTCCTTAAAACGGAAAAATTGGACAAAAAGAACACCATCATCGTGTTCAGAACAATGTTTCCAGTCGAACCATGCCTTTGAATCTCATTTATATTGCTTGTGCTTGATTTTCGAAATATGTAGGGGCCTTAGCGTCGAACGAAGTCGACGCTAAGTTTTCAAATTTTCAAACGAAGAAAATGAAGATCTTCGCGCGCGTTCTGGGCAATCAGGAGGCGACAACATTTAAAAACGTTTCGTTTCAATTCTTAAACACGTGTACAGGCTAGCTCGGTTGGTAAAGGCAGCGCGCATATCACCCATGAGTCCCCAGTTGGATTCCCAACCATGGCATATGATTTTACTCTTTTTGAAAACTAACATTTTTCTTTTCTATTTTATATTTTCTTTAATATTTTCCATTCTATTTAATTTATCTTCAATATTTTTTATCATACATCTAAAAAACACCAAAAATATTTATTTTTTGCATAATCATCAGAAAAATGTTTATTTAATTTTTAAAATTAAAATTATTATTTTTGCATGCATATTTAATTTAATTTCTAATTAATCATTTAAATGACTTTTAATTGTTTTTAAATTATCAAATCAATTCCAAAAATCACGAAAAATTTATCTTATCATATTAATGTCATTATTAACACAAAAACTTTTTTCTCATTCAAAAATACTTATTTTTACTAACACTTTCCTCTTATGCAATTTTCTTCCGTTTTCCGATTTTGTATCTGTTCACAGGTTATACCGTTTCGGACGATTTTCATTGCTTTTCTTTTCCAATTATGTAATTGCCTATGGGATGTAATAGTTTAATTAGGACTTTTATTTTCCGCACTCTTATTATGTATCTACCCCAAAGCCATGTAATAGCGTAGGACATTTACTTTCCGCACTTTACATTTCTGCAATTTACTTTCTGCACCCTATAAACTGTTAGTAATTAGGCGTGTATGGCAAGATAAAATTGGACATAGATCATTCTTAATTCCAAGATAAAATATCTGAAATCAACACACTCTTTTCACACATGCACCCCTTAGGGTAATTCTCTCTCGTTGCCTTTACGAATACAAATGGTCAAGTCCCTCGAACGTAGAGGTATTCTAGCACCGTTGCCTTCAAAACAAATCATCATAGTCCCTTCGATACAAAGATCATAGACCCACGATGTCGCCTACGGATACGTGATCTTGACCCTCGATTGTCGCCTACGAAAAATGATGATAGTCCATTCGAATGTGCTAGGATACTTCCTACAAGTTGCTTTCTATGACCATCCGATGTCCCTTCGAATGTCCCTCTTACATCCAACGAATAGGGTTACCTACCAACTAATGGTATGGATAGCACTATTCTAAAGGAACGTAAAATAACACGAAAATGACCAATTCTGAGTAGGTAATAAGACTTTTAGTTGCTTGCTCTATCAAATACTTTTCACACCTCACACTTTTGTCAAAGTTCAAACTCTTTTCAAAAACGAAACATTTCCGAACACTTTGTATAAATTCCTACATGAATCATTACAAAGTCAAAGCGAAATGCCTTTTTCAAAACATTTTTTCAAACACACAGAAAGCACTTTTGAAAATGATCTAAGAGCAACTAAGAGCCCGTAGAAAACTACGGATGAAAAGGGGTGCTAATACCTTCCCTTTTCATAACCTTCTCCCTTACTCAGAATCTAACGAAGGTCTTTTCCTGTTCTTTTCACCTTCCCTTAATTGGATAAAAGAAAAGCCGGTGGCGACTCTTGCTATCCGCATATTTGCGATACAAAAATATCAAAGTCAGTTCACCGTATTACAGAACTGGCGACTCTGTTGGGGAAATACCCTAAAGAGAGAATGCCTTAGGGATTTTTTTTTATAGATCATCTTTACTGTTTTCTGTTTGACTTGCTTGCTTTATCTTTAAGGGTTGCTTGGGTATTATATTTGTGGGGGATCCTACACCCGGATCCGGGTTTCCTTTTAGGTAAGTAGCAATAAATCGCCGCGACCGTTAGACGTATATCGAAACGGTCAACATGATGGCTACGTTAGTGTGACACTTTGGATGTCCTGATACTCTTCATTTCCAACTTGAGGATAGTATTTGGCTTCTGCGTGGTGTCATCAACACTAACTAAACTTTTAGAACCTTAATTGACCCATCTTGGCCATTAGAAGGTAGTGAGATGGCCGGCTTTGGTGTAGACCGAGGTCGGCTGATACTCGATGCTACACTCATTAAGATCAGACTTTTGGGATATTTTCGGTCGACCACTTGGTAGTCGTATTGAAATAAACGCCTACGAGAAAGATCAATGATATGAGATTCCTAGAACCCGGTTACTATTATAGGACAGGATAAACCAACTCAAACTTTTGGTGGGGTAATCACCTATACCTCTTGCAAGCCTTAAACCTAGGCTCATTGTGTGATTTGTTTGTGTGTGCTAAACATGACATCATGACATCATTGCATTGCATATCATTTCTAACTATTTCAAGGACCTAGGGATTTATCTTTGCTCTGTTTTGTAGGGATTATGGCTTCTAGAAAGACTATCCGAATCAACTTCATAGGTATACCTTCTCAGCTCAAAGAATTGGTTTCAGAGATTTCCGACATGCTCAGTTCATCAAAAGACATGGTTATCTACTTGATTTGGTTATCTCCGGTTTTGAAGAAGATATGATGCATGTCCTATTCCAGTTCTTTGATCCGAAACACCATTGCTTTACATTCCCAGATTATCAGTTAGTTCCTACCTTGGAAGAGTTCTCTAAGCTACTTGGGATACCTATTCTTGACCAAATGCCATTCACCGGTTTAGAAAAGGTTCCTAGGTACGAAGACATTGCATCAGCATTACTCCTAAAGCGCTCAGACATTGAAACTAATTGGGAAACAAGAAGTGGAGTTAAGGGTTTACTTGCCAAGTTCTTAATCAAGAAAGCCCGAGAATTCCTCAAAGTTATGAGTTTCTATGCATTCGAAGACATTGTGGCCTTGCTAATCTATGGTTTGGTTCTATTTCCTAACTCGGATCAATTCATAGATGTCAACACCATCAAGTTGTTTCTTACTCGTAATCCAGTGCCTACTTTACTTGGAGATATTCTGCATTCTCTCCACACTCGTACTATTAAGAGACAAGGAACTCTCATGTGTTGCATACCGTTACTTTCCAGGTGGTTTATTTCGCACCTTCCTCCATCAGTTTTGAAGAATGAACAAAGGTTGAAGTGGTCTCAAAGGCTAATGTCACTCTCTCATTCAGATATCCGTTGGAATCTTTTCTCTCAAAAGGACTTCACTTTCATTGAACATTGTGGAGAATTCCCTAATGTACCACTCCTTGGTATAAGGGGAGGTATTACTTACAACCCTTCTCTAGCTTTATGTCAGTTTGGTTTTGCTCGAAGAGATGGTCCTCATGATATGCTTCTCCAAGATATTGTGTTCGACTATAACCAAGATCTCCAGAATTACCGACGAAGGTTCATACACGCTTGGGGCATGGTAAAGAAGACTGATACCAAGACTTTGGGGCACCAAAACTCCATTCCTTGGGAACCTTACCTCAAATGGGTGCGAGCTCGAGCTCAAAACCTCATGATGCCATTCACGCCTGTTTTACCAGTAATTATTGAACCTGGTTCTATAGGTGACGTACCCTATACTGTTCTCCATCTTGACATGCCTACTGATTTTGAAGACTTGAAGAGATCCTGGATTCAGCTTAAAGAAGAAAGGGATACGTTTGAAGCTCAGTGTTACGCAAGCGAGAAGAAAGTACTAGAGTTAACAAAGCTACTTCACGAGGAGCAAAACATCAACGCCTACATCGGCACCAAGAGGAAGCGCCCATGGGAGACTTAGAGCTTTAGGATTTTGTTCTTTTATTTTATTGTTTTAAACTATCTTTTGTACTTAAAAAGAAAAAAAGAATAAAAAAAGGGGAACTAATAAATGTTTGTTCGTGCTTGTTTAACAAATTTAAATCTCTAAGGTCCTTGAAAACATTGCATTGCATTTGCATAAACATCGCATATCATGGTATAACATCTCATAACAGGTACATTGAAGATTGGTTTTCTCATTCTCTCGCTATTTATTTTAGCAGAAATGGCTCTTGAACAGACTGTCAAAGATCTCCAGGCTCAGAATGCTCAGTTCCAGGAGATGTTCACTAGCTTGGTCCAAGGCCAAGAAGATCTGAAGAAGCTCATCAACAGAAAGAAGAGGGTCGTTGGTGTTCTCAACATGGGTAGACGTTACAAAGGTGGACCTAAAGTAGTCAGCCAGATAGAACTCTCGGAAGGAAGTGTCAAGACTGAGGGGAGTGTCAAGGGCAATGAAGAAGGCAGTCATCGTGAGCCTGAGAAAGACAGAGAAGATCACTATGATAATGACCAGTACTCTGATGAAGATGACAAGTATAAGCAACTTGAAGACCGTCTGAATGCTGTGGAAAATCTGAAGATGTCCGGGTTGAATTTTGATGATCTGAGTCTTGTTCCCGGTGTGGTGATTCCTCCCAAGTTCAAAGTTCCTACTTTTGCCAAGTATGATGGTATTTCTTGTCCAAAGCTACATTTGAAGTCCTATGTCCAGAAGATCAATCCCCACACTGATGACAGAAAGTTGTGGATGCATTATTTTCAAGAGAGTTTGTCCGGAACTCAGTTGGAGTGGTATTATCAGCTAGAGAATGACCGTATCCGTACTTGGAGTGACTTAGCGGATGCTTTCTACAGACAGTATGAGTACAATCCTGAATTGACACCCACTCGCATGCAACTACAGAGCATGTCTATGGGTCGTGATGAGAAGTTCAAAGAGTATGCTCATAAATGGAGAGATGTAGCGGGTAGAGTTCAACCACCCTTGTCCACTCCAATAGCCCGGGGCACGACACTGACAACTGTTGGGCTATGAAGAACAAGATTCAAGATATGATTGAAGCTAAGCAGATCGAGTTTGATCCTCCTGTTGAGACTCCGAATGTGATCAACGCGCCTATGCCTAACCATGACAAGAGTTCCAATGTTGTTGGCGATGATACTTATGTTTTCAACATAGATGACTTGACCATTCCTCTGATGACTGTTAAGAAGAATTTGTTGCAAGCCGGTGTCAACCCAGGATGCCCAGAGAACTGTCGTTGGTGCCCATCCGCGCCTGATGGTTGTGCTTGGTTGAGAAGACGTGTTCAGTGCATGATGGATAACCGTGAGATACTATTTCTGAAACCACCTGTGCAGAAGCTGTGTGAAGAAATGTCTAAGTTGAAGATTGACAATGCGAACGAAACTGTACCATCTGTGTGGGATACCTTGGGGCAGCCAAGTGGAAAATATGATTACATGGTGAAGTACACTGTCCCTGATAGTTACAAGATTCCTATTGAAGATGTTAAGGCGACCGGATGGGGTGACGATTTCCCAGAAGACTATGCTGATGTTAACACAATAAGGATTTCCTCTGCTGATCCTGTGCCTAGAGTGGCACCTCTCATTATCACTTCTCCAAGACCAGTTCCATATTCCTCTGACAAAGCTATCCCTTGGAACTATGGAGCTGATGTTTACTATCATGGCGTCAAGCAAGACCCTCTGACCATTGAAGCTACCATTCTTGACATTGACAACATCACCAGATCAAGTAAGGTGACCAGAACCGGAAGAGTTTTCTCTCCAGAAATATCTCCTCCAAAAGACACTGCGACTCCAGCTCGCATTCCAGCTATTCAACCAGTTCCCGAGACTAGAGGGAAAGAACCAGTGACTCATCCTGCTCAGCCAGAAGTACCAAAGGAAGTTGCTGAAGACACCTCCAAACGAGAAATGGAGGAAATTCTGAAGATTATCAAGAAAAGTGACTACAATATTGTGGAACAGTTGGGACAGACTCCGTCCAAGATCTCCATGCTTGCTCTGCTCTTGTGCTCCGTGGCTCATGCTAACGCCTTGGTAAAGTTTCTGAAGAATGCTCACGTACCGCAAGACACTACTACTGACCAGTTTGAAGTTTGTATTGCTAGCCTGGCTGCCAACAACGGCCTAGGCTTCTCTGATGCTGATTTGACTCCTGCCGGAAAGAAACACAACAAAGCCTTGCACATCTCTGTTGAATGCAAGGGCATTACGTTGTCTCATGTTTTGGTGGATACCGGTTCTACTCTGAATATCCTACCATAGACTGCTTTTGATCGACTTGATGTCGAAGGACTGATTCTGAAGCCTAGTGATATAATTGTGAGAGCTTTTGATGGTTCTAAACGAACAGTACTTGGAGAGCTCACTCTGCTTGTTAAAGTCGGTTCCCAGACTTTTGACTCCACTTTCTTTGTTATGGACATCCGTCCAGCTTACTCTTGCCTACTCGGACGCCCTTGGATACATGGGGCAGGCGCTGTTACCTCTACCTTACATCAGAAGCTGAAGTACCCGGTGAAAGGGAAGGTTGTTACAGTATGTGGTGAAGAAGAATACATGGTCAGTCATCTACAGTCATTCCGATACCTCGAGGTGGAGGGTGAATTCTTCGAGACTCCCTGTCAAGATTTTGAAACAATACCCAGAGTCATGCCTGTTGACTCTCCCGTCACTCCTGAAGTTACGCAAGTTCCGCCTAGGATGGCCTCGCTGAAAGATGCTCAAGCTGCTGTTGAAGAAGGAAATAGCACTATTTGGGGACAGCTCCCTGATCTCCCTTTCAAATCTGACAAGATTGGTTTAGGCTTCACCATCAAAGGTCAGAAGATGATACGCCACGAACGTGCCGGCCAACTTCCTCTCCGCATCGGCCAGAGTGGAATCCATGCTATAGAAGACGACGACAGCGACTTCGACATCAGCAAGTGGATCTTCCCAACTCCCGACAACGGACTCAGCAATTGGAAGACTGAAGACGTCATACCAATCTCCTTTAGACAGGAGTAATTTCTCTTGTTTTTTGTTTCGTTTTTCGTATTTTCTATGTTTTGAACAATAAACTCTAAAGCCTAGTGCCTTTTCCCGGGGCACAATGGCTCGTTTGTGAGGGTTATTATCTATCATTTGCATATTTTCATTCAATAAAATCGTTGGACTTTTGCATTCAATTGTTGTTTTCTTTCTTTTACTTTATCACCCCTTCAAAAGCTATGTGTTCTTACACACACGTGATACACTGCGAATCACTCCGAATCTCGTTGATAACAACTATGCTATTGCTAAATATGACTTCGATAATCCGATCTACCAAGCCGAAGACGAAGGTGAGGAAGATTGTGAAGTGCCAGGAGAACTTGTCCGACTGCTACAGCAAGAAGAACGATTTATACAGCCACACGAAGAGCAAGTTGAGGTCGTGAATTTGGGTGTTGATGAAGATAGAAAAGAGATCAAGATAGGAGCGGGTCTTGAGAACAGTGTTAAAGAAAGGTTGGTTCAGATGCTACGAGACTATATTGAGGTTTTTGTTTGGTCATACGAAGACATGCCGGGTTTAGACATTGATATTGTGGTGCACCGATTGCCAACAAAAGAAGGTTTTCTCCCTATGAAGCAGAAGGTTCGTCGCATGCGTCCTGGGATGTCAGAGAAAATCAAAGCCGAAGTTATGAAGCAGTTCAACGCCGGTTTCTTAGTTGTTACTTCTTATCCATAATGGGTTGCTAATGTGGTGGATGTGCCCAAGAAGGATGGCAAGGTATGAATGTGTGTGGATTACAGAGATCTGAACAAAGCGAGTCTGAAAGACGATTTTCCACTTCCTCACATTGATGTTCTGGTTGACAACACCGCTCAGCACAAGGTTTTCTCCTTCATGGATGGTTTCTCCGATTACAATCAGATCAAAATGGCTCCCAAAGACATGGAGAAGACTACTTTCGTTACACAGTGGGGCACTTTCTGCTACAAGGTTATGCCGTTCGGACTGAAGAACGCGGGTGCCACTTATCAGCGTGCTATGGTGACATTATTTCATGACATGATTCATCACGAGATAGAGGTCTACATCGACGACATGATAGCTCGATCACAGACAGCAGAAGGACATCTTGATCATCTGCGGAAACTGTTTGATAGGTTGAAGAAGTACAGACTGAGACTTAATCCTAACAAGTGCACTTTTGGAGTCAGATCCGGTAATCTCCTAGGGTTTGTTGTCAGTGGGAAAGGTATTGAAGTTGACCCCGCTAAAGTTAAAGCTATTCAAGAAATGCCAGCTCCCCGCACCAAGATGGAAGTCAAAGGTTTCTTGGGTCGATTGAATTACATTGCCAGATTCATTGCACATCTAACTTCTACTTGTGAGCCAATCTTCAAGTTACTGAAGAAAGATCAAGTGGTAGAATGGAACGACGATTGCCAGATCGCTTTTGACAAAATCAAGGAGTACCTACAGAATCCTCCTATCCTGATGCCGCCCGCCGAAGGAAGACCTCTTATCATGTACTTGACAGTGTTAGAGAACTCAATGGGGTGTGTGTTGGGGCAACATGACGAGTCTGGTCGAAAAGAGCATGCAATATACTACCTTAGCAAAAAGTTTACCGACTGTGAAACAAGATACTCGCAGCTTGAGAAAACTTGCAACGCTTTGGCTTGGGCTGCTCGCCGACTAAGACAGTATATGTTGACTCACACTACCTTGTTGATTTCCAAGATGGATCCGATAAAATACATCTTTGAGAAACCAGCTCTCTCCGGAAGAATAGCAAGATGGCAAATGATCTTGACCGAATACGACATCCAGTACACTTCTCAGAAAGCGATCAAAGGAAGTGTAGTAGCCGATCATTTGGCTCATCAAGCCGTAGATGACTATCAGTCTATGCAGTTCGAATTTCCAGACGAAGATGTTTTGCTAGTTACAGATTGCGAAGAACCAGGCCCAGACGAAGGACCTGAACAAGGATCCCGATGGACTATGGTCTTTGATGGAGCCTCAAACGCACTTGGCAATGGCATTGGCGCCATCATTACATCCCCTACAGGCGGACATACTCCTTTCACCGCCAGATTATGTTTCAGTTGCACTAACAACATGGCCGAATACGAAGCGTGCATCATGGGTATTAAAGCTGCTATTAACTTAAGAATCAAGTTCTTGCAAGTGTATGGAGACTCAGCTTTAGTGATCAGTCAGATTAAGGGCGAGTGGGATACGAAGCATCCGAATCTTATTCCATATCGAGAGCATATTTTGAGTTTGATCCCCTACTTCGAAGAAATCACTTTCAATCACATTCCACGAGAAGAGAATCAGTTGGCAGACGCATTGGCTACTATGTCATCTATGTTCAAGGTCAGATGGGACAACGAGGCTCCCCATATTATCATTGAGAAGTTTGACGAACCAGCATATTGTTATGAGCTTGATACAGAAGAGAAACCTTGGTACTACGACGTGAAGAGGTATCTTGAGACTCAGGAATATCCCGCAGGGACATCTGTCAATGATAATAAATTCTTGAGAAGATTTGCATCCAAATTCTTCCTCAGCAACGGCATCCTATACAAGCGCAATCACGACTTGTGCTTACTTCGCTGTGTAGACCAGAAAATAGCAGAACGTATCATGGAAGAGTTACATGAAGGCGCATTTGGTACCCATTCCAGTGGACATACATTGGCTAAGAAGATTCTGAGAACAAGTTACTATTGGTCCACCATGGAAGCTGATTGTCACCGCTATGCTCGATCTTGTCACAAATGTCAGATTTATGCAGACAAAGTACACGTACCTCCAGTACCTTTGAATGTTCTAACAGCTCCTTGGCCTTTTGCAATGTGGGGCATTGACATGATCGGAGAAATCAATCCCACCGCTTCCAATGGACATCGTTTCATCCTTGTGGCAATTGATTATTTCACCAAGTGGGTAGAAGCAGCCTCGTTCGCATCTGTTACCAAGAATTTTGTGGCTCGTTTCATCAAGCATAATCTTATCTGTCGGTATGGCACTCCTGAAAGGATTATCACAGATAACGGCTCTAATCTCAACAATAAGATGATCACCGAACTCTGCACGCAGTTCAAGATCAAGCATCACAACTCTTCTCCTTATCGGCCTAAGATGAATGGCGCAGTGGAAGCCGCCAACAAGAACATTAAGAAGATTATACAGAAGATGACAGTGACCTACAAAGATTGGTATGAGATGTTATCATTTGCTCTTCACGGTTATCGCACTACAGTACGGACATCAACAGGGGCAACCCCCTTCTCTCTTGTATACGATATGGAGGCAGTTATACCCCTTGAGGTTCAGATACCCTCAACCAGAGTCCTCCAGGACGCAGAGTTAGGCGAAGATGATTGGATCCAAACTCGCCTTGACTAGATTAATTTGATTGATGAGAAATGACTCGCATCCATTTGCCATGGACAGATCTATCAGAAGCGAATGATCAGAGCATTCAACAAGAAGGTCAAACACCGAGTCTACCAAGTCGGTGATCTAGTAGTCAAGCGCATCATTATTCCACAAGGTGATCCCAGGGGCAAATGGACTCCCACCTATGAGGGACCATTTGTAGTTAAGACAGTATTTTCCGGCGGAGCTATGATACTTAGCACCATGGATGGTGAAGACTTCCCACACCCTGTGAACACAGACATAGTCAAAAGATACTACGCATAAAAGAGACCCGCTAGGTCGACTGACCTAGGCAAAAATAAGGGCATCTTGGCGAACCAAAAAGGTTCGGGCAAAAGTTAAGGATATATATAAAACATGTACGCCCGGCAAGTCGAAAACCTGAAAAGGTGGCTTGGGCAAAAAAGGGTATCCCAGATGAAAACCGAAAGGCGGTCTAGGCAAAAGTTAGATTTAAGCGCACGACTATGTCTCGTCCAGATCACCTATCTACTTCCAGACTACTATCAGCATTCAAGATTCAAATGGCGAAAATCAATTCACTCACTTTCTACTGACAGCAAGGGGATGAGATAGTTGAAATATATGAGTACTAGCATAGTTGGAACTTAACGAGATTGTTTCCACGTAGCTTTTTACTTTTCTTGTGTACAAACTACTTGGCCATATGCCGCATTTCAAATTAATACAAGTTCTTTCTCTTTACAATTCTCACTATTGTTGTTTGCATAAAGTCCAACGTTTGCTTTGAATGATTATATGCATTTGACGATAAAAATCTATTCACAAACATGCGAAAAGTGAACATGCGAAAGTAATTACTACAGGCTCTAGGAATTGAGATGACGACAAAATTCACCAAAACATTCCCCTGCAGAGCATGATCCCCACAGAGGTGTCGCTCACTACAAACCTTCCCCAACGGAGTATACGTTAGTCCCCGAGCAGTGATCCCAATCAACTAAACCATGTTGCATCAGTTTCCAAGCAGTAACGATTCATCTCCAGCAGAGGTATTTATCCCCAGCAAAATATCTCTTGACAATCATCACCTCCTCGGCAACAGCAATATCCAGACTCGAAACTTGGTCAGATAGTGCATCGGAGGAAACCTACATCTTTTATTCCCCAGCCAGAGATTTCGACGGGCTCCAGATCCTTCTAACCCGGTCTCCTAGCAACTATCAAATACTCTCCAGAGTTATCAAGATCCCCAGTAGAGTACCTCATAGATTCTCCCCAACAGGGTCTATGCACAAGATCCTCAGCGGCGCATCTCTCGATCTCTACCATCCTCAACAATATCTAAGGCTCCAGACTTGGTCAGATAATGCATCGGAGGAATCAAGATTATCTTTCTTCTCAGGGTTTCCATCCGCTGCATCCCCAAACAGAAGTCAGAAATCTCCAAGAAGAACATCCACATCTTCTTCAAGATGGATATGTTTTGAAATACCACAACATCTATCATTCATACATTACTCATAAAAATCATAATTTGTGCATATGTCATTCATACACATCGTCATGCATCATACTTTGCATAAGACTAACGATATTCTATCAAAGTTTTTTGTTTTTTTCCAAAACAGGTGAAAATCATCAAGCAAACAGTCCGGATTAATGCCCAAGCGAGACAGAAAACTATCGAACGATCGCCTAGTTGTCCTCCGACAACCGGTCCGATTAATGCCCGCCGACAGAAAACTATCGAGCGACCGCCCTAGTTGTCCTCCGACAACGGGTCCGGATTAATGCCCGCCGACGGAAAACTATCTGAACGACCGCCCTAGTTGTCCTCCGACAACGGATCCAGGATTAATACCCGAAGCCAGATGGGAAAACTATCTGAACGATCACAAGTTATCCTCCGATAACAGGCACTGGATCAATACCCGAAGCACAGCAGGGAAGCTATCCATATTTTGCCAACTATTATCCTCTCAGAGTAATCGACACAAAGATTTATTCTGACTCTCTCTTATTATCAACAGCGACTACAGAGTCTAGCGTACGACTCAGTTGCCTTGGATGGCATCTTAAGCCCATCTCCGACTACTTGTCAACATTTCTCCGCTTTCAGAATGCTGCATATTTGGTTAAAAACCAGTACAAGCCAATAACTTCATTCAAAGATGAGCACGAAGTCTAACGTACGACTCCCTCCGGATGGCATCTTAAGCCCATCTTCGTGCCCCCTCCACTTCCAGGAATATCTACAGAGCCTAGCGTACGGCTCACTCCCCAGCATCGGTCTTTTCAGATGGCATCTTAAGCCCATCTCCGTCGAATCTCCTATTCAGACAACAATCTCGAGTCTAGCGTACGACTCATTCCCTAGCTTCTCCAAATGGCATCTATAAGCCCACTCCCGCATTCATCACCAGCGAGTGCAAATTTTCAGGTGTACTCGAGTGTTCAATCATCTTCTACCTTTGTCATACCCCAAAATTTTCCCTCCATCTACTCAAGAGATTTCATACCTCTATGCTCAAGGATTCCTCAAGAGTTGATCAGACAAACTCTCTCCTAGACAATCAACCCAAACTAGGGTTTGGTATCTCTCAAGTCAAGATGAACTTCCAACATCTCCAATGGCCTTCATGCCTCCTCATATGCTTCAAAGATTCTCCATGTCAAGTTTCAAGCTTCACAAGTCAAATTTCCTCAGACAATTGCTCAGATGGTTGAAAATCAGTTGTATTGGACAAAAAGTCAACTGTGGTCAACATACAGTCAAACTTCATAATTTTTGGTCAACATCCTCATTTTGAAGTTACATTCATCATTTGATCAAGGGTTGATCATGATTCATCAAGAAAACTCAAGATTTGCTCAAAAGTCAAACTTTCTAAATTAGGGTTTCTAGGTGAAAAGTCAATGAACTTTGGTGATCATAACTTTCTCATACTTTCTCGAAATTTTCCACCACCTCTTGTTTTGAAGGAAATTCAATTCTCTACAACTTCATGTCTCACAAGAATGTCCAAAAAATGCTTCATTTGAGAGGTATAGCTCAAAACATTACAGGTCATTTTCAAAGTCAACAAAAAGTCAACCTTTTGCTTTGAAGATATATTGAGCATGGTAACTCCAATTGAGATGAGACCAAAAAGGTTGGTTAGAGGACTCTTAGAGCTTTCCAAAAAGTCCAAGAACACTCAAAAATATGGAAAATTGAGCAAGATACAATATTCAGAAGTTGGGCAATTTTGGACAATTGCACAAAAGGACATTTTGGTCAAAATGCAAAATTTTCCAAATGGGCCTATAATCTTTTGATCCAAACTTGTTCATGACATGATTCTTGACCCATAAATGCTTGGCCTTGGTAATTTTCTATTTTTATGATTTATGTTTGAATTTTATAACATTTAATTCAAAAATAAATTATATAAAATATGAAAATTATTTATTTTTTTCAAATAAGTTGGATTTATATCTTCCTTAATGTCCAAGAAAGCCCAAGACCCTTGCCAAATTCGTGATTCATGCATATGGAAAGAAAAAATCAATTTTTTGCAAATATTTGATTTGTTTTAAAGAGAAAATATTTGCACATTGATTATTCAATCTTTTTTGCTTGCTTTTGCCATCCCAATTGCTTCTATAAATACCTAGCATTGCATACAAGCCAGAGGACAAAACCCTAGCCCTTGCACTAACCCTTATTTTGCCAAAATATTTCTCAAACTTTTGAAAATCGAGTTTCAAGCTCCAGCCGTTTTCAGCCCTCAAAAACCACTCCATTGTCTTCAGGAGGTAAGCCTGAGTAAGTACACACCCTTGCCAATGATTAAACCAAGCTGAATCGAGCCCTGCACATACATACATATTCAATTTTGTTTGATTTTTGCATTCTATTATTCTGCTTGTTTCAATTGATTCTAACGCCTTTTTTGTGTTCATGAGACCCCATATACACGATCTGGGCAATCGCTAGCAAGGTTGAACGTCCAAAACTCATAATGCCATGTTTAGGGTTTCAAAGCTGTTGAGTTTCGAACTGGCATTTAGAGGAACTTTTAGAAAAAATTGAGACCACCATCAGGTTCGCAGACCCCGATTTAGGGGGGGTAGCTTTAATCCCTGCTTTCGAATTTATGTATTTTGCAAGTTTGGAAAATCGGGCCACCGGAGAAGACGACCGGAGCCCTAGCTCCGGCGTCGCTGACTCAGTTGACCGGCGAGGAGGCTGGCGTGGCGAGATAACGCGTTTCAATTCGTCCATTCAAAAACAGATGGGGCCCGCGCGCTGACTGTGTTTGATTTTCAAAAATCAGTGATACGTTTACACTTATATTCTTTTAATTCCAGCTTTTCAAACACCAATTGCAACATGGCGCAGCGGTTAAGGCGTTGGATGATGGAGATTCTCTCAAAGGTCTCAAGTTCAAGTCCTGGCAAGACCAATCTCTTTTCCTTTTTTCCAAACTTGCAATATTTTCATATTTTCTAATTTTTTTTAATATTTGCATGTTATTTTAATTTCTTTTCACAATTTTATTATGCATTAAAAAATCATCAAAAATTATTTTTCTTTTTGCATTTATTTTCAGAAAACCTTTATTTAATTTATAAAATTAAAAAATATATTTTTGCATGCATGTTTATTTTTATTCATAATTTTGCATTTAAATCACTTTTAATTCATTTTAAATTATTAAATTGCATCTAAAAAATCCCAAAAAATTATTTTAACATATTTATGTTATTTCCAGCATGTCATATTTTTTCCAATTAAAAACTTGCATTTTTCTAACATTTTCTCTTATTTCGATTTCATCATATTTTCCGATTTCTTGTTCGTTTCACAGGTTGCTCCGATTCAGACGATTTTTCCTTTATCATTCTTTTTTTTTTCAATAAATGTAACTGTTCATGGGATGTAATAGTTTAATTTAGGATTTTATTTTCCGCATTTTAAATTATGTCTCTGCCCCAAAGTCTTGTAATAGCGTAGGACATTTACCTTTCCGCACTTTACATTCCGCATTTTAATTTCCACACCATATAAATTGCTAGTAATTAGGCGTGTATGGCAAGACTAAAATTGAACATAGCCCGCTAATTTTCAAGATAAAATATCTGAAATCAACACACTTCTTTCACACACGCACCCCTTAGGGTAATTCTCTCTCGTTGCCTTTGCGAATTCAAAATGGTCATGTCCCTCGAACGTAGAGGTATTCTAGCACCGTTGCCTTCAAAACAAATCATCATAGTCCCTTCGATACAAAGATCATAGACCCACGATGTCGCCTCCGAATACATGATCTTGACCCTCGATTGTCGCCTACGAAAAATGATGATAGTCCCTTCGAATGTGCTAGGATACTCCCTACAAGTTGCCTTCTATGACCATCCGATGTCCCTTCGAATGTCCCGTCTACATCCAACGAATGGAGCTACCTACTAACTAATGGTACGGCTAGCGCTATTCTAAAGGAACGTAGAAGTACAAAAACGACCAATTCTGAGTGGGTAAATAAGTCTTTTAGTTGCTCGCTCTACCAAATGCTTTTCACACCACACACTCTTTTTCAAAGTTCAATTTCTTTCCAAAAACAAAACATTTCCGAACACTTTGTATACACTCCTACATGAGTCATTATAAAGTCAAAGCGAAATGCCTTTTCTAAAACATTTTGTCAAACACACAGAAAGCAATTTTAAAAAGTAATCTAGAGCAACTAAGAGCCCGTAGAATAAACTGCAGATGGAAAGGGGTGCTAATACCTTCCCTTTTCATAACCATTCTCCGAACTCGAATCTAACGAAGGTCTTTTTCTGTACTTTTACCTTCCCTTAATTGGATAAAAATAAAAGTCGGTGGCGACTCTTGCTATCCGCATATTTGGATACAAAAAATCCTACAAAGTCAGTTCACCGTGTTACAGAACTGGCGACTCTGCTAGGGAAAAGACTAAAAAGAGAGAATTGCCTTAGGGATTTCTAAATCACCTTTATTGCTTTCTGTTTGACTTGCTTGCTTTATCTTTAAGGGTTGCTTGGGTATTATATTGTTGGGGGATCCTACACCCGGATCCGGGTTTCCTTTTAGGTAAGTAGCATTAGATCATCGCGACCGCTAGACGTATAACTAAACGGTCAACATGATGGCTACGTTAGCGTGACACTTTGGTTGTCCCGATACTCTTCATTCCCAAGTTGAAGATATTATTTGGCTTCTGCGTGGTGTCATCAAGCGCTAACTAAACTTTTAGAACCTTAATTGACCCATCTTAGCCATTAGAAGGTAGTGAGATGGCCGGCTTTGGTGTAGACCGAGGTTGGTTGATACTCGATGCTACGCTCATTGAGATCAGACTTTTGGGACATTTTCGATCGACCACTTGGCCGTCGTATTGAAATAAGCGCCTACGAGAAAGATCTGTGATATGAGATTCCTAGAACCCGGTTACTATTATAGGACAGGATGAACCAACTCAAACTTTTGGTGGGGTAATCACCTATACCTCATGCAAGCCTTAACCCTAGGCTCATTGTGTGAATTGTTTGTGTGTGCTAAACATGACATCATGACATCATTCGCATTGCATATCATTTCTAACTATTTCAAGGACCTAGGGATTTATCTTTGCTCTGTTTTGTAGGAATTATGGCTTCTAGAAAGACTATCCGAATCAACTTCATGGGTATCCCTTCTCAACTCAAAGAATTGGTTTCAGAAATTCCCGACCATGCTCAGTTCATCAAAAGACATGGTTATCTACTTGATTTGGTTATCTCCGGTTTTGAAGAAGATATGATGCATGTCCTATTCCAGTTCTTTGATCCGAAACACCATTGCTTCACATTTCCCGATTATCAGTTGGTTCCTACCTTGGAAGAGTTCTCTAAGCTACTTGGGGTACCTATTCTTGACCAAATGCCATTCACCGGCCTAGAAAAGGTTCCTAAGCACGAAGACATTGCATCCGCCTTACATCTTAAACGCTCAGACATTGAAGCCAATTGGGAAACTAGAAGTGGAGTTAAGGGTTTACTTTCCAAGTTCCTAATTAAGAGAACCCGAGAATTCCTCAAAGTTATGAGTTTCCATGCATTTGAAAATATTGTGGCCATGCTAATTTATGGTTTGGTTCTATTTCCTAACTCGGATCAGTTCATCGATATCAATGCCATCAAGTTGTTCCTTACCCGCAATCCAGTGCCTACTTTACTTGGAGACATCCTACATTCTCTCCACACTCGTACTACTAAAAGACAAGGAACTCTCATGTGTTGCATACCGTTACTTTCTAGGTGGTTTATTTCGCACCTTCCTCCATCAGTTTTGAAGAATGAACAAAGGATGAAGTGGTCTCAAAGATTAATGTCACTCTCTCATTCAGATATCCGTTGGAGCCTTTTCTCTCAAAAGGACTTCACATTCATTGAGCGTTGTGGAGAATTCCCTAATGTACCACTACTTGGTATAAGGGGAGGTATTACTTACAACCCTTCCTTAGCTCTACGTCAGTTTGGTTTTGCCCGAAGAGATGGTCCACATGATATGCTTCTCCAAGATGTTGTGTTCGACTACAACCACGATCTCCAGAATTACCGACGAAGGTTCATACATGCTTGGGGCATGGTAAAGAAGACTGATACCAAGACTTTGGGGCACCCGAACTCCATTCCTTGGGAACCTTACCTCAAATGGGTGAGAGCTCGAGCTCAAAACCTCATGATGCCATTCACGCCTGTTCTACCGTAATTATGGAACTGTTGCTATAGGTGGCGTACCTATCTTTTCTCCATCGACATGCCTACGATTTTGAAGACTTGAAGAGATCCTGGATTCAGCTTAAAGAAGAAAGGGATACCTTTGAAGCTCAATGCTATGCAAGCGAGAAGAAAGTGTTAGAGTTGACCAAGCTACTTCACGAGGAGCGAAACATCAACGCTTACATCGGCACCAAGAGGAAGCGCCCATGGGAGACTTAGAGCTTTAGGATGTTTATGTTTTCTTTTATTGTTTTGAACTATTTTTTGTACTTAAAAAGAAAAAGAATGATAAGAAGAGTACTAATAAATGTTTGTTCATTGCTTGTTTAACAAATTTAAATCTCTAAGGTCCTTGAAAACATTGCATTGCATTCGCATAAACATTGCATAGCATAGCATAACATTGCATCACAGGTACATTGAAGATTGGTTTTCTCATTTGCTCGCTATTTATTTTAGCAGAAATGGCTCTTGAACAGACTGTCAAAGATCTCCAAGCTCAGAATGCTCAGTTTCAGCAGATGTTCACCAGCTTGGTCCAAGGCCAAGAAGATTTGAAGAAGCTCATCAACAAGAAGAAGAAGGTTGTTGGTCTCCTCAACATGGGCGGCGCTACAAAGGTGGTCCTAAGGTGGTCACCGATTGAGCTCTCTGAAGGAAGTGTCCGACTGAGGAAAGTAACAAGGGTGATGGTGAAGGCAGCAGCTGAGCTTGAGAAGAACTATGATGATGGCCAATACTCTAATGAAGATGACAAGTACAAGCAACTTGAAGATCGTCGAATCTTGTGGAAAACTTGAAGATGTCGGGCTGAATTTTGATGATCTGAGTCTTGTTCCTGGTGTTGTGATTCCTCCCAAGTTCAAAGTTCCAACTTTTGCCAAGTATGATGGCATGTCTTGCCCAAAGCTGCATTTGAAGTCCTATGTCCGAAGATCAATCCCCACGATGAGAAAGTTGTGGATGCACTATTTTCAAGAGAGTTTGTCAACCCGGTTGGAATGGTACTATCACCTAGAGAATGACCGTATCCGTACTTGGAGTGATTTAGCTGATGCTTTCTACAGACAGTATGAGTACAATGCTGAGTTGACACCCACTCGCATGCAACTACAAAGCATGTCTATGGGTCGTGACGAGAAGTTCAAAGAGTATGCTCAGAAGTGGAGAGATCTAGCAGGCAGAGTTCAACCACCCTTGTCCAATAGGGAGTTGGTTGATATGTTTATGGGGACACTGACCGGCCCATTCTTCAATCATCTGATTGGAAACTCTTCGGTCGGATTCACCGAGCTGATATTGACAGGCGAGCGTATCGAAGCTGGTATCAAGAGTGGAAAGATTCAAATAGAGACATCTTCAAACGCTGCGAAGAAATCTTTTGGTGCTAAGAAAGAAGCCAATGCTGTGTATGGTCAGAAAAGCCGAGCCAAGACCGACCGTGCTCAATCTGTGGGGGCAGTTGTGATCTCCAATCCTACATCAGCACAACCTCAGCGAGACCAGCGTAACGAGCGCGCCACGAAGGCGGTTCTGAAGATCAACATGCCTTTGTCGCAAGCCTTGCAACACATGTTGAAAGCAGAACTGATTACCTTGAGGGATCCTCCTCAGAATGTCAATACTTCCTCTCCGAGATACAATCCTAATGCTAAGTGTGCTTACCACTCCAATAGCCCTGGACATAGTACTGATGATTGTTGGGCTCTGAAGAACAAGATTCAAGATATGATTGAATCTAAGCAGATTGAGTTTGACCCTCCTGTTGAGACTCCGAATGTGATCAACGCGCCTATGCCTAACCATGACAAGAGTTCCAATGTTGTTGGCGATGATACTTATGTTTTCAACATAGATGACTTGACCATTCCTCTGATGACTATTAAGAAGAATTTGTTGCAAGCCGGTGTCAATCCGGATGCCCGGAGAATTGTCGTTGGTGCCCATCCGCACTGATGGTTGTGCTTGGTTGAGAAGGCGTGTTCATGCATGATGGATAACCGTGAGATACTATTTAAACCACCGTAAGCGTGTGAAGAAATGTCTAAGTTGAAGATTGACAATGCGAACGAAACTGTACCATCTGTGTGGGATACCTTGGGGCAGCCAAGTGGAAAATATGATTACATGGTGAAGTACACTGTCCCTGATAGTTACAAGATTCCTATTGAAGATGTTAAGGCGACCGGATGGGGTGACGATTTCCCAGAAGACTATGCTGATGTTAACACAATAAGAATTTCCTCTTCTGATTCTATGCCTAGAGTAGCACCTCTCATCATTACTTCTCCCAGACCAATTCCATATTCCTCTGACAAGGCTATCCCTTGGAATTATGGAGCTGATGTTTACTATCATGGTGTCAAGCAAGACCCTCTGACCATTGAAGATCTTACAGTTGAAGCTACCATTCCTGACATTGACAACATCACCGGATCAAGTAAGGTGACCCGAACCGGAAGGGTATTCTCTCCAGATATCTCTCCTCCAAAAGACACCGCGACTCCAGCTCGCATTCCAACTATTCAACCCATTCCCCAAGCTAGAGGGAAAGAACCAGTAACTCATCCTGCTCAAGTACCAAAGGAAGTTACTGAAGACACCTCCAAACAAGAAATGGAGGAAATTCTGAAGATTATCAAGAAGAGTGATTACAATGTTGTGGAACAGTTAGGACAGACTCCGTCCAAAATCTCCATGCTTGCTCTGCTCTTGTGCTCCGAGGCTCATGCTAATGCCTTGGTGAAGTTTCTGAAGAATGCTCATGTGCCGCAAGACACTACCACTGATCAATTCGAAGTTTGTATTGCTAGCCTGGCTGCCAACAACTGCCTAGGCTTCTCTGATGCTGATTTGACTCCTGCCGGAAAGAAACACAACAAAGCCTTGCACATTTCTATTGAATGCAAGGGCACTACATTATCTCATGTTTTGGTGGATACCGGTTCTGCTTTGAATATTCTTCCGAAGACTGCTTTTGATCGACTTGATGTCGAAGGGTTGGTTCTGAGACCCAGTGACATTATTGTGAGAGCTTTTGATGGTTCTAAGCGCACGATTGGAGAGCTCACTCTGCCTGTTAAAGTCGGTTCCCAGGCTTTTGACTCTACTTTCTTTGTCATGGACATCCGTCCAGCCTACTCTTGCCTACTCGGACGCCCTTGGATACATGGGGCGGGCGCTGTTACCTCTACCTTGCATCAGAAACTAAAATACCCGGTGAAAGGGAAGGTTGTTACAGTATGTGGTGAAGAAGAGTATATGGTCAGTCATCTACAGTCATTCCGATACCTTGAGATGGAGGGTGAATTCTTCGAGACTCCCTGTCAAGCTTTTGAAACAATACCCAGAGTCATGCCTGTTGACTCTCCTGTCACTCCTAAAGTTGCTAAAGTCCCGCCTAGGATGGCCTCACTGAAAGATGCTCAAGCTGCTGTTGAAAAAGGCAGTACTACTTGGGGTCAGCTCCCTGATCTTCCTTTCAAATCCGACAAGACTGGTTTAGGCTTCACCATCAAAGGTCAGAAGATGATACGCCGCGAGCGTGCTGGCCAACTTCCTTTCCGCATCAGCCAAAGTGGAATCCATGCTATAGAAGACGACGACAATGACTTCGACATCAGCAAGTGGATCTTCCCAACTCGGATCATGGGCTCAAGCAATTGGAAGGCGAAGGCGTCATACCAATCTCCTTTAGTCGGAGTAATTGCTCTTGTTTTGTTTTGCTTTTCGTATTTCTTTATGTTTTGAACAATAAACTTGAAAGCCTAGTGCCTTACCGGGCATCATGGCTCGTTTAGGGTTATTATCATTGATTGCGTATTTTCATTTAATAAATCGTTGGACTTTTGCATTCAATTGTTTGCTTTCTTTCTTTTACTTTATCACCCTTCAAAAGCTATGTGTTTCTTACACACCCACGTGATACACCGAATCACTCCGAATCTCGTTAATAACAGCTATGCTAGTGCTAAATACGACTTTGATAATCCGATCTACCAAGCCAAGGCGAAAGTGAGGAAGATTGTGAAGTGCCGGAGAACTTGCCGGGCTACAGCAAGAAGAGCGAGTTATCTGACCACCACGAAGAGCAAGTTGAGTTTGTGAATTTGGGTACTAGCGAAGACAGAAAAGAGATCAAGATAGGAGCGGGTCTTGAGAACAGTGTTAAAGAAAGGTTGGTTCAGATGCTACGAGACTATATTGAAGTTTTTGCTTGGTCATACGAAGACATGCCAGGGTTGGACATTGATATCGTGGTACACCGATTGCCGACAAAAGAAGGTTTTCTCCCAGTGAAATAGAAGATTCGTCGTATGCGTCCTGAGATGTCAGAGAAAATCAAAGCCGAAGTTATGAAGCAGTTCAATGCAGGTTTCTTAGCTGTTACTTCTTATCCACAGTGGGTTGCAAATGTGGTACCCGTACCTAAGAAGGATGGCAAAGTACGAATGTGTGTGGATTACAGAGATCTGAACAAAGCGAGTCCGAAAGACGATTTCCCACTTCCTCATATTGATGTTCTGGTTGATAACACCGCTCAGCATAAGGTTTTCTCCTTCATGGATGGTTTCTCCGGTTACAATCAGATCAAAATGGCTCCCGAAGACATGGAGACTACTTTTGTTACACAATGGGGCACTTTCGCTACAAGGTTATGCCGTTCGGATGAAGAACAGCGCCACTTATCGCGCTATGGTGACATTGTTTCATGACATGATTCATCACGAGATAGAGGTCTCGTCGGCGACATGATAGCTCGATCACGTGAAGAAGAACATCTTGATCATTTGCATAAACTATTTGATGATTGAAGAAGTATAGAGACTTAATCCTAACAAGTGCACCTTTGAGTCGGATCCGGAAAACTCCAGGTTTGTTGTCGATGGTAAAGGTATTGAAGTTGATCCCGCTAAAGTTAAAGCTATTCAAGAGATGCCAGCTCCCGCACCGAGAAGGAAGTCAGAGGTTTCTTGGGCCGATTGAACTACATTGCCAGATTCATTGCACACCTAACTGCTACTTGTGAGCCAATCTTCAAGTTACTTAAGAAAGATCAAGTAGTGGAATGGAGCGACGATTGCGGATCGCTTTTGACAAAATCAAGGAGTACCTAGAATCCTCCTATCCGATGCCGCTTGCGAGGAAGACCTCTCATCATGTACTTGCGGTGCTAGAGAACTCAATGGGGTGTGTTGGGGCAACATGACGAGTCTGGTCGAAAAGAGCATGCAATATACTACCTTAGCAAAAAGTTTACCGACTATGAAACAAGATACTCACAGCTTGAGAAAACTTGCAACGCTTTGGCTTGGGCTGCTCGCCGACTAAGACAGTATATGTTGACTCACACTACCTTGTTGATTTCCAAGATTGATCCGATAAAATACATCTTTGAGAAACCATCTCTCTCCGGAAGAATAGCAAGATGGCAAATGATCTTGACCGAATCGACATCCGTACACTTCTCGAGCGATCAAAGGAAGTGTAGTAGCCGATCATTTGGCTCATCAAGCCGTAGATGACTATCAAACTATGCAGTTCGAATTTCCAGACGAAGATGTTTTGCTAGTTACAGATTGCGAAGAACCAGGCCCAGACGAAGGACCTGAACAAGGATCCCGATGGACCATGGTCTTTGATGGAGCCTCAAATGCACTTGGTAATGGCATTGGCGCCATCATTATATCCCTACAGCGGACACCGCCTTTCACCGCCAGATTATGTTTCAGTTGCACGAACAACATGGCCGAGTACGAAGCGTGCATCATGGGTCTTAAAGCTGCTATTGACTTAAGAATCAAGTTCTTACAAGTGTATGGAGACTCAGCTTTAGTGATCAGTCAGATAAAAGGCGAGTGGGATACGAAGCATCCGAATCTCATTCCGTATCGAGAGCATGTTCTGAGTTTGATTCCCTACTTTGAAGAAATCACTTTTGATCATATTCCACGAGAAGAGAATCAGTTGGCAGACGCGTTGGCTACTATGTCATCTATGTTCAAGGTTAGATGGGACAACGAGGCTCCCCAGATCATCATTGAGAAGTTTGACGAACCAGCATATTGCTATGAGCTTGACGCAGAAGAGAAACCCTGGTACTATGACGTGAAGAGGTATCTTGAGACTCAAGAATATCCCGCAGGGGCATCTGTTAATGATAAGAAGTTCTTGAGAAGATTTGCATCTAAATTCTTCCTCAGCAACGACATCTTATACAAGCGCAATCACGACTTGTGCTTACTCCGCTGTGTAGACCGGAAAACAACAGAACGTATCATGGAAGAGTTACACGAGGGAGCATTTGGTACCCACTCCAGTGGACACACCATGGCTAAGAAGATTTTGAGAACAGGTTACTATTGGTCCACCATGGAAGCTGATTGTCACCGCTATGCTCGATCTTGTCACAAGTGCCAGATTTATGCAGACAAAGTGCACGTACCTCCAGTACCTCTGAATGTTTTAACTTCTCCTTGGCCCTTTGCAATGTGGGGCATTGACATGATTGGAGAAATCAAGCTCACAGCTTCCAATGGACATCGTTTCATCCTTGTGGCAATTGATTACTTTACCAAGTGGGTAGAAGCAGCCTCGTTTGCATCTGTTACCAAGAATGTAGTGGCTCGATTCATCAAACATAACCTTATCTGTCGATATGGCATTCCTAAAAGGATTATCACAGATAACGGCTCCAATCTTAACAATAAGATGATCACTGAACTCTGCACGCAATTCAAGATCAAGCATCACAACTCTTCTCCTTATCGGCCTAAGATGAATGGCGCAGTGGAAGCCGCCAACAAGAACATTAAGAAGATTATACAGAAGATGACAGTGACTTACAAAGATTGGCATGAAATGTTACCATTTGCTCTTCATGGTTATCGCATACAAACGAACATCCAGAACCCCTTCTCTCGTATACGGAATGGAAGCCGTCTTACCCATCGAGGTTCAGATACCCTCAACCAGAGTCCTCCAGGACGCAGAGTTAGGCGAAGACGATTGGGTCCAGACTCGCCTTGACCAAATTAACTTGATTGATGAGAAACGACTCACGTCCATCTGCCATGGACAGATTTATCAGAAGCGAATGATCAGAGCATTTAACAAGAAGGTCAAGCACCGAGTCTACCAAGTTGGTGATCTAGTAGTCAAGCGCATCATTCTTCCACAAGGTGATCCCAGGGGCAAATGGACTCCCACCTACGAGGGACCGTTTGTAGTCAAGATAGTATTTTCCGGCGGAGCTATGATACTTAGCACCATGGATGGTGAAGACTTCCCACACCCTGTGAACGCAGACATAGTCAAAAAATACTACGCATAAAGAGACCCGCTAGGTCGACTGGCCTAGGCAAAAATAAAGGCATCCTGGCGAACCAAAAGGTTCGGGCAAAAATAAAGGATATATACAAAACATGTACACCCGACAAGTCGAAAACCTGAAAAGGCGGCTTGGGCAAAAAGGTATCCTTGGTGAAAACCGAAAGGGCGGTCTAGGAAAAGTTAGGGATTTAAGCGTCAACTATGTCTCTTCCAGATCACGAGACTACATCATTCAAGGTTCAAATGGCGAAGATCAGTCTACTCACTTTCTACTGACAGCAAGGAGATGAGATAGTCGAAATGTATGAGTACTAGCATAGTTGGAACTTAACGAGATTGTTTCCGCATAGCTTTTTACCTTTCTTGTGTACAAACTACTTGGCCATACGCCACATTTCAAATGAATGCAGCTTCTTTCTCTTTACAATTTCTGCTGTTGTTATTTGCAATAAGTCCAACGTTTGCTTTGAATGACTATACGCATTTGACAATAAGAATCTACTCACAAACATACGAAAAGTGAACATACAAAAGTACTTACTACGGCTCGGGGATTGGGACGACGAAAGTCACCAAAGCATTCCCACGAGCATGATCCCCAAAGGTGTCACTCAAACACAACTTCCCCAAAGGGAATCCTGACAAGCAATTCCACTTGACCAAGCAATGTTACATCGATCTTCAAGAAGTAACATTTCATCCCCGACCGAGATATTTATCCCCAGCGGGCATCTCTCAGTCCTTTCCTTTTTCCCCAGCGGCGGTATCCAGACTCGAGACTTGGTCAGATAGTGCATCGGAGGAAACTACATCTTCATCCCCAGCCCAAAGATCACAACGGGATCCTGAATCTCCCAGCTCGGTCTCCCCGGCAACTACCAATTGCTCTCCAGCGAGATCAGCACTCAGAATCCCCAGTAGAGCACCTCCTAAATTTCCTCAGCAGGATCTACATACAGAATCCCCAACAGATCGCCTCTCAGACTCTCCTCAGCAGGGTCCATATATGAGATCTCCAACAACGAGTCTCTCCAATCTCTACCTTCCTCAACAATATCTAGGCCCAAGACTTGGTCAGATAGTGCATCGGAGGAATCCAGGGTATCTTTCTTTTCCTTCAAAGGCGGGGTTCTCACCTACTCAATTCCCCAAGCAGAAGTCAGAAATCTTCAAACAGAACATCCGCATCTTCTTCAAGATGGATATGTTTTGAAATACCACAACATCTATCATTCATACATTTCTCATAAAGTCATAATTCATGCATATGTCGTTCATATACACTGTCATGCATCATACTTTGCATAAAACTAACCAATATTCTATCAAAGTTCCTCTTGTTTTCTCCAAAATAGGTAACATCACTTGGCAAGCAGTCGAGATTAAGCCCGAATCGACGGAAAACTATCGAAAGACCGCCTTGGTTGTCCTCCGACGATGGTCCGGATTAAGCCCGAATCGACGGAAAACTATCGAAAGACCGCCTTGGTTGTCCTCCGACGGTGGTCCAGATTAAGCCCGAATCGACGGAAAACTATCCGAGACCGCCTCGGTTATCCTCCGATAACAGGCAATGGATCAACACCCGATGCACAACAGGGAATCTATCCACATTTTGCCAACAACAACCTCCCTCAGAGTAATCAACACGAAGAGTTATTCTGATCCCTTATTATCAACAGCAACTACAGAGTCTAGCGTACGACTCAGTTTCCCTGGATGGCATCTTAAGCCCATCTCCGACCATTTATCAACATTTCTCCACTTTCAGAATGCTGCATATATGGTTAAAAATCAATACAAAGCAATAACTTCATTCAAAATGAACACGAAGTCTAACATACGACTCCCTTCGGATGGCATCTTAAGCCCATCTCCGTGCTCCTTCCAGAAACGACTACAGAGCCTAACGTACGGCTCACTCCCCAGCATCGATCTTTCCAGATGGCATCTTAAGCCCATCTCCGTCAATTCTCCTATCAACATTCTCAAGTCTACCGTACGACTCATCCCCCAGCGAAGTATCCAAATGGCATCTGTAAGCCCATTCCCGCATCATCCACCAACAGCGAGTGCAAATTTTCAGGTGTACTCGAGTGTTCAATCATCTTCTACCTCCAGGTCACGAAAGACAAGCGTGTCAATCTAACCTTCCAGTACAAGAAGATTGAACAGGGGCAGCTGTCATACCCCAAAATTTTCCCTCCATCTACTCAAGAGATTTCATACATCTATGCCCAAGGATTCCTCAAGAGTTGATCAGACAAACTCTCTCCTAGACAATCAACCCAAACTAGGGTTTGGTATCTCTCAAGTCAAGATGAACTTCCAACATCTCCAATGGCCTTCATGCCTCCTCATATGCTTCAAAGATTCTCCATGTCAAGTTTCAAGCTTCACAAGTCAAGTTTCCTCAGACAATTGCTCAGATGGTTGAAAATCAGTTGTATTGGACAAAAAGTCAACTGTGGTCAACATACAGTCAAACTTCATAATTTTTGGTCAACATCCTCATTTTGAAGTTACATTCATCATTTGATCAAGGGTTGATCATGATTCATCAAGAAAACTCAAGATTTGCTCAAAAGTCAAACTTTCTAAATTAGGGTTTCTAGGTGAAAAGTCAATGAACTTTGGTGATCATAACTTTCTCATACTTTCTCGAAATTTTTCCACCACCTCTTGTTTTGAAGGAAATTCAATTCTCTACAACTTCATGTCTCACAAGAATGTCCAAAAATGCTTCATTTGAGAAGTATAGCTCAAAACATTACTGTGTCATTTTCAAAGTCAACAAAAGTCAACTTTTGCTTTGAAGATATATTGAGCATGGTAACTCAATTGAGATGAGACCAAAAGGTTGGTTAGAGGACTCTTAGAGCTTTCCAAAAAGTCCAAGAACACTCAAAAATGTGGAAAATTGAGCAAGATACACTATTCAGAAGTTGGGCAATTTTGGACAATTGCACAAAAGGACATTTTGGTCAAAATGCAAAATTTTCCAAATGGGCCTATAATCTTTTGATCCAAACTTGTTCATGACATGATTCTTGACCCATAAATGCTTGGCCTTGGTAATTTTCTATTTTTATGATTTATATTTGAATTTTATAACATTTAATTCAAAAATAAATTATATAAAATATGAAAATTATTTATTTTTTTCAAATAAGTTGGATTTATATCTTCCTTAATGTCCAAGAAAGCCCAAGACCCTTGCCAAATTCGTGATTCATGCATATGGAAAGAAAAAATCAATTTTTTGCAAATATTTGATTTGTTTTAAAGAGAAAATATTTGCACATTGATTATTCAATCTTTTTTGCTTGCTTTTGCCATCCCAATTGCTTCTATAAATACCTAGCATTGCATACAAGCCAGAGGACAAAACCCTAGCCCTTGCACTAACCCTTATTTTGCCAAAATATTTCTCAAACTTTTGAAAATCGAGTTTCAAGCTCCAGCCGTTTTCAGCCCTCAAAAACCACTCCATTGTCTTCAGGAGGTAAGCCTGAGTAAGTACACACCCTTGCCAATGATTAAACCAAGCTGAATCGAGCCCTGCACATACATACATATTCAATTTTGTTTGATTTTTGCATTCTATTATTCTGCTTGTTTCAATTGATTCTAACGCCTTTTTTGTGTTCATGAGACCCCATATACACGATCTGGGCAATCGCTAGCAAGGTTGAACGTCCAAAACTCATAATGCCATGTTTAGGGTTTCAAAGCTGTTGAGTTTCGAACTGGCATTTAGAGGAACTTTTAGAAAAAACTGAGACCACCATCAGGTTCGCAGACCCCGATTTAGGGGGGGTAGCTTTAATCCCTGCTTTCGAATTTATGTATTTTGCAGGTTTGGAAAATCGGGCCACCGGAGAAGACGACCGGAGCCCTAGCTCCGGCGTCGCTGACTCAGTTGACCGGCGAGGAGGCTGGCGTGGCGAGATAACGCGTTCCAATTCGTCCATTCAAAAACAGCTGGGGCCCGCGCGCTGACTGTGTTTGATTTTCAAAAATCAGTGACACGTTTACACTTATATTCTTTTAATTCCAGCTTTTCAAACACCAATTGCAACATGGCGCAGCGGTTAAGGCGTTGGATGATGGAGATTCTCTCAAAGGTCTCAGGTTCAAGTCCTGGCAAGTCCAATCTCTTTTCCTTTTTTCCAAACTTGCAATATTTTCATATTTTCTAATTTTTTTTAATATTTGCATGTTATTTTAATTTCTTTTCACAATTTTATTATGCATTAAAAAATCATCAAAAATTATTTTTCTTTTTGCATTTATTTTCAGAAAACCTTTATTTAATTTATAAAATTAAAAAATATATTTTTGCATGCATGTTTATTTTTATTCATAATTTTGCATTTAAATCACTTTTAATTCATTTTAAATTATTAAATTGCATCTAAAAAATCCCAAAAAATTATTTTAACATATTTATGTTATTTCCAGCATGTCATATTTTTTCCAATTAAAAACTTGCATTTTTCTAACATTTTCTCTTATTTCGATTTCATCATATTTTCCGATTTCTTGTTCGTTTCACAGGTTGCTCCGATTCAGACGATTTTTCCTTTATCATTCTATTTTTTTTTCAATAAATGTAACTGTTCATGGGATGTAATAGTTTAATTTAGGATTTTATTTTCCGCATTTTAAATTATGTATCTGCCCCAAAGCCTTGTAATAGCGTAGGACATTTACCTTTCCGCACTTTACATTCCGCATTTTAATTTCCGCACCCTATAAATTGCTAGTAATTAGGCGTGTATGGCAAGACTAAAATTGAACATAGCCCGCTAATTTTCAAGATAAAATATCTGAAATCAACACACTTCTTTCACACACGCACCCCTTAGGGTAATTCTCTCTCGTTGCCTTTGCGAATTCAAAATGGTCATGTCCCTCGAACGTAGAGGTATTCTAGCACCGTTGCCTTCAAAACAAATCATCATAGTCCCTTCGATACAAAGATCATAGACCCACGATGTCGCCTACGGATACGTGATCTTGACCCTCGATTGTCGCCTACGAAAAATGATGATAGTCCCTTCGAATGTGCTAGGATACTCCCTACAAGTTGCCTTCTATGACCATCCGATGTCCCTTCGAATGTCCCGTCTACATCCAACGAATGGAGCTACCTACTAACTAATGGTATGGCTAGCGCTATTCTAAAGGAACGTAGAAGTACAAAAACGACCAATTCTGAGTGGGTAAATAAGTCTTTTAGTTGCTCGCTCTACCAAATGCTTTTCACACCACACACTCTTTTTCAAAGTTCAATTTCTTTCCAAAAACAAAACATTTCCGAACACTTTGTATACACTCCTACATGAGTCATTATAAAGTCAAAGCGAAATGCCTTTTCTAAAACATTTTGTCAAACACACAGAAAGCAATTTTAAAAAGTAATCTAGAGCAACTAAGAGCCCGTAGAATAAACTGCGGATGGAAAGGGGTGCTAATACCTTCCCTTTTCATAACCATTCTCCCGAACTCAGAATCTAAACGAAGGTCTTTTTCTGTACTTTTACCTTCCCTTAATTGGATAAAAATAAAAGTCGGTGGCGACTCTTGCTATCCGCACATTTGGATACAAAAAATCCTACAAAGTCAGTTCACCGTGTTACAACCTTCAGGTCACGAAAGGCAAGCACGCCAATCTAACCCTTCCAGTACAAGAAGATTGAACAGGGGCAGCTATCATACCCCAAAATTTTCCCTCCTACTTCTCAAAACATTTCATACATCCATACTCAAGGATTCCTCAAGGGTTGATCAGACAAACCCTCTCCTAGACAATCAACCCAAACTAGGGTTTGACTATTCTCAGATCAAGATGGACTTCCAACATCTCCAATGGTCATCATGCCTCCTCATATGCTTCAAAGATTCTCCATGACAAGTTTCAAGCCTCACAAGTCAAATTTCCTCAGACAATTGCTCAGAAGGTTGAAAATCAGTTGTATTGGACAAAAAGTCAACTGTGGTTAACATACAATCAAACTTCCTGATTTTTGGTCAACATCCTCATTTTGAAGTCACATTCATCATTTGATCAAGGTGTGATCATGATTCATCTAGAAAACTCAAGATTTGCTCAAAAGTCAAACTTTCCAAATTAGGGTTTTTTAGTGAAAAGTCAACTGAACTTTGACTGAGCATAACTTCTTCATACTTTCTCAGAAATTTTTCCACCACCTCTCATTTTGAAGTAAATTCAATTCTCTACAACTTCATATCTCACAAGAATGTTCAAAAAATGCTTCATTTGGAAGGTATGGATCAAAACATTACAGGTCCTTTTCCAAGTCAACAAAAAGTCAACTTTTTGTTTTGAAGATTTATTGAGCATGGAAACTCCAATTGAGATGAAACCAAAGATGTTGTTTAGAGGACACTTAGAGCTTTCTAAAATGTCCAAGAACACTAAAAAATGTAGAAAATTGAGCAAAATACAGCTTGCACAAGTTGGGTATTTTTGAAGAAGTGCACAAAGAGAGTTACTTGTAAAAATCCAAAATTTTGCAAATGGGTCTTGTTTTTCTTCATTCAAACTTGTTCCTTAGACAATTTGGAACATCCAAGCCCAATGCCACGAATTTTAGCTTTATTTTTCTATTTAATTTGGATTATTCATTTAAATACAAATTAAATTAAAAAATAAGGTATAAAATCAAAATTAAATGCAAAATTGATTTTTCTCTCATACTTGAGATCCAAGTAACTCACACAAGCTGGCAAATTTCGAAATTTGCATAGATTTGGCAAGAATTTGATTGAAATTTGATCAAAAAAGGAAGATATGATTTCATACAAAATCAAATATTTTCTACATTCATTGATCATTATTTGCTCATGAATTCAGACCTAAATCCATCTACTATAAATATACAATGCCTACACAACAAGAAAGAACAGAAAAATTGCCTCAAGAACCCTAATTTTTTTCCAAAGAAACTTGTGAAAAAAGCAATTTCGATTTCTGTTTTGCAGGCCAATTCAAGGAGTTTTGAGGATTGAATAAGCATCCTCAAGGTCCCAGGAAGCTATTCCAATCATCCCCACGCGTTGAAACACCCAGAATCGTCCCGACCAAGTCACGGTTTGTGTCAATATAACTTGAAATCTAATTCATACATACACTCATGTTTAATGTGTTTTGATTGCATATTTGTGTTTCTAATGATGTTTCTAAGCTTTTTGCATAGTTTGATTTGAGTTTCAGTGCAAGAATCACAAGATGCCATGGTTAGGGTTTCCTGTTGCGATTTAGGGTTTCCTTAGAACAGAAAAATTGGACAAAAAGAACACCACCATCGTGTTCAGAACAATGTTTCCAGTCGAACCATGCCTTTGAATCTCATTTATATTGCTTGTGCTTGATTTTTGAAATATGCAGGGGCCTTAGCGTCGAACGAAGCCGACGCTAAGTTTTCAAATTTTCAAACGAAGAAGATGAAGATCTTCGCGCGCGTTCTGGGCAATCAGGAGGCGACAACATTTAAAAACGTTTCGTTTCAATTCTTAAACACGTGTACAGGCTAGCTCGGTTGGTAAAGGCAGCGCGCATATCACCCATGAGTCCCCAGTTGGATTCCCAACCATGGCATATGTTTTTACTCTTTTTGAAAACTAACATTTTTCTTTTCTATTTTATATTTTCTTTAATATTTTCCATTCTATTTAATTTATCTTCAATATTTTTTATCATGCATCTAAGAAACACCAAAAATATTTATTTTTTGCATAATCATCAGAAAAATGTTTATTTAATTTTTAAAATTAAAATTATTATTTTTGCATGCATATTTAATTTAATTTCTAATTAATCATTTAAATGACTTTTAATTGTTTTTAAATTATCAAATCAATTCCAAAAATCACGAAAAATTTATCTTATCATATTAATGTCATTATTAACACAAAAACTTTTTTCTCATTCAAAAATACTTATTTTTACTAACACTTTCCTCTTATGCAATTTTCTTCCATTTTCCGATTTTGTATCTGTTCACAGGTTATACCGTTTCGGACGATTTTTATTGCTTTTCTTTTCCAATTATGTAATTGCCTATGGGATGTAATAGTTTAATTAGGACTTTTATTTTCCGCACTCTTATTATGTATCTGCCCCAAAGCCATGTAATAGCGTAGGACATTTACTTTCCGCACTTTACATTTCCGCAATTTACTTTCTGCACCCTATAAACTGTTAGTAATTAGGCGTGTATGGCAAGATAAAATTGGACATAGATCATTCTTAATTCCAAGATAAAATACCTGAAATCAACACACTCTTTTCACACATGCACCCCTTAGGGTAATTCTCTCTCGTTGCCTTTACGAATACAAATGGTCAAGTCCCTCGAACGTAGAGGTATTCTAGCACCGTTGCCTTCAAAACAAATCATCATAGTCCCTTCGATACAAAGATCATAGACCCACGATGTCGCCTACGGATACGTGATCTTGACCCTCGATTGTCGCCTACGAAAAATGATGATAGTCCCTTCGAATGTGCTAGGATACTTCCTACAAGTTGCTTTCTATGACCATCCGATGTCCCTTCGAATGTCCCTCTTACATCCAACGAATAGGGTTACCTACCAACTAATGGTATGGATAGCACTATTCTAAAGGAACGTAAAATAACACGAAAACGACCAATTCTGAGTAGGTAATAAGACTTTTAGTTGCTTGCTCTATCAAATACTTTTCACACCTCACACTTTTGTCAAAGTTCAAACTCTTTTCAAAAATGAAACATTTCCGAACACTTTGTATACATTCCTACATGAATCATTACAAAGTCAAAGCGAAATGCCTTTTTCAAAACATTTTTTCAAACACACAGAAAGCACTTTTGAAAATGATCTAAGAGAAACTAAGAGCCCGTAGAAAACTACGGATGAAAAGGGGTGCTAATACCTTCCCTTTACATAACCTTCTCCCTTACTCAGAATCTAACGAAGGTCTTTTCATGTTCTTTTCACCTTCCCTTAATTGGATAAAAGAAAAGTCGGTGGCGACTCTTGCTATCCGCACATTTGCGATACAAAAATCTCAAAGTCAGTTCACCGTATTACAATAGGTCGCGCTAAGCCTGCTATACCGCGCTAAGCGCGACCCAAACAGAAGCCATCGCGCTTAGCCTACTCTAGACCGTGCTAAGCGCGACCTGCAACACAAAAGTCAGTGAGTTTGGCGCTTAGCGCGCACCTGGTGGCGCTAAGGGCGACCTGTAGCCTGCAGAAATGTTATTTTTTGTTCAGGATCACCTGTCCACATGAAGCTTTCATGCCAAAAGTCGATCCATATAGTTAAGCAATTATTTCAATGCTCATGTATGCGGTGTTTTGCATGCACATGTATAGGAATGCAAATTGACACAATGGTTTCAATGCTCATATGCAATGCTATGCATGAACATGTGTGGAATGCAAGCAGTGAAACAATAGCTCCAATGCTCATGAATGAGGGTCGATGCATGAACATGCGTGGAATTCTAATAGTGGCACAATAATTCTGATGTTCATGTACAATGATATGCATGCACGTATACGGAATGCAAGTGATGAATCAATAGTTCTCATGCTTATGTATGCAATGTTATGCATGAACATATATGGAATGCAAATCAACAATCCTAATATTCTCACATGTATGGCTATACTAAGAGTGTAATGGGAAACCGAAATTCCAATGCTCATGTGCAATGCTATGTATGAACATGTAGGGAATGCAAGCGATTAACCATTCTAATGTGAATAATGAGGGACGATGCATGAATATGCTTATGATGCAAGTCGTATCAACAACCCTATATTCCACATGCAAAGTATCGACGCAAGCAAGGCATGCCATGAGGAAATAAGGAATAGTTATGTCAAATCCTAATTGCACAAACACTTGGAATGCGTATGCATGAACTATGTACAATGCACAATGTATCTAGTGATCAAAATGCTTTGGAAGCTACATGTCGACACACTACAAATTCAAGCTATACTTTAACGCATCATGTGTCAATGCAATTCAATCAAACTAAATGCCTTCCAATGCATGAGCATGTGTTAGATGATGCAAGATGCATGAGCTTGTGGTTAGAATGCAAAGAGAATGCAAATGCATTTATGCTATGTACAAAAATCTTCACACCGACACCAATAACGTTGCAAAATCCGATTCAAAACAAAGAATTCAAGCACGAAGGTTCAAGAATCAGAATCTACATGGAATTTGCAAGTAATGACAGTGTTCAATTTCAAGAAAAGCTAAAAGTCATTAATAGCTTAAAATAAGTGCTTAATTGACCTAAACACTTACCTGAACTTGAAGTTTGAATCAAATTGAAGAGGAATTCCTTGTGCTCTTCAAAGAAAATACCAAATCAGCTCCGGATTGATAATAATCCTTGCAATCAACCTTGAACTCTTGAAGAAATTTGAAGTCTTCGATGGAGGATTGGGGAAGATGAAGGAGAATTGCTTAATTCTTGAAATTGAAGAGAAATCCAGAGGAATTGGCCTCTTCAAGGTCAGATTCGAACAGAAGAAGGAGAACAGGATCAAGATCCTGTGATGAGAAGATGAAAGTTGCAGGGCGCGCTTAGCGCGGTGAGCGCGCTTAGCGTGGTCTGCGGTGGTGGTAGTTGTTATGCAGAGGTCCGGTGGCGGCCTGTGGTGGTTGCTTGGAGGGAAAGTTGTAGTTTGATCTTCTGTTTAGCTTTTGGTTGAGAGAGAATGTTGGAGTGAGTTGTGGTCAAGATTAGACAAAATGATTTTTTCCAACATGATCCCCCCCTCATTTTTTGGAGACAAAATGTATTTATAGCTTTGGATCCATAATCAAGCCCAAATTATGATTATCTGAATAATTTCCGAAATTAACTAATAACCGTCAAATCCGTCGAGAATTTGAGGTCGGGCTCTAAACAAGAAGTGTCCGGAATGCAATTTTTCTTGCATGAATCAAACTTTCGACACAATCAAATGAACGGTTAAGACAGAATAAATTTTTGAAGTTTCAGCGCAACTTCCCGATGACTGACACATGCAGAATTTGATTTCTTTTTGTTTTGCCACTTGGGATACCTTGAACCAGACAACCTCATGAACAATGATGTGTATGCGACTACATGTATGTTTATGCGATTGAATTATAAGCCAGAAAAACGAGAAAAAGAAGGGTAAATTTTGGGGTACAACAGCTGCCCCTATTCAATCATCCTCAAGCTTGGGAGCGAGATTGGCGTCTGCCTTTCGAGCGACAAAGGTATGAGATGATTGAATACCAAAACGGACTCAAAAATTTACACTCTGAACCCCAAAAGCTGCATCAAGAAATAGGTGTGGACATTCCAAAGTTCCAATGAACCTCACTAGAGAAAAGGAGTATGTTGCGCCAGAGCTTAACTGGGGCACAACAAGAGAGAGCACAAAATAAATGCTGAATTCCGTGAAGGCAGGTACAAGTGTAAACTTGACCTAAGAAGAATTGTCCTCTACCCAATTCAATCCGCAATGTCAGGGGAGAGCTGACACGCAAGCGGAAGTAAAGACTTGATACACTGACTAGACTACCACATTACGCCAGGAAATGACCGGACAGGTTAGTGATGCAAAGGCTAGAAAGTTCCGAGTAGACTTTACGAAGGAGAGAAACAAGCGAATTCTTGTTCTCAAAAGATGATCCACAATGCCAGGGGAGAGCTGACACGTTAGCGGAAGCAAAGAATTGATACACTGACTAGACTACCACATTACACCAGGGAATGACCGGACGGGTTAGTGGTGCAAAGGCTAGAAAGTGCCGAGTAGGCTTTACTGACTCAAAATGCTACACTCTGAGAAGGAAGACAAGGGGGTCCTTGTTCCCGAAGAAGGCACGGGAGTAGGACCTGTCCTAAGAATCGTTGCACCAGGGGATGTGCTGGCAATTTCAACGAAGACAAAGATTGGAAATGCTGACCAGGATCCACACACAATACAGAGTAACCTGCATCATGCGTAAGGAGAGATAAATACTCAAACCTTGACCAAGAATTGGTAGCTAATCAACTCTTGTGCGAAAAGAAGAAAGCAAAGTAGGGCTTGCTTTCAACGCTGATGACGTGTTGCACCAGGGAAAACTGGAAGCTTCAACACCAAGAAACGTGTTGCACCAGGGAACTAGCAGCTTCAACACCAAAGAACGTGTTGCACCAGGGAATATTGGCAGCTTCAACACCAAAGGACGTGTTGCACCAAGTAAAACTGGCAGCTTCAACATCAAAAGACGTGTTGCACCAGGTAAAACTGGCAACTTCAACACCAAAGAGAAATGCCTCACACCCAAAGAAACTATCCTTGCTGGGATTTCAGAGAGACACCGGAACACCACCGGGGACAGAAGGTTCATTATTCTTGGCTTATAATTTCTATGAAAATGCATGAATTTCCTAAGAAATAATGTAGATGCGATGATGCATGTTTCCAAAAAGATAAACAGTGAATGGCGACCAAAGGTCACAGGATGGTCAACTTCAATTTGATATTCCACTGGGGAAATAGTAATGGAGATCAACCAAGGATACGGTCAAGCTGATAAATCCAGAAGAAGACCACTTGAAGAAATCGAAATCGGCCATATAACCCTGTTGAGGAGACGATATCATAGGAAATTGTCATGCTGGACAAATGATCCATTGGGGAATAAAAGGGGACACTTAGATAAGAGCTCCACCGTTACCCATCATGACTCTGGCTGGAGAATGAAAACGATGTGCCGACTTACTGGGGATGTCAGGAGAGACATGCCTCAACTCCAACTGGGGATATCGGGAAATGCGAACTCTCTAAGGAGGATAATCCGTGGACAATATGCGACCCACTAGGGAAACAAACGCCTGATCGATAATCCGGATAATGCCTCCATAGAGGATAGTAGGATGCAGCACACTTGCGGCTTTAATGAACACCCACTAAGGACTTCACTGAGACGGACATTGTCGACCCGTATTGGGGATTGGTATCATGCTATGCAGTAATGATTTACCGATAATAACACCTGCTGGGGGAATTCACCGAATATATCATGCTGATGACAGACACTGCGTCTGATTCTTTGCAGAAGTTTCACTCGGGGTTTTCTCGTCCATGCTTACTAAAACGAGATACTACTGAATTTCATTGGGGCTGATGTGACGGCACCAAAGTTGTGAGATACCTGACAAAGGAAAATCCCTGAGAGGGAGAAACGTCGGACAAAGACGAACTCGGGAGAAAGGACACCCGTGCGAGGATGAACTTGCAGGAAAAAAGAAGAGGACATCGGGCGAAGACGAACTCACATAAAAAAGAACAAGACCAATATATGAGGATGAATTGATAAGAGAAAGAGAACGTCTAGCTAAGATACGCTCGCGAGAAAAGATCATCTACATGAAGATGAACTTGCAAAAGGTAAGAAAACGTCTAGCTAAGACGAACTAGCAAGGAAGGACATCTGTATGAAGATGAACCTGCAACGGGGAAGAGAACGTCTAGCGAAGACGAACTCAGACGAATATTGCCAAGATAATGTCACTAGAGAAAGTGTCTACAAGAATTATAATATCCCTCAGGCCAAAGGCGGGGTATAATTCTTCGAGAATGTCAAATATTTGGATTACCACACACCAAGTATGGATACCCAAACATCTGGAAAGGTGATGCAAACATGGGTAAGATAACCGAAGATTTGCACAACGAAGAGCGTGCGACTCATTGTAAAAAAGACATTAACAGGCCAAAGCTTGAATCAAGAAGAACGAATCGACCTAACAAACTTCTAAAGACCAAATCTGGAGACCATTTCTGTCTAGAAACAGACTCAACGGGGAGGAACTACATTGAAGATTATTCTTCAAGATATAGGAATTTTAATCAAGTAAACAATCAGGCATCTGCAAACTATCACCCATATGCCAACTTCAAACCCCGAGTGAAACATAGATAATCAACATGCCCCTGTATCTCTGAAGAGATTGGTCAACCTTGACAAGGATGGCCCAGTTTCAATGAGCTTTGAAGTGTATAATCCCAACTCGAATGCCCCAGATTAAGATGATTCTTGGAAAGGCCATTCAACAGAGTCTCGGATAACCTGCCCCTTGGGACAATCAAGGTATTCATCTGATGCTCATTATGCAAGTTAACTGGATGTTTGAGCACTTGTTCATATGCAAAGAATGTTTTATCCTAAAAATGATAATTCTAATGCAAAATCCTATGCTTGTCTTGAAACAAAAAGCCTTTTGAAAAGATGTCGAAACATCGCATTTTTTGTGCAAAAGATAACGAAAGATTGAGTGATACCAACTCAAAGGTGTTAGCAAGCCTCCTACGAGTCAGGATACCGTGTTCTCGTCACAGCTTAGCTTTCAAATTAACCCTGCTTCAATTAGGACTTTTAAGGGTTGTAACGTGGCATGGGTCACGGTTTTTAGAAAGAAGGATTTTTAGGCTCAAAATATTTGGTGCCCACCCCTTTCATGATATTCTCCGATCCTAAGTTCAGTTGATCCGATATGAGCAATCATCTCACGCTAGAAGAAATTGGATGGTTGAGAAACCATCGCAGTTTATTGATCGTGCAACTTTGACTTTGCTAAGGACGAGGTTTCTTGAACAGATAGCCACTCACCCTTTTTTCTTAGTGCTTGATCAACGACTTTGATCTTTGTTGAGGATGTTATTCGATTATCCTCGCCTTTATGGCTTGCCAAACATTTTACCCTTTAATTTTGCGTAAGCGACTTATTTTCAAGTTCGACTTAGCGGGCTTTTCATCATTTTTGGTTTTTTCTTTTTTGTGTTTTTGTTGAACCAGTCGTTGATCTCTACACCGTCTATGATTTTGCTAGAGGTGATTACGGCGGTCTAAGTCCTCTGCAGATAAGGAGTACCCGTTGGGGTATTGTCTTCCTTTGATGCACGTTGCTGACAATTGAAACTTGACTACTACAATTTCTCAACCTTTGAAGGATAGCCATTGTTGTATCCTTTGAGGTACACTCTTGATGAGTTTTGAGCGCTCAATCAGATTAACTGAACACTATCCTGCCCCGGGTTAAAAATGAGGGTTTTCTCTCTGAACAGAAAAGAAACTCCCACTTCATGGATCAAAAGGGGTTGACGAGGGTCTAACTCCCTTATATCTTCAGTGTTTGGGGATTTGAAACAAGGCCTGTACATCATCAGCAGGGTTTTTATTCGAAAACAATATCGTTTGAGATTCTTGGTATATTCTCGTCATTCTCCCTACAGAGGTTTTGCTTTATTATCAAGAATTGAATATCAAAAGTGTTTAAAAACAAATAAGAGCGAATACAAATGGATTAGTTCAAGACAAACATATTCAATGCATTATGATTAACATTCAGAAGATGGAAATGTTTCGCATACAAGCATGTACTAAACAAACAAGAAAGATTACAAATGAGAATGCAAATGAATCTTGAAATGGCCATTGAGGAGACTTGACTTGTTGCCTTTGATGATGCACTTTGAAGTCTCGACATTCGCTGAGCTAGCGGAGGACCCGGACATGACCATCTGGCGTGAAACCGATAGCTTTTGCCTCAATCAGATCCTGTACCTTACACTTGAATGCATAGCAATCTTCAATGTTGTGCCCAACAGTACCGGAATGGAATCCGCAAACGACATTAACATTATAGTTGCTCGGACGCTTGTCAGGAGGAGGAAGTGGCAGCATGGCCTTTGGAACTACCAATTTGAGCTCAAGCAATCGTGTCAACGTCTCAGCATAAGACATCGGGATAGCGTCGAATCTTCTAAGAGCATGGTTTTCCTGCTACTTTTGACTCTGTTGGCGAGGCGCTTGATGAGCCGGCGGCTGGAGCTGTTGATTATCCCGCTTCAAAGCATAAGTCCTCTTTTGAGGTGAAACAACAGGCATAACGATCACATCAGTAGCGGGAGCAGAGCTGGCTTGTATGCTCAGCCCTGTAGGAGTGAACAGGATAGCACCTTTGTCAACAAAATCCTGAACCTCGTTTTTCAATGTCACACAGTCCTCTGTATCATGACAGGGTGCCCCAGAATGGAAGTCACACCTGGCCATCACATCATACTCGAATAAAAACCCTTCAGGCATGGCGAGTGTTTGGAGTTCAACCAACCGACACTTGAGAAATTGAGGAAGTAACTGAGCATATGGCATCGGAATGGGATCAAATTGCCTTTTAGAGTGTGACGACCCTAGTTTAAGAACTTTACCTTCTGGATCCCTTTGAGCAACAGAGGCTGGATGTGAACGAGGAGACCCCTGAACGCAGAGTGGTAGATGAGGTGCATACCCAGCTTTAAGGCTCAAAGAATTCCCCAGAGTATAAGGAGGAATAGTGACTCTTGTTGCTGTAAAAAAAATGGGATCATCTCCCTTTCTCAACACGGTCCCTAAAGCTTTCATCACCAAACTTAGCTGAGTCCTCAACTGTTGGTTCTCTTACTTCAAGTCTTGCATGTCTAGCAGAAGGAATCCCATATGTTCCTTCATTTCATCTAGTTCTCCGCGAAGTTGTTCCATTACTTGATTTCAATCGCAGAGTGGCGAAGGGGAAAAATCCACGATTCTGAAAAGAAAATAACAGGTCTGAGTGAGAGAAATCCCCATGTTTCAAGTAGCTGTTATGAATGCATGAATGAATGAATATGCGTACTGGGTATGTACATATGTATTTTCCTGACATTTCTTTTTTGGAAAGAAAATAAACATGCTAAGATGCGAGTACAATATGCATTCACCATGGGTTTACTACTTCCATGAACACTGGTCAAACTGCTGTGTGGTTTCTGCTCTGTTTGGAGAAAATAGGAACCACAGACAGAGTAACGGCTAGAAAATACCACTGAATGGGATCACGGGTCACTGATAGAAAATACTGAGTCACCACCAGAAAATACCGAGTCACCAACAGAAAACACCGAGTAACCAATGGTACCTGTAGCAATGATATCCCGCCCCAACTCACAGGGTGATTCTAGACTCAACAGGGGTCCCTAATGATAAACAGAGTCGACGAACCTTTATCGAGTACTTCGCTGACTATACAACAGGGTGTAGGGCAAAAACACCGTCAATCGAATCTCGTCTGAGTTTGGTACTTCATGCCTCCTCACACGCACCACAGGATGCGGGATTCGACATGAACATCCATCTAGCCTATGTGTCACTGACTGGGGTAGTGGACCTTTTACCTCAAGTAACTCCCACCTAAATCAAGAGATCAACCAGTACAGCAGCAGTCCATATACAGGATATATGAAAGCAGGAAATATGCCACATAGAATGCAATGTAGAGCATACAAGAGATGATAAAGCGAGTAAGCAGATAAACACCCAATAGACATGAAAAGAAAGCTAGGATCAACTCCTGGACGAACCAGCAATAGGTCAACTGTTTCCCTAGTGGAGTTGCCAGCTGAAATCACCCAGCTGAACTTCCGACTGATAGGGGTATATCAATGGAGTTGCCATCGAACATCTTTTATCTCACGACGGAGAAAGGAAAACATCGAGTAAACCTGAAGGGAGAAATTGCGGTCCTATGGCCGAGAAATCAAGAGAATCTAGGTAAGGAAGTTAGTTACACGAGGGGAAGGGATTAGCATCCCACACGCCCATAGTACTCTACGGTATCCACTTTCTATTTCTAGCTAAAGGGTGTGTTATATCTATCTATGCTTAATCGCTACAATGCATGCAAAAATAAAAGAGAAAATAAAGAAACCACGGGGAAAAGAAGGAAGTATTTACAAAGTTTGCTCGATCGATCTCCGTGACAAGATGCCTACGTATTCCCGCGTGCAATGGGAAATTCAGAGCGCGGTAGTTCGGCTCACTTGTTTTGGTGGGTTTTGTGTTTTTTACTTGTGAAAAAGGTTTTAAACACAAATGAAAAGGTGCGCACGAAGGTGGAAAAGAGTTTGTGTTGGTTGGTTTCTTTTACCTTGAAAAAGGAGTTCAAACCATTATTAAGTGTTTTGTTTTCAAAGAGAAAAGAAAAGCAAGTTTTAGTTTTATTCATGCAAGGATGCAAAAGAAACTAGCAAAGCAAGGGTTGGACCTAGGGTTTAGGAAGCAAGGGAATCTCTACCTATGTTGACATGCAAAGAATGTGGATCCTAATGTCTAGGCTAGAGAACCTGGGAAAAAAACAAGCAAACAAGCACAACCCATAAGTATAATTGCCTTAAACGGGTCTTTAAATAAACCAGAGGGGTTCCTAAACATGCTCCAACTACGGAAGCCCCATCATGCATCTCTATTCCTAATTCTCATGGCAAAAGAAAGCTGTAAAGCCTTGCTTCTCATGATATCTAGGAAATCTGTAAGAGAATGCGGTAAATGGCATAGAAACTACCACACAGATATAGAATCCGAAGAGCACTGCGAGCTAGAGAATACTCCGGAAAACTTCATGTACTGCAGCCACGCAATAAGAATAAACCGGTGATAATAGCTCGAAGCATCAAAAGCAAATGGAATGCGAGTTCGTGCGCATCCGAAGCAACAACGTCTGTAAGAAGGGAGTTAGACCCAAAAAACAAGTAGAGGAATGCACACGTGGGTGTACAAACACAAAACACCTGCAAGAAGGGAGTTGGACCCAAAAAGAAAACAGAGGAATGTATACGTGGGTATACAAACGCACAACAAACTGCGAAAAGGGAGTTGGACCTAAAAGGCAAGCAAAGGAATGTATATTTGGGTATACAAACGTAAGAAACCTGCAAAAGGGAGTTAGACCCAAAATGCAAGTAAAGGAATGTACACGTGGGTATACAAACATAAGAAACCTGCAAAAAGGGAGTTAGACCCCAAACGCAAGTAAAGGAATGTATACATGGGTATACAAACATGAAACAATTGGAGGAAGGTGTCATATATGCTTACAACACAAGCCCCTGCATCAAACACATGTCAAACGGTGTCTAAGAATGTTAGAACACCTGCTGCTTGCACTTAGAATCAGGAAATAGCAAAAACAACCAGTACAGGTCGCGCTAAGCCTACTATACCGCGTGAAGCGCGACCCAAACAGAAGCCACTGTGCTTAGCATGCTCTAGACCGCGCTAAGCGCGACCTGCAATACAAAAGTCAGTGAGTTTGGCGCTTAGCGCGCTCCTGGTGGCGCTAAGCGCGACCTGTAGCCTGCAGAAATGTTGTTTTTGGTCCGGATCACCCGTCCATGAAGCTTTCATGCCAAAAGTCGATCCATATAGTTAAGCAATTATTTCAATGCTCATGTATGCGGTGTTTTGCATGCACATGTATAGGAATGCAAATTGACACAATGGTTTCAATGCTCATATGCAATGCTATGCATGAACATGTGCGGAATGCAAGCAGTGAAACAATATCTCCAATGCTCATGAATGAGGGTCAATGCATGAACATGCGTGAAATGCTAATGATGGCACAATAATTCTGATGTTCATGTACAATGCTATGCATGCACGTATACGGAATGCAAGTGATGAATCAATAGTTCCCATGCTTATGTATGCAATGTTATGCATGAACATATATGGAATGCAAATCAACAATCCTAATATTCTCACATGTATGGCTATGCTAAGAGTGTAATGGGAAACCGAAATTCCAATGCCCATGTGCAATGCTATGTATGAACATGTAGGGAATGCAAGCAATTAACCATTCTAATGTGTATAATGAAGGTCGGTGCATGAATATGCTTATGATGTAAGTCGTATCAACAAACCTATGTTCCACATGCAAAGTAACGATGCAAGCAAGGCATGCCACGAGGAAATAAGGAATAGTCATGTCAAATCATAATTGCACAAACACTTGGAATGCGTATGCATGAACTATGTACAATGCACAATGTACCTAGTGATCAAAATGCTTTGGAAGCTACATGTCGACACACTACAAATGCAAGTTATACTTTAACTCATCATGTGTAAATGCAATTCAATCAAACTAAATGTCTTCAATGCATGAGCATGTGTTAGATGATGCAAGATGCATGAGCTTGTGGTTAGAATGCAAATGCATTTATGCTATGTACAAAAATCTTCACACTGACACCAATAACGTTGCAAAATCCGATTCAAAACAAAGAATTCAAGCATGAAGGTTCAAGAATCAGAATCTACATGGAACTTGCAAGTAATGACAGTGTTCAATTTCAAGAAAAGCTAAAAGTCAGTAATAGCTTAAAATAAGTGCTTAATTGACCTAAACACTTACCTGAACTTGAAGTTTGAATCAAATTGAAGAGGAATTCCTTGTGCCCTTCAAAGAAAATACCAAATCAGCTCCGGATTGTTAATAATCCTTGCAATCAACTTTGAACTCTTGAAGAAATTCGAAGTCTTCGATGGAGGATTGGGGAAGATGGAGAATTGCTTATTTCTTGAAATTGAAGAGAAATCCATAGGAATTGGCTTTTTCTATGTCATATTCGAACAGAAGAAGGAGAAGAGGAGCAAGATCCTGTGAAGAGAAGAATGTGATAAGAAGATGAAAGTTTCAGGGCGCGGTGAGCGCGCTTAGCGCGGTCTGTGGTGGTGGCAGTTGTTATGCAGAGGTTTGGTGGCGGTCTGTGATGGTTGCTTGGAGGGAAAGTTGCAGTTTGAACTTCTGTTTGGCTTTTGGTTGAGAGAGAATGTTGGAGTGAGTTGTGGTCAAGATTAGACAAAATGATTTTTTCCAAAATGATCCCCCCTCATTTTTTGGAGACAAAATGTATTTATAGCTTTGGATCCATAATGAAGCCCAAATTATGATTATCCGAATAATTTCCGTAATTAACTAATAACCGTCAAATCCGTCGAGAATTTAAGGTCGGGCTCTAAACGAGAAGTGTCCGGAATGTGATTTTGCTTGCGTGAATCAAACTTTCGACACAATCAGATGAACGGTCAAGACAAAATAAATTTCTGAAGTTTCAGCGCAACTTCCCGATGACTGACACATGTAGAATTTGATTTCTTTTTGTTTTGCCACTTGGGATACCTTGAACCAGACAATCTCATGAACAATGTTATGTATGCGACTACATGTATGTTTATGCGATTGAATTATATGCCATAAAAACGAGAAAAAGGAGGGTAAATTTTTTGGTACAACAGTATGCTCTCATGGCATACCCTTGTGAAGGGTAACCTGCTCGGCATCACCATTAACTACTGTAGCATACGCAAACTCATCCCTAAAAAACTCTGCCAAGTAGCTATACCTAACGTGGAAACCTCGTGTCTTATCAACCTCCTTCAGAGCTCTATCTAGGGTAACTCCCAGCCTCTCAACCAACAAAGTAATGGCCTCATATTTGTCAAACTTCTGGTGATCCAAAAAGGCCCCTCTGATCGGCAGGTGAAGCAGATACGCGATGTCATCGAGTGTAATCGTCATCTCACTATGTGGTAGATGAAACAACGACGTCTCATGGTGCCACCTCTCAATAAAAGCGTTGATCATCCCCTAGTTGACCATGATATATCCAAAGAGGGTCAAATATCCCAACCTTGTAAGGCGTACAATATCATTAAATCATGGGCCAGGAGTGGTAATAAGTTTGTTGATCTAGCCACATCTGAGGGATAAATAAGGAGCAGAGATGAGTTAGAAGGTCCGCCTCCAAAGACCTGAGGGGCCTAGGGTGTCGTTGGTGTCTCCACTGCCTCCAGTATCTCTGGTGCCTCGGGTGCCTCATGTGGTACCAGTATCTTAGGTGTTGCGGGTGTAGCATTAAGTCTCACCTCAGATGGTTGCGCCTATGTACGAGATGATGATCTCATCTCAAAAATCCTAGGTGGTGAGGATGTACGTCTACGAGAGGACGGGGGTGGCGAAGGATGCACTTGAGAATCTCATCTACTGTGGGAGGACTATGTATAAAATCAGAAGCAAAAGAATATGCATCTGACATGGCCTGTCCAGATGTCAAAGGTACAGATATCGAAGGAGACTGTGTTGTCTGACTCCTCTCTCTCTCCGCACATAAGCATGTTGTGCAACCCTCCTGTGCCTCAAACGTGATGGTCTCTCATCCATATCTCCGGTGGAAGTTAGAAAGAAACGTTAGCATATGGCCTAAAGTGGGAAGAAAGGCAAAAAAATGCAGACATAAACCGAAACTATACTTCGGTTTTGGGGAAGAACAAAATTGGAAGTATACTTTTGGTATCCTCTGCGAAATAGGACATCACAGGTGAGCATCCCAAAACCCCAAATGTGTCAAAAAAATCTATTGATCGTCAAATAAAGTTTACAAATTGTGTTCTAATGACTCCTAATGATATAAACTAGATAAAACAACACATTTAAAATCACATTTCACTAATTTGAGTAGAAATCGCATAAACTCTAAAAATATCTTAAATCAATTACTTGATTCATTGGTTGTGATTGATGCTTGCTTGATTCTATTAGATGTTATATGTATCCAATGCTTGATGATTTGTGTGGATTGTTTGAGAAAAAAATGATTTTGGTGAGAAGTGTAGAAAAAAGAGTTTGAGAGAGTTTGATAGTTTATTTTGACATAAGTTATTGTTATGGGAGGAGAAGAGTTTTTGCTGCTCTTAAGTGCGTCCAGGAACCAGAAGTATACTTACGGTTTAGAACCAGAGTTATACTTCCGATTTACATCCAACCCTTTCAACGTGATTTACATGATATAGGATGCGAAGCAGAAGTATACTTCCGGTTTTGAGGGGCATTTTAAGAAATTCACGTGGTGCATAAGGAGGTTATGAGGTGGAATAATAAATTCTCAAATTTAATTGCAAACAAAGTCTAATTGCAACATAATCTAATTAACTAATAATAAAAAATTCTAATGTGTCCCCAATTTAGTTCAAAGGAGGGAAAATTGTTTCATTATTGGAATCCCATTCATCAATAGTAAAATCATCTGCACTAGAATCAACCATATTCGCAATCGCTTTTTCGTCAATGATATCATTATTTTATTTTTTTATTTTTATTTTTATTTTTTTTGTTAATTTTTTAATTAAAATTAATTAAAATGATTAAAATGACGTTGTTTTATTTTTTTAAATTAAAAAATGTAATTAAATCACCGATTCAGAAAAATCGTCAATTTTTTCAAAAAATTTTATTTACATCGATTTTTATCGTTTCACATCGGTTCAATAACATAAACGATCTAATAATTAAATCAGTTAGTTATCTATCGATTCTCGATTCGATCGATCAGTCCGATCCGATTTCTAAAACATTGTCATTGAGAACCCATAAGCAAAAGTCACATTTAAGAAAAATCAAACGATAGCATTTGATACTTTTTCCAAAACAGTGTGGCAGGGAGGGAAAAAATCCCCTAATGTGTTTAAGAAGGAAGAAGTTACTACATTAACATGACTCAATTAGTACCTTAGAGTATCTCCAACGGTGAAAACCACTTTTGAGTTTTTTGTGAGATCCATTAAATTACATCATTTTGAAACAACTCATTCAATTTTCATTTCAATGGTGCAATTTTGTATTGGGTCTCACAATTTTCTTTTATAAAATATTTAAAAAAAAAAGAAAATAGTCAATCATGAACAACTATTTTTTATTTTAGTATCATTTTGGTTAAAAAAACTGTTGCATTGCACTGCAATAGTTGGTCAAACTAGCCAAGTCTAATAATTAAAAAAATTGAACATTATGTTGGCGACTGTGGAGGACTATGGAGGACTACCGAAAAAACTCCCACCGGAAACACTCTTATAAAAATCTTTGAATGTCTAGGAGAATGATAAATAATTATAAAAAAAATGTTATTGAAAATATATGTGGTATGATTAAGTTTGGCAAATGTCATAGGTACTATGTACTGTACAATGTTGTAATAATGGTGTTGAATTATGATGCTTGGCAAATGTCATATATACGTACATACAAACAAGTATTCAAGTGGAGAGAAAAGGACAAAATAGACTTTTAACAAACTAGAGGTTTCTGGAAACAAAAACGAGTGGTCATCATACAAAATAGCTGTTGAAAGAGGGAGTGGACAAAATAATTTGCTGGTCTAAAAAGGGCTTGTTTGGTTTGGTGGTTCCTGTACGATAAGGATTTTGTTTGTTTATCTGACATTTGGTTGTAAATGGTTTCATTTCTTTCCATCCAAAATTCAAATGTCCATTTCTTTCAAAGAGGATTCTACGTAATCCCATTATTTTGGAATATCATACACTTGTTCCAATCAAGTTATTTTTCCACATGAATTGTGCTTATCCACTTTTTTTATTAGTAATATTTGAAGAATAAAAGTAATGAGAGTTGAATTTTTGTGTTGATTTGATTGGGTATTATAAAGATGTTCTGTATTATTTTGATGTTGTCCAGCAACTGAAAACAAGCATCGGCCTGGTCTGGTCTGGACAATTATTGAAATTAATTGGTGGTGCATAATTTAGATAAGGAACCGAAAACAAATTTATTTCATTAATATCCTGAACATTTTTTAAGATATACCGTAGAGAACATAAATATACAGACGACTTGTTCCCAAAATAAATATTTTGTCCGCTAAATATTTTTAACCGCTTAATATTTTGTCGTTACAACATCACAAATTTTACCACAATGTAATAAAAAATTTCCTTTAATATCTAATCTTTTAAATCCCACCAATGGTTGTTTTGAAGGATTTTAAATATACCTAATTGATAATAGTTAGATTTACATAATTACAAAAAACACATTATTATCTCAAGGGCGAAGTAACGAATAGCGTCATGAAAACTTGCTACTTTACCCCTCAATTCTTATTAACCAAAGAGTTAGTTGAAATGATTATTAGTTTGATCTCAATAATAATATTGTAATATTTTCAAAACTAACGCCACATATCGCTCGATTTCTAACAAAAATTGAGGAGAAATATATATATTTTTAAATATATACAAATTACATTGCATGTTTACATATAATATTAAATTACATTGTACAAATATATATATTTTAATTAAAATACAAAGTTTCTTATGTTACATTGATTTTGTTTCAATCTACAAATACACATTTTTGACAAATCTTATTCATTATCGTCACTGTTATTCTTGGAGAAGAACAAATCCAAATTTTGTTGAATACCCATTGCTTTTCAAATTCAATGATTTTTCATGCTTCAAATTTTTGATTTAACATAAAAAAAAGTTAGATACATAACATAAAATTCCAATTAAAAAATAAGATATTATGTAAGAACACCAACCTTGGAACAATTTTTTTTGTTCTTGCAATTCATCACAGAGATGTGTTTCAAACTTCTTTAAATTTCATTGTTTTTATGACAGATGCTTTTATTATCAATGTTTGAGTTTCACAAGATAGCGTCTAAGATATATAGTAGGGGTGTTTGTGTTCTTATTAGATGTAAAAGATTTCTTGTAGATTGATATCTTAACAATATCTTGCGTATTGTTACTTTATGAATGTATGACATATATTTATTGTAGGTTAATTGAGTAACTATACCCCTAATTTTTTTTATAAACTAAGGGAAACAATTATTTATTTTTCATTAAAAGAATACTAAAGATTTTCCCTTAGTTTTATAAAAGAGGTGAAGTAATATATTACTTGCAAAATAAAATGGTGAATGGTGAAAAATTGAAAGTAACATTTATTGTTTCCTTTTTATTTTTATTTTTCATCATTCACCACATTCTTTGTGTGTTGCATTATTTAAACAAATGACTATATTCAAAATAAAATTTTCAAGATCTTGTATTGTGAAATAACAACATTGCTTGCAATTTATAATATTTTTAAGAATAAATTTTTTAATATTATCAACAACAAAAATTATAGAGTGTTTTCTTTGAACTTTGAACACAAAACTTAATGAACTTTTTTCTATATTGCAATTTGATCCAAAGAATGATGTGTACGTGTTTGGAGTGCTTATAGATGAGTTAGGTTTAGGGTAAAACTTAATGAACGAGTTCTTTAATATTAAAGTCAGATTATCAAACCCATCGATTATTAAAAAAATCGAAGGAATAGATAATTTTATTTACAAATAAAAAATAAAATAAAAAACATAATTAAACTGCATTTGTTGAGCTTCGAAGAACATCCTAAATTGATTTTTTCATCAATTATGTTTCGAAGAAGTGGATGGTATTTTTTTGTAAAAAAATAAAAACAGAACTCGTCCTGGAATTATATCTCGATTTTTTGTTGAGTGGAGTGAAAGATTTATTATAAAATATATTATTTATAATAGTAACAAATTATAGCATATTATTAATTATAGAATAACGAATGTTAATAATAAGAAGGATGTATCTTATAGAATTGGAGAGACTATCTTCAAGAAGTAAATATAAGAAAAATATTATTTTCATTATCAAATAAATTCTTTAGAGTATATTAACCATCTAATAAAAAAATAATTAAATCACTAAATAGTGAAGGACACATATCATTGAATTTAATTGAATGGTTCAACTCATCATCATAATTGTATTTTAATAATGGTTAACCATAATATAATTTAGTAATAATTAATGATAATTCACATTTGGTTATTTAAATAATTAATTTAACAAATTTTATTAAAATGAGCAGGTTGTATTATATACTATGGTTTCGAGTCGTCTTACACACTTAATTTAAAAATAAAATAAAAATAGTTGTAATTCTCCCTAGCTGAAAATATTAATCTTCAATTATGTGTTGAGGACACATATACACATAATAGAGTATATAAGAAATATACAAATGTTATTTTACATAATATAGCCTTTTCTTTTTTTGTTGTACTCTATTTATTTCTCATAAAAATGTTTTGTAATTTTCAAAGGCATATATTTTAGTATAAAATCATGATGCTTCAATTTATTATTGGCAAGTGTTTTGTTGTACTGTCCATATTCATATGGACACATAAGTAAATATCATTATTATAATAGCGCTATCATTTAAAAGTAAAACACACAAGCAACAGTAAATATAACTTTAGTTGCAAACTCCATTTATACAAGTTTATTTTAATCTAAAATAATGGGGAAAAAATTAAAATGAGGCAAAGAAAGAGAGATTGAATGAGGAACTACAAACTACAGTGTAGTGGGCGGTGCCCTAAGTGGGAGGGAAAGTCATATGAAAAGGACAGAATAGATGCTGACTCAAAAAACAAGTTCCTTTGTGAGAGTGATAGAGACTTACTAATTAAGGACCACCCGTATCCACTCACTCATATTCATTCGTTAAATTTTAAATACTATCACTTTAGTAAAATCAATATCATGGTGTTTTTAAAGCTTTTTTAAAGTGCTTTAAAATGTTTTTGAAATTAATTTTAACTTTTTTTTGAAAAAATAAGAATGTTTTTAAAAGAATTGTAGTCGGTAGAAAAATGACAACATTTTAAAACAAAAAATATTTAATGTTTTGGGTTAAAAAGTGTTTGTTTTTTAAATAAATTTATAAATATTAAGATAGATTTTCACATATAGTGTTTATTTATATATGGACGGAATAACATAAAATAGTTAGGGTTTATAGGATTGCTCTTGAACACTTTTTTTGTAATCATATTTTTTATAAAATAAGAAATTATATTAATTCTAAACTAGTAGAAGATCCGTGCGTCCGCACGGGTTCTATCATTTGAAATTTTAATAAAACTTATAATTGCCATGATAAAATATGTAATGAGATGGAGAAAGAAAAAAAAATTTTAAAGATTTAGAAAAAATGTAATATTTTAAACATAACTTTCTAAAAAATTTATGTACATCTTAAAAGTTGTGACATATATTATTGAAGAATAATTCAATATTCAGAAGTTGAGTCCAAAACTTCTGTGTGTTCAGAAGTTCTGATGTTCTGGTGTTGCTCAGAAGTTGTAGAACTTTTGAAGTTGTGTCCAGAAGTATGTTTAGCTTCGGGTTTCTTTAGCATAGATGTTAAGTTTAGTTTTAAGGGTATTTTACTATTTACTATTTGTGTACCTTTTATCTTGTTCACTAAGTTTATTCTATTAGGGCCTATGTGGCAATTTTTCCCCTTGTATAAATAGACTAGTAGTAGTTGTCATTTATAACAACAATCATTATTTCGTTCATCCTTTTGTAGCCGTCATTCTCTTTATTCTTCCATTATTCCAATCAACTTTGATTCTTGTGCACCAACAAATTGGTATTTAGAGCTTCTGGTTAGAAACACAGGGAAACACAAGTAAACGTGGGTTTGTGTTGTGTGATTAATTTTGTTTATGGGTTCATGTTGAATCTTTGAACAAAATTGTAACAAAATCACATTTTTTGATTTTTGTGGGTTGGAAAACACTGTGTGAATGAAGATCTGAGTGTAGTGTACAAGATAGAAGATGAACGGAAACGGCAACATGAGTACCAAACTTCTAGTTTTTTATGGCAAGAACTGCAAGAGATGAATGATTCAGATGCACGTGTTATTTGGAGCTCAAGATGTTCTGGAGATTGTTACTGATGGGTATATTCAGGTTGCATAAGATGCAACAGAAGAAGAGAGAAGCGCGAAGAAGCAAGAGGAAGAAAGATCATAAGGCGTTGTTCTTCATCCATCAGTGTGAGGATGTGAACGTGTTTGAGAAAATTGTTGATTCGATGACGTCAAAGAAGGCGTGGGACACACTGGTCAGATGTTACGGTGGTGACGCATCAGTGAAGAAGGTGAAGCTTCAGTCCTTGAGAAAGAAATATGAGAATCTCAACATGAAGAACAATGAGAAAGTTTCAGAGTATATCTCTAGAGTGATTTTGATCCACTAATGAGATGAAGGCTTGTGGAGAAACTCTTTTTGAACAAGTAATCATAGAGAAGGTATTGAGGTCACTTACTCCTCAATTTGATTACATTGTTGTAGCAATAGAACATTCTAAAGATCTGGAAACCATGAGAATAGAATAGCTGCAAAGTAGTCTAGAAGCACATGAGTTGCGTCTGACAAAAAGAACTTCTAAGAGGGAAGTTGAGCAGGCTCTAAAAGCTTCTTTTATCAAGAAGGACCAGAAGCATTCTTGGTCAGAGGCCAAGAACAGATGTGGTGATAGATTCCAGAAGTCAGAAACCTCAACTTCTGATGAGAAGAAACATCAGAAGAGAAAGGAGAAGAAGAAAGTTCAATGTTACTGTTGTAAGCAGTTTGGTCATTTTTCTAAAGATTGCTGGTTAAACAAAGGAAGGAAATCAGAAGAAGCAAACATAGCCAGAGGAGATTCAGATGATGAACTTGTGTTATTGATGGCTTCTGAGTCTGATGGAAGATGTTTGGCAGATTGGTGGTATATGGACACTAGTTGTTCAAATCACTTGACTGAAAACAAATAATGGTTGACATATTTTGACTCCAGAAGGAGGACAAAGATCAGATGTGCTGATGATAAGTACCTTAATGAAGAAGGTATGGGAAATGTCAAAGTCAAGGTGAAGAATAGGAAGAATGTTTTGATCAAGGATGTTTGGTATGTTCCTGGAATCAAAAGCAATTTGATGAGTGTGGGTCAACTCATTGAGAAAGGTTTCTCGGTTGTTATGAAGAACAATCTCTTGAAGTTGTATGATTCCAATCAGAAGTTGATTATGCAATCTGAATAGGGAAGCAATAGAACATTAAAGGTGAATGTAGAAACAGCTAAAACAGAGTGTCTTAGTGTAGAAGGCTCTGAAGGAGATAGTAAGCTGTGGCACAAGAGATTGGGGCATCTGAACTATAGAAGCTTAGGGCATCTAAGTTCTAAGAAGCTCGTACGTGGCATTCCGAAGATTGGGAAGCTTGAGAAGTCATGTGATGTATGCATGAAAGGAAAGCAACCCAGATTACCATTTGTATCAGAAGTAACCCCAAGAGAAAAACATGCTCTGGAAGTAGTATATTCTGATGTGTGTGGACCATTTCCAGAACCTTCACTTGGAGGAAATAGGTATTTTGTGTCTTTTGTGGATGAGTTCACAAGAATGATGTGGGTAACACTGATCAAGTTTAAGAATGAGGTGTTTACAGAATTCCAGAAGTTCAAGGTGAAGGCTGAGAATCAAAGTGGTCAGAAGTTAAAGATTCTCAGAACAGATGGTGGAGGTGAGTATAACTCTACATAATTCCAGAAGTTCTGTGATGAGAATGGAAGTGAGCATGAAGTTACTACTCCTTATACTCCTCAACACAATGGTCTTGCTGAACGAAGAAATCATACTTTGCTTGATATGACGAGAAGTATGCTAAAAGAGAAGAAGCTTCCTCACAACATATGGGGAGAAGCTGTTGCTACTGCAAATATGTGCTCAATAGGTGTCCAACACAGAAGCTAAAGGGAATTGTTCCTTTAGAGAAGTGGACTGGAGAGAAGCAAAGTGTTAGTCATCTGAAGGTTTTTGGTTCTGTGTGTTACAACACGTTCCAGAAGCTAGAAGGAAGAAGTTGGATAATAGAAGCAAAGTGATGTTACTGGTGGGGTACCACAATACAGGTGCATACAAACTTTATTGTCCATAAACTAACAAAGTTGAAGTCAGTAGAGACGTTATTGTGAAAGAGTCATAAGTTTGGGATTGGAGTAAGTCTCAACCAACTTCTGATGTAGAGATAACTTCTGAAGATGATTCAGAAGTTGAAAGTTCTGAAGAAGAGTCAGAGTCAGAAGATGATTCTGACTCTGAAGATGAAGATGATACATCTGATTTTGATCCAAATTCTGATGATGATCTAGAATTTGGTGGTGATCATGCTTCTGGAAGGGAAAACTCTAAAGACGTGGGTTCTGGAGGACAATCTTCTGGAGATGATCATGTTTTTGAAGGTGGAAGTTCTGAAGATAGGGTTTCTGGACAAGGTCCAGAAGTTAATGTTGTTCCAAGTTCTGAAGAAAATTCTGAACAAGTTCAGAGGCCACAAAGAATCAGAACTATACCTAGAAGGTTTGTAGATTTTGACATGTTGCAAGACACCGAAGTTGACTCAGAGGGAGAAGTTGTAACACCCCTTCTAAAATTACCCCGCGAATTAATAAATAAATCAGAGTTAACATATAACATGGGGCATGACAATTTATTTGAATAGAAAATATCAAAACAAACAGTTGTCATGCTTCACTAAAGAACTTTATTAAAATAATCAAAACCAATGATATGTTCTACACAGCGGAAAATAGCAACCGAACGGAATAAACTTCAATTCATAATTATTCTCAAAATAAATCAAAGAACAATGGAGTATAAAACAAAACTCTCAGACAAACGTTCTCCAGTGTTACAACTATCAGATAATGACACTGACACGCGGATAACTAACTAGCACAGCTCTATAAGTCATCCTCACCAACTCCTAAGCTGCTAACTTTAATCTGAAATCATCAAAGTAAGGGTGAGATTTCATCATAATTAAAATGCATTATAAGTTTCTCAAAACAATAAAATATCACAAGTATATCAATCCACCCTTTTAGCATAATCAGATAAGTTAAGTTTTCACCAATTAATCCATAACATACATCCATGCACAACAAACAAATTATAACACAGGAAACCATCCTATCATGTTATAATTTCACACAAATGCAAATGCACGACTCTATGTATTTTATTGGTGTAATCCCTAGAGGCCAATACCTTTTGGTACTTGTATTGAATTATTTATTAATAATAAAAGGCTTTTTTTATTATGTTTGCTTTTTGAAAAAAAATAATAAAGTCCCTAGAATAGTTAGTCTGTTTAATGCAATGTTAAGTGTGACTTAATCATGAGATCCATTAAACACAAGGACACTATTCTTAAAGTATCCATAATCGAGCTTTATTGTGAAGTGGGATAACATTAAAGCATTGAGATTTTTATGAAGATAGACTGATGATCACACTCATGGATCATGGATAAGGAGTTATCAAGTCTTGACATACGTATAAATATTAGGAGTAATATTTATACTGGATTGACCCGCTATGAGAATACTACATAGAATGTTATGCAAAGTGTCATAAGTTATTCTCATGGTGATAAGTGGTGCATACCACCCTTCGACCTGAAACCACTATGGATCCTAGATGTAGAGTCAAGTGCTTTATTGCTGATCAAACGTTATCCGTAACTAGATGATCATAAAGACAGTTGATGGGTACTTCACAAAGCATGCTGAGGGACATGAGTGACCTAGATGGAATTTGCCCATCCTGCATAACGGGATAAATATCTAAGGGCCCAATATTGAACTGGACAAGGATGACACGGTCTATGCCTTGTGTTCAATATAAACATAAGGGCAAAAGGATAATTATACACACAAGTATTATCACGGAAAGGTTTTGTCAGATCACATGACATTTTCGTGACTTGGGTAGCAGTGATGTGTTGCTAGATACCGCTCACTATTTATTATGTTAAATGTGATTTAATATAATTGCCAATGTCACGGAAACCTATAGGGTCACACACATAAGGACAGATTAATGAGAGATAGTGTAAATAAGGAACATCGTAGGGTACGGTGTACTTAAGTGGAATACGGAAGTGGAATGCGGAATGTGGTCAGGTACCACATGCTTAAGTGATATACGATACATCATAATGTATGATATTCATGTGCTTTATTGGGCTTTTAGTTTACAGCCTTTATTGGGCTTTTAGCTTGAAGCCCACACTTGTGGTCTTATAAATAGAACCCTTGTGACGAAGCTTTTCACTTGATGCAAATTCGGCCCTGAATCCCTGCCGTGATTTTGCTCACTCTCTCACTCAAAGCTTTCGTTCGTGAGTAGCTAGCACTATGATCGGAAGTGACCTGTTCGTGTGGACTGAGTAGAGACGTTGTTCTTCATCAACGTTCGTGATCACAACATCAGAAATTTAAATCGCCACAAGGGGTAAAATATTCTATCACTGACCATGATCATTCGTAAGGATCACAAAGGAAAATTGTTTTTCCGCTGCAATTGTATGTCGCAATTTTCCTTCATGTATGTGGTACCAAAACGTGAACTAAGTCACCAACATCGATTCGTCCATAATCACCCAGACATTAATCCAGCCTCACCACCCATAATGACTCGGGAACGGTTATTGGCCAAATCTCACTAATTCCGCACAATGGGAATTAGCTACCACCAGAATGTATATGCATGCACATCATACAGCATGCAACATTCAAATAAGTTCATGATCACACCAACGTCATAAACCAAATCAAACCAGAACATGATATCCTTATTGATCATGCACACATCAAACAGCATAAAACATGCATTTTATCCACCAAATCCTGATACAAGCAATTACCACGGATACAACACCGCATACACACTAAATATGCACAAAGTAACAACTGCATAATTTGGGAATTTGAAGCATTATCAAAATATTTTAAAGTTACTGAAATTCCTGGCAGCAGATACGTGATGTCACAGAGAATGTTATGACACAGTATCTAACACTCTGTTAACAATTCACACACTAAATTCAAACAGCAGTAAAGAACACAATAAATTGTTTACCTAGTTCAGTGTGTAACTACACCTACATCTGGGGGCTACCAAGCCAGGGAGGAAATTCACTATTAGTAGAATTAATTCAGGAATAAACCAACCATTTTATCTCCTTCACTTAAAACCTACCCAATGCAACTTCAATCTAAGTCCTACTTAGACCTGAGTTCCTACTCACTCCCCCTCAATCACAGCAGTGATATCAACCTATTGAATAATTGAATTGTGAAGACACACTTCAATAAACTATCTTGATTTTGCTTCAAAGCTTTAATCAAGAGACAAACACTCGTGCTTCAAAGCTTTGAGTGATAAACTACCCTTACAAACAAATCCTAGTCCAAGGCACTTATCAATTGATAGTTGCTTGGCTCACAAGAGAAACTAGAATTACACAAATTACAACCTGCTAAGTCTTCAATACATTCCAGAGGCGCAGCAGCAGTGTAAGGGTTGTATTCTTTTTATAGAAGCAGTCCTGAAACTTCAGTTTTGGGCTTCCATAAAGATAGCTATGGTTCACTTAATTAATCCTAAAAACTTGGTCTTATCAACAACCAATTTAGGTCTAACTAAGATTAACCTAACAGCCACGTGAGCATGCAATTTAATAGCAGAAAAACATAATACAGCAGCTCAACAAACTTCCTGAAAAGTATCAGGAAAAACAGATTCTGCAGAACAAAATGTCACACTGAATGTCATAACATCTGTTATGACATCAGAATATTTTCTGCAGAATTCCAGCACAGCTTTTAGGTTCCAGTTCTGAGCTGTCCTTTAAACATCCTTATCAAGTAGGATTTATCTTCAATCTCTAAATGTCATGACATTTATCAAGACATTGCCATAGCCTAGTTTTACCAAAAAGTAATGCCAACTTAAAACACTAACAAACTCCCCCTTTGGCACATTTTTGGCTAAAACTACTTAAGTCATCAGAGTACATATGTAGCAGAAGACAAACTAGTTCTAAGTTTAAAGAAACCAGAACCTAGAGAAGATAAATTCTACCCATACAGCATCAGAGTACCTATGCAGCAGAAGACAAACTAGTTCTAAGTTTAAAGAAACCAGAACCTAGAGAAGATAAATTCTACCCATACAGATTTCCTAATTTCCCACAATTGCCCACATACAAATTTAAATTTCCATACAGTTTCCCAAATTTCCCAATGTCACACAGTAGTTCTCCCCCTTTTTAGCCACAAAGGGGCCAAAGGAATCAGTACAAGTGCCCCAATCATTCAATTAAATATTAAGAAAAGTACCAGCACAATGTTCACAGTTACAATTCTTGTCAAAAAGATTACAATCTTCCAAAATACAAAACAGGGAATAATACAATACAGGAAACAGGATTTAAACAACAAGGCAATAAGACAACAATGGACAGGCTTCCATCTCAAGTGCTCTCTTCTCCAAAAGGAACACTATGAAAGGAAGCATCTTCTGAACTCCCTTCAGCTCCAGCCATCTGAACATCCTCATTTTCAGCATCACCAACAACATCATTATCAGCTATCCCTTCATCCTCAACCTCTGTGTCCTGCTCTAGTTGAGAGATCAGCTCTTCAAGGCTTTGCTTCCTTGCTTCAAGCTCTTTGCAGGTAGCTTTTAGCACAGCTAAGACTGTTGCCTTTGAGAAGTTGCCTTGACATTGGATGTCTCACCAGATGTCATGACAATGTCTGGGACATGTCTGCCTTGAAAAAGTTTGTAGTGGAATCCAAGAGCAGGGGCTCTTTTGCAGACTGCATCTCTTTCAACTAGAATGTCAGAAAATTGATCAATGATAATTCCACATAGCAGGGAGGGAAAGGCTATTGGTCCTTTGATAGCATAGCTTTCAGCATGCTTGAGGGTTTGCTCAAATATATAGGATCTATAGTTAAATTTAGCCTGAGTGCCTACTGCATATATGAATCTTCCCAGTCCAACAGAAATGGTAGACTTGTGATCGGTTGGGACCTAGTTGGCAGCACCTATCTTATGCAGGATGGCAAATTTGACACTCAATTTACTTGCTGAGAGTTTTCCCTTCAGAGGCCATTGCTTCACTTGTTTGGCAGTGATGGTTTGACAGATTTTGTTGTCAGTTTCCTCCAGCTCTGGCTGAGCATCATCTGATCTCTCCAGGAATCTGTTGATCACACTTGGAGAAAACCTTACTTTTCTCCCCCTCACATATACAGTCTTGTAGTCCGCAGACCTTCCATCACCACAGCCACTTGACAGATTGACTATGAACTCTTTTACCAAAACATCATAACAATTTGAGAAACTCACAACTGTTTTCATTAGACCAGCCACCTTAATCAAATCAACAATCTCCTTGCACTCAAGTGCACTCTTATTCAACTCTCTTCGAGCCACCCTCTTTAAAAAACATACTTCCATCTTCCAAATTCTCGTGATGATGGAATGAGATATTATCAATGGCCACTTCAGGCACCTTGGGTAGTTTTCCAAGAGATGGCTTCTTTCTTGGATGAATGTCTGTGACATTCTCCTCAACATCAAAATCAGAGTCTTGGTCTGACTCTGAAGGTTCAGGTTCCTTCCTCTTTTTCACAATTGGTGTTCTCTTTGGTCTAGAGCCACCACCAACAGTTTTTACTCTACATTTCTTTGTAGAGGATCCAGCCTTGGAATTCTTCTCAGCCTTATACACATCTTCAACACCCTTTTCTTTAACAGGGCTCTGTGAGACAGCCTGTTTTCCCTTCCTTCTCATCATCCTCTTTGCAATGCTTGGATTGACACTAGCAATGAGGTCATTGCCTGAGAATACTTCATCCAAATCAATGACAGGAGGTTCAGTTAAATGATCAGAATCTTGAACTGGAGACTTTTCAAGATTATCACCACTTGGTTTTTCTGGAGTCTCTTCTAAGATACTATCAGAAATGTAGTCAGCAGGGGTTTCATCAGAAGCACACCTGGCTGGGGATTCCTCAAGAATACCATCAGAAATCACATCTTCATTAACTGCAGGGGTTTCATTACAATCATCATCAATACTCACTTCAGAATCTTTAACTGAAGGATCAACAACATTCTTGACAGGGGAATCAACATGATCACCAGATGTCTTGACATTCTCAGTGACATCTGGATCAACTCCTAAACTAGGGCTAGCAGACTTATGGTTTAGAGGGACTGAAATCCCAGGAACAGATTGGTTTTCGTTTAGGATCCTGGTCACTATCCTAGCAATGGCCACATGCACAGACCTAGACCCCTCTCTGTTTACTATTTCTGGGGGAACTGAAGAGGATGATACAGAAGTCTTACCAGAAGGTGATGCTTGTAACCTTCTTGCATTCCTTGTGCACAGTTTCTTGACCTTCTCAGGGTCAGTTGCCATTGCACGCAGTGGAGTAACCCTCAGTGCTTCAACATGCATGGCTTCAGCATTTGCCCTAACTTCAGCCATGGCAGGAGATGAAGAACCAGATTCTTGAGATGATGACGAAGATGAAGACATATTTTGCTGGAAAGTTTTGAGGAAACAGGAGCGAGAAAGGCAGAGGATTTGAAAGTTTCTTTTGGATGAAGAAAATATGATTCTTTCAAATGAAGCAACTATTATATGAAAGAGTCTCTTCCTATCCTTGGACCTTTTAAAGTTAAGGTAAAAATAATTAAATGACCCACTTATAATTAATTTCATCAAAAGGTCCCTTTCATTCCTTGTTGTAAACAATGTTAATTGCTACAATTCCTCATATTGACAAATACCCAACTTGCCCCTTAAAAACTCAAACTGACTGGCCTCAAGAGCTTTAGTAAAAATGTCATCCAGTTGAAGTTTAGTGGCTACATGCTCCAATTTAATTACTTTCTCTTCCACAAGGTCTCTGATGAAGTGATGTCTAATGTCAATGTGCTTAGTCCTACTATGTTGTATATGATTCTTTGAACTATTAGTAGCACTCAGGTTGTCACAGTGCAATGTCATGACATCCTGTGTGACATTGTACTCCAAGATCCGCTTCATCCGATCATCGAGAACAATCGCTACCGCTATGTATTCACCTCGGTGGACAAGAACACAGTTGCTTCTTCGAACTAAGAAACAAGATTGTTTCCCAAGAAGAAACATTCTCTAGAGGAGCTTTTACACAAGCCTTGATCAACATTTTCTCCACTTATTTTCTTGGACAACTTCAAATGTATAGGAGCAGTTGTCCTCTTATGGCTGACATTCTTCATTTCAAACTTCTTGACAAAATTCCTTGCATACTTGCTTTGTGAAAGGAATGTTGTGTCTTCCATCATTGTATCTGACATTCCTCCAAATACTATGTCATCAACAGAAATTTGAGTCACCATTATCTTTCCTCCTTTATTCTTGACAGAGTGAGTTTTATCCAAGGCTCTTTTCCTATATCCTTTGTCAGTAAGGAGCTTGGTTAGCCTATCATACCAGGCCCTAGGAGCTTGCATCAGCACTTTGGAAGTGGTCAGATGTCTAGACATTGGGTGTGACATTCTGGTTTGCTTTCCAACCTTACGCATATCACAGACTCTCACTTCATCAATGTCTGTAGAGCACACAGAGGACAAGTTGGTGTTCTTAGTTTCCCACATGTAGCAGTTGTCCTTTGATCTGACTCCTCTCATAACCACTTCTTGTTCATCATTGATTACAAGACATTCAGACCTAGTGAAGTTGACTTTGAATCCCATATCACATAGCTGACTTATGCTTATGAGATTAGCAGTCAAGCCTTTTACCAGCAGCACTCCATTTAGGTTTGGAACTCCAGAACAGTCTAAGTTTCCAACACCTTTGATTTCTCCTTTAGCTCCATCTCTAAAGGTAACAAATCTGGTAGAATGAGGTTTGACATCATTCAGAAGATTTTTGATTCCAGTCATATGCTTAGAACACCCACTGTCAAAGTACCAATCTTCCTTGGCAGACACTCTAAGAGAAGAGTGAGCTATTAGAGCTGCAGTCTTCTTCTTCCACTGTTGAGTGTATGCTGTCTTGTTAGTCTTAGGCTTCACATAAGGAACTTGGTTAGGATATCCATGCAGTCTAAAGCAAAATGTCTTTATGTGACCAAACCTCCCACAATAATGACATCTCCATCTTTGAAACTTTTTGTTCATGTTTCTTTGATCTTGATGTTGACCCCAATGTTGTGACATCTGCTTTGACATTGGTTTATTAGGTCTTTTCTTCCTTTTGTTATCAGCAAATTTCTTTGCCTCAACATATCCTGAGCCAGGCCTATTTCCTGCCTTGGGTTGTGACATCTTCTTTGACATTGATTTGCCAGATCTGTTCTTCTTCTTGTCACCAGCAGATTTCTTTGCAGCTTTATATCCCAGGCCATGCTTATTTCCTGCATTCTGTCCAAGCTGCAGAATCTCTTCCAACTTATCAGTACCAGATGTCAACATTTTGACTGACTTAGACATCTGATCAAGTTTGGAGTTCAACATTATAATGTCATTGTTGAGGTGATTTATAGTGGTGTGTTTTCCTTCTTCTCACCTCCAACTTCACATTCTCGACTTCAACTTCACAATCAGCTTTTTCTGTTTCTCATTTTGCTGACATACTTCACCACTCCTTACACACAACTTTCTGTAGGTTTCAGCAAGCTCTTCAAATGATACTTCCTCATCACTCGAATCCATATCAGAATTTCTCACTCCAGAAAGAGCAGTGACAAGTTTGGCTGCTTCTTCCTCAGAGTCACTTCCTGAGTCACCATCAGACCAAGTGACAGTCATCCGTTTCTTTTGTTTCTTTAGAAAGGTGGGACATTCAACTCTAATATGTCCATATCCTTCACAACCATGACACTGGATTTCTCTGCTTTGACTTCCTCTTTCTTCTGACTTGGATCTTCTACTAGAGTCATAAGATCTGCTAATGTCAGATGAAATGTCCTTGACATTGGACCTTGACTTTGGATCAACCCTCTTGATGAGTCTGTTGAACTGTCTTCCAAGCATAGCTATAGCTTCAGATATCTTCTCTTCATCATCCACCTAGCATCCCTCTTCAGTAGTGGACACAAGTGCTATGCTCTTGTTCTTCCTGTCAACAGTTTCACTAATTCCCATCTCAAAAGTCATAAGATATCCAATAAGTTGTTCAACCTTCAAGGTGCTGATGTCCTGAGCCTCCTCTATTGCAGTTACTTTCATTGCAAATCTTTTAGGCAAGGATCTGAGAATCTTTCTCACCAGCTTTTCTTCTGACATCTTTTCACCAAGTGCTCCTGAGGTGTTGGCAATCTCCAAAATATTCATGTGAAACTCATGAATAGTCTCATCTTCTTTCATCTTCAAATTCTCAAATTTGGTAGTGAGCATCTGAAGTCTTGACATCTTCACCTTGGATGTCCCCTCATGAGTAGTTTTGAGAGTGTCCCAAACATCCTTGGCCAGCTCACATTGATGAACTAGTTTGAAGATATTTCTGTCAATACCATTAAATAAGGAATTCAATGCTTTAGAGTTCCCCAATGCTATCTCCTCTTCCTCTTTGCTCCATTCTACCTCAGGTTTCAAGACAGTAGTCCCATCTTTCTCAAGCTTGGTGGGATGTTTCCATCCTTTGTCAGCAGCTCTCCAAGCTTTAATATCCACTGATCTTAAAAAGGCAACCATACGAGGTTTCCAGTAATCATAATTAGACCCATCCAGAATAGGTGGTCTACCTCCAAATCCTCCTTCCTTATCCATTACGCCAGAAACTATTATCCCTAGATCTCACCCAGAAATAATAGGCAGGGTGCCTGCTCTGATGCCAATTGAAATTCCTAGCAGCAGATACGTGATGTCACAGAGAATGTTATGACCACGATTCGACACTCTGCTAACAATTCACACACTAAATTCAAACAATAAAGAACACAATAAATTGTTTACCCGGTGTGTAACTACACCTACATCAGGGGCTACCAAGCCGAGAGGAAATTCACTATTAGTAGAATTAATTCAGAATAAACCAACCGTTTATCTCCTTCACTTAAAACCTACCCAATGCAACTTCAATCTAAGTCCTACTTAGACCGAGTTCCTCACTCCCCTCAATCACAGGTGATATCAACCTATTGAATAATTGAATTGTGAAGACACACTTCAATAAACTATCTTGATTTTGCTTCAAAGCTTTAATCAAGAGACAAACACTCGTGCTTCAAAGCTTTGAGTGATAAACTACCCTTACAAACAAATCCTAGTCCAAGGCACTTATCAATTGATAGTTGCTTGGCTCACAAGAGAAACTAGAATTACACAAATTACAACCTGCTAAGTCTTCAATACATTCCAGAGGCGCAGTGTAAGGGTTGTATTCTTTTTATAGAAGCAGTCCTGAAACTTCAGGTTTGGGCTTCCATAAAGATAGCTATGGTTCACTTAATTAATCCTAAAAACTTGGTCTTATCAACAACCAATTTAGGTCTAACTAAGATTAACCTAACAGCCACGTGAGCATGCAATTTAATAGCAGAAAAACATAATACGTGACTCAACAAACTTCACGAAAAGTATCGGAAAAGCATTCTCAGAACAAAATGTCACGAATGTCATAACATCTATGACATCGAATATTTTCAGAATTCCAAGACTTTAGGTTCCATTCGAGCTGTCCTTTAAACATCCTTATCAAGTAGGATTTATCTTCAATCTCTGAATGTCATGACATTTATCAAGACATTGCCATAGCCTAGTTTTACCAAAAAGTAATGCCAACTTAAAACACTAACAGTTACAATTATTTTCTTCATTCTATAAAATAGAGCATTAAATTTAAGAAACAACATCCAAAACGGCGCTCAAAACGGACTTACGGTTTGAAAGTTATGAATATTTAAAATTTAGTATTTTTCAAAATGACACAGTGGTAACCGGTTCCTCCCAGGGAGAACCCGGTTCCCACAAGCTTCAAAAATCACGCCTCTGGAAAATTGTATGGGGAACCCGGTTCCTCCAGACAAGGAACCGGTTCCCACATAAAAATGTGGTTTCTTTGAAAAAATTTAACTGGGAACCCGGTTCCTCCCCAGGAGTAACCGGTTTCCAACATCCTAGAATTCACTCTCCCTGGTTTTTGTACCAAGAACCCGGTTCCTCCCACATGGGAACCGGTTCCTGCGACTTGCAGAACCAAAAATCTGCATTTTGACAGCAGTATGTATCCAATTCCAATTCCTATCAATCCCAATCGAATCCATACATCCCAAGGCAGTATAATCACTCAACCAACAGCAGTAACATGCAACATACATATTCCGATCATTCCTAACGATTCTATATCATGCAAATTAATCAATTCTACTCAATTCGACATCAATTGGGATAATTCCTACAAACCTAGAAATACTAAATTGAGATTCTTAACATGCCATGATCAATCGTATTGAATTCAAAACCGATAAGGCATAGTAATTAATCGAAATCACCCCTTACCTTATGGATTCTTCGAATTCCGGCACCTTTGGCTTTTTTCCTCTTTCTCTTCTCTTCTCCAATGCACATATGATAGAAAACTTCTAATAATTTCTTTTTTTCCCTCTTTTCCTTTTATTTGATTCCTTTTATTATTCCAATAATAATAATAATAAAATAATAATTAGAATAGGTAGAGTGTTTTACTCCTCACATCCTCCACTTACACTTCTCACCCCGACACTTCCATTCTATTTAATCAATTAATTAAATCCAATAATTCAAAAATACTAATAATTAAATTCTAATTAAATTAATAATTAAAATTCTAATTATTTAATAATTGAATTATTTGGGGTGTCACAACTCTCCCCTACTAAAAAGAGTTTTCGTCCTCGAAAACATACCTTAGACGAAAAGTTCGGGATAAGAGTCCTTCATCTGGCTCTCCAGCTCCCAAGTAACATTTTCACCTGCTGGTCCTCCCCAAGCTACTTTCACCAGAGCTATTTCTTTACCTCGCAACTGCTTCAACTTCCGATCCTCAATTCTCGCAGGCAATGCTTCAACAGTCAGATTATCTCGTACATGTATATCATCTACCTGAATCTCATGAGACGGATCAGCAATGTACTTCCTCAACTAAGATACATGGAAAACATCATGCAAATTCGCAAGCGACGGCGGTAAAGCAATCTGATAAGAACCTTTTCCAACTTTCTTCGTAATCTGAAACTGACCAATAAAGCGCGGAGTCAACTTCTTTGACTTCAAAGCTCGTCTAATACCAGTCATCGGAGTAACTCGCATAAACACATGATCTCCTTCACTAAACTTGAGATTCTTCTTCCTCTTATCATGATAACTCTTCTAACGACTCTGATAAGCTCTCATCTTCTCCTGAATCATCTTAATCTTTTCTGAAGTCTGTTGGACAATTTCTGGTCCAATCACAGCACTTTCTCCAGATTCGTACCAACACAATGGTGTCCGACACCTCCTACCATACAATGCCTTAAACGGATTCATACCAATGCTCGAGTGAAAGCTATTGTTGTAGGTAAATTCAATCAATGGTAGATAACTATCCCAAGCTCCACCTTTTTCCAACACACAAGCTCGCAGCAAATCTTCTAACGACTGAATCGTCCTCTCCGTCTGACCATCTGTCTACGGATGATAAGCAGAACTCAACCGCAACTTAGTACCCAAAGCTTCTTACAACCCCGTCCAGAACTTAGACGTAAACCTCGGATCTCTATCCGACACAATACTAGAAGGAATACCGTGCAAACTTACGATTTTCTCGACATACAACTCTGCCAACCTCTCCACAGATAATCTATTCTTATCGGAATAAAATGAGCAGACTTCGTCAACCGATCAACAATGACCCAGATAGAATCACAGTTCTTCGCTGTCCTCGGTAAACCAGACACAAAATCCATAAAAATGCCATCCTATTTCCAATTCGGAACAAACAACGGTTCCATCAATCCCGATGATTTCTGTTGTTCATTCTTCGACTTCTGACAAATCAGACAAGCATAGACGAACTTAGCAATTTCGTTCTTCATTCCAGGCCACCAAAACAACTTCTTCAAATTATGATACATCTTAGTAGCACCGGGATGAATACTCAATCCACTACGATGTCCTTCTTCCAAAATACTCTTCCTAAGTTCTGCAATATCCGGACACAAACTCTATCACCAAATCTCATAACTCCATTCTCATCAATTCGGAATTCACCTTCTTGACCTTGGTTGATAAATGTCAATTAATCAACTAAACCAACATCAGATTTCTGTCCCGTTCGAATTTCTTCAAGAATACCACTGGTCAACTTCAACATACCCAACTTAATACTATCAGAAGTAGTCTCACATACTAAGCTCGAGTCTCTGAATTGCTCCACTAAATCCAATTCACGCACCGTCAACATAGACATATGCAACGACTTCCTACTCAATGCATCTGCAACCACGTTTTCCTTACCAGGATGGTAATTTAAACCGAAATCATAATCCTTTAGAAATTCCAACCACCTTTTTTGCCTCATGTTTAGCTCTTTATGATCGAAGAGATACTTTAGACTCTTATGGTCGCTGAATACCTCAAATCGAGAACCATACAAGTAATGCCTCCACAATTTTAAAACAAATACCATAATTTCCAGCTCTAAATCATGAGTCGGGTAATTCCTTTCATGAACCATCAACTGTCTTGAAGCATAAGCCACTACCTGCTTATCTTGCATCAAAACACCACCTAATCCCATCAATGAAGCATCACAGTATACAACAAAAGATTCCGCCGGATTCGGCAAAATCAAAATCGGAGCACTAGTTAACCTCTTCTTCAACTCTTGGAATCTTTTCTCACATTCAGTATCCCAAACAAACATCTGACCCTTTCTTGTCAACTTAGTCAACGGCAAGGATAACTTCAAAAATCCTTCAATAAACTTTCTGTAGTAACCTGCAAGACCAAGAAAACTACGGATTTCAGAAGCATTCTTCGGTGCTTCCCACTGAGATACTGCTTCTACCTTCGTAGGATCAACAACAATGCCATTCTTGGAAATCACATGACCAAGAAATCTTACTTCGCTCAACCAGAATTCACACTTGGACAACTTCGCATAAAGCTTCTTCTCTTTCAACAATTCCAACACAACTCTAAGATATTCTGCATGCTCTTCATCACTCTTCTAATAGATTAGAATGTCATCAATAAAAACTACCACAAACTTATCAAGATACGGATGAAATATCTTGTTCATATACTCCATGAAAACACCAGGTGCATTAGTAACTCCAAACGGCATAACATAATACTCATAATGTCCATACCTCGTTCTAAATGCAGTTTTTTGAATATCTTTCGTCTTCACACGAATCTGATGATATCCAGACCTCAAATCAATCTTACTGAATACACAAAAGCCCCAACTAGTTGATCCATCAAATCATCAATCCTCAGCAATGGATATCGATTCTTGATTGTAACTTTGTTCAACTGCCTGTAATCAACATACAGTCTCATCGAACCCTCTTTCTTCTTAACCAATAACACATGAGCACCCCACGGCGAAACACTAGGACGAATAAACTTCTTCTCAAGTAACTCTTCTAACTGCTTCTTCAATTCAGATAACTCAGATGCCGACATGCGATAAGTCGCCATCGACACCGGACTAGTTCCAGGAATCAAATCTATAGCAAATTCCACTTCTCTCTCAGGTGGCAATTCCCTAACATCTTCCGGAAAAACTTCCGGAAATTCATTCACCACTGGCAATTCATTACCCTTAGCTTTTCCTTTCGCTTCCGTCGAAGAATATAGCATAAACACCACAGCACCATCATTAACAGCTAAATTCATCTGCTTAACTGACATAGTCACATCTTCGTCACTAGCTTCTTCAGGAAAAATAATCGTCTTCACAAAACAGTTGATATGAACCTGGTTGAATTCCAACCAGTTCATTCCAAGGATGATATCAAGTTGTTCTAATGGTAGGCACACTAAATCCATACCGAAACCTCTACCAAAAATCACAATAGGACAATTCCTACAAACAAATTAAGTGGTCACTGAACCCGACGCAAGAGTGTCAATAACCATACTTCCATCCATATTAGATATATCCAAATTCAATCTTTTAGCATAATCCAAAGCAATAAAAGAATGTGTCGTGCTAGTATCAATAATCTCAATCAAAGGTATGCCATAATAAAACATGTACCTTTAATCAACCGATCATCTGGCTTAGTCTCTGATCCAGACAATGTGAATACCTTACCACCAGATTATTCTTTCTTTGGCTTAGTACACTGCGGACGAGTATGACCCTCTTCTCCACAATTGTAACAGGTCACCATTCTCACCCTGCAATCATTAGCCACATGCCCGAGCTTCCCACACTTGAAACACTTCCTATCATTACTCTTGCAATCTTGAATATGATGCCCCATATCATCGCACTTGTAGCATTTAATGAAAGCACCAGAATCTCCCCCACTAGGCTTCTTCCAACCACCGGATCTTTGATTATTCCTGTCATAAGGTTTGCCACGATCCATCTGTTGATTTCCTTTTCTATCAGCAAACCCACGAGAATTTGTTCGAGTATTAGCAAGATCCTCTCCCAGAATCCTACTACAGTCCACCAAATCCGAAAACCTTCGGATATGCTGATACCTGATACCCTGCTTGATCTCATCACGAAGACCATTCTCAAACTTGATACATTTGGAAAATTCTCCATCTGCATCGTTGTTGTAGTGAGCATAGTACTTCGCAAACTCAGTAAATTTCGAAGCATACTCACTCACGGTCTTATTGCCCTGCTTGAGCTCCAGAAACTCAATCTCCTTCTTTCGCCGAATGTCTTCAGGAAAATACCTCCTCAGAAAAGCTCTCTTGAACACGGCCCAATTCAGTGCAACACCATATTATTCCATTTCTGTCCTGGTAGCAACCCACCAGTCATCAGCTTCCTCTGCCAGCATATGAGTACCATATCTCACTTTCAGCTCTTCCACACAGTCAATTACTCTGAAGATCCTCTCAATCTCCTTCAACCATCTCTGAGCACCTTCGGGATCATGAGTGCCTTTGAACAACAAAGGATTGTTTCTTTGAAAAGTCCCCAACTGTCTATCAGCACCGATACCAATTCCCAGCTGATTCCCTCCAAGCACACCAGCTAGCACTCCCAAAGCCTCAACAATAGCAGCATCGTCTCTTCCGTTACCTCTTCCGGCCATTGTTCTGTAACATCACAAAACAATCTCATTAGAACAAAAGTATAGACAGTGTTACCTTGCACTAGTCGCATACAAAAGGGAATAACGACACTAAGACACTGGTCACAACGACCGACTATGCTCTGATACCACTATTGTAACACCCCTTCTAAAATTACCCCGCGAATTAATAAATAAATCAGAGTTAACATATAATAAGGGGCATTACAATTTATTTGAATAGAAAATATCAAAACAAACAGTAGTCATGCTTCACTGAAGAACTATATTAAAATAATTAAAATCAATGATATGTTCTACACAGCGGAAAATAACAACCGAATGGAATAAACTTCAATTCATAATTATTCTCAAAATAAATCAAAGAACAATGGAGTATAAAATAAAACTCTCAAACAAACGTTCTCCAGTGTTACAACTATCAGAGCATGACACTGACACGTGGATAACTAACTAGCACAACTCTATAAGCCATCCTCACCAACTCCTGAGCTGCTAACTTTAATCTGAAATCATCAAAGTAAGGGTGAGATTTCATCATAATTAAAATGCATTATAAGTTTCTCAAAACAATAAAATATCACAAGTATATCAATCCACCCTTTTAGCATAATCAGATAAGTTAAGTTTTCACCAATTAATCCATAACATACATCCATGCACAACAAACAAATTATAACACAGGAAACCATCCTATCATGTTATAATTTCACACAAATGCAAATGCACGACTCTATGCATGTGGTACCAAAACGTGAACTAAGTCACCAACATCGATTCGTCCATAATCACCCGGACATGAATCCAGCCTCACCACCCATAATCACCCGGGAACGGTTATTGTCAAAATATCACTAATTCCGCACAATGGGAATTAGCTACCACCAGAATGTATATGCATGCACATCATAAAGCATGCAACATTCAAATAAGTTCATGATCACACCAACGTCATAAACCAAATCAAACCAGAACATGATATCCTTATTGATCATGCACCCATCAAACAGCATAAAACATGCATTTCATCCACCAAATCCTGATACAAGCAATTACCATGGATACAACACTGCATACACACTAAATATGCAAAAAGTAACAACTGCATAATTTGAGAATTCGAAGCATTTTCAAAATATTTTCAAGTTACAATTATTTTCTTCATTTTATAAAATAGAGCATTAAATTTAAGAAACAACGTCCAAAACGGCGCTCAAAACGGACTTACGGTTTGAAAGTTATGAATTTTTAAAACTTAGTATTTTTCAAAATGACACAGTGGTAACTGGTTCCACCCAGGGAGAACCCGGTTCCCACAAGCTTCAAAAATCACGCCTCTGGAAAATTGTATGGGGAACCCAGTTCCTCCAGACAGAAAACCGGTTCCCACATAAAAATGTGGTTTATTTGAAAAAATTTAACTGGGAACCCGGTTCCTCCCCAGGAGTAATCGGTTCCGAACATCCCAAAATTCACTCTCCCTGGTTTTCGTACCAGGAACCCGGTTCCTCCCACATGGGAACCGGTTCCTGCGACCTGCAGAACCAAAAATCTTCATTTTGACAGCAATATATATCCAATTCCAATTCCTATCAATCCCAATCGTATCCAGACATCCCAAGGTAGTATAATCACTCAGCCAACAGCAGTAACATGCAACATACATATTCCGATCATTTCTAACGATCCTATATCATGCAAATTAATCAATTCTACTCAATTCGACATCAATTGGGATAATTCCTACAAACCTAAAAATACTAAATTGAGATTCTTAACAAGCCATGATCAATCCTATTGAATTCAAAACCGATAAGGCATAGTAATTAATCGAAATCACCCCTTACCTTATGGATTCTTCGAATTCTGACACCTTTGACTTTTTTCTCTTTCTCTTCTCTTCTCCAATGCACTTATGATAGAAAACTTCCAATATTTTCTTTTTTCCCCCTCTTTTCCTTTTATTTGATTCCTTTTATTATTCCAATAATAATAAAATAATAATTAGAATAGGTAGAGTGTTTTACTCCTCACACCCTCCACTTACACTTCTCACCCCGACACTTTCATTCTATTTAATCAATTAATTAAATCTAATAATTCAAAAATACTAATAATTAACTTTTAATTAAATTAATAATTAAAATTCTAATTATTTAATACTTGAATTATTTGGGGGTGTCACAGAAGTCATTTAGTGTGCCATGTTAGTAGATTCTAAAACTTTGGGTATATAAGAAGCACTCAAGAAGAAAGTTTGGCTGAATGCCATGAAAGAAGAACTTGAGGCTATAGAGAGAAACAAAAACTTGGGAGTTGACAGAACTTCCAAAGAAGAAGAAAGACATCAGCGTCAGATGGGTTTTCAAGGTGAAGCTTAAGCCAGATGGATCAGTTGGTAAGAACAAAGCAAGGCTAGTTGTAACACCCTTCTAAACTACCTCGGAAATATATAATTAATTCAGAGTTGACATGTAAATAAAGGGCGTCACAATTGATAAAATAAATTCAAACAAATGTCATACTTTACTGAAGAATAAATTCAATTAAATCAAGAAACTAACATGTTCTACACAACGAAAATTATTATCGAATTTGGATAATTTCAAAACCAATAATTATCCAAAAACAATCTAAATGAAATAACAGAGTTTAATTATAACTCTAAACCAAACGTTGCCCAGTGTTACAAATTAGAGCATGACACCGACACGTAATAAGAAAAATGCACAGCTCAATGAACCATCCTCACTAGCTCCTAAGCCGCTAAACTTCAATCTAAAATCATCAAAGTAAGGGCGAGACTTCCTCATAATTAAAATGCATTATAAGTTTCTCAAATCAACAAAATATCTCAAGTTATTATTCCACCCTTTTTAGCATAATCAGATAAGTCAAAATTTCACCATTTCAATCCATAATCATACGTCCAAACATAGCAAACAAATTATAACACAGGAAACCATCCCATCATGTTATAATTCACACAATATGCAATGCAAGACAAAAAGTGAACTAAGTCACACACATCGATTCGTCCATAATCACCCGGACATGAATCCATCCTCACCATCCATAATCACCCCGAAACGGTTATTGGCAATACTCACTAATTCCGCACAATGGGAATTAGCTATCACCAAAATGTATATGCATGCACATCATAAAGCATGCAACATTCAATAAAGTTTATGATCACATCAAACGTCATAAACCAAAATCAAACCAAAACATGATATCATTATTGATCATGCACACATCAAACAACATAAACATGTATTTCATCCACCAAAACCTGATACAATCAATTATCACAGATACACCACTGCATATACGCCGAATATGCACATAATCACAAACCGCATAATCAGAAAATCAACGCATTTTCAAAATAAAATCAAGTTATAGTTATTTTCTTCATTTTATAAAATAGAGCATTAAATTTAAGAAACAACGTCCAAAACGGCGACTAAAATGCACTTACGATTTGAAAGTTATGAATTTTTAAAGTTTAGTTATTTTTCAAAAGTTACAGTGGTAACTAGTTCCTCCCAGGGAGAACCCGGTTCCCACACTATGTGAAAACACGCTCTCTAGAAATTTGTATGGGGAACCCGGTTCCTCCCACCAGGGAACCGATTCCTGCTTAAAAAGTCAAATTTCTTTGTAATTTTTACACTGGGAACCCGGTTCCTCCCCAGGAGTAACCGGTTCCTCAGACTCAGAATTCCACCTCCCTGGAATTTGTACCAGGAATCCGGTTCCTCCCACATAGGAACCGGTTCCTGCAACCACCTGTAGCAGAAACTCCAATTTTTGACAGCAGGTTATTTCCAAATTCAAGTCTTAACATCCCAACACGAATCCATACATCCAAATTCATCAGAATCAACCAAACAACAATAACATAATGCAATATAACACATTCCAATCATACCCAATGATCCCATAACCTTGATTTGGTCGAATTCATTCAATTTAAACAGTTTAGGGTCAAATTTTACAAACCTAGAAAATCCTAAATTGGGATTCCTAACATGCTCAATCAATTCTATTGATCCCCAAAACCTATAAGGCGTAGTAATTAAGCGAAATCACCCCTTACCTGAGAAATTTCTTCGAATTCTGGAACTCTTGGTTCTTCTCCTCCTTCTGCCTCTTCTCACTTCACGTATGATAGCTTTTTCCTCCAAAATAACTCCCAACTCTCTTTTTCCTCTTTTTATTCCTTTTATTATTATTCTACAATAATAATTAACCAACACCCAATTCTTATTATTTAATTAAATAATTTCCCAAAAATACTAAAAACTCCATTTTAATTAAATAAATAATTAAAATTCCATTTATTTAATATTTGGAAATATTGGGGTGTTACACTAGTGGCCAGTGGTTTTCTTCAGAAACCTGGACTAGATTACTTTGAGGTATTTGAACCTGTAGCTAGACATGAAATAATCAAGCTAGTGATTGCTTTAGTTGCAAATAGAAATTGGTCTCTGATGCATTTGGATGTAAAGTCAGTATTTCTGAACGGTCCATTATAAGAAGAGGCATACGTGTCACAACCTCCTGGCTTCGTGAAAAAGAATCAAGAAGGGATTGTGTATAAGTTACACAAATCTCTGTATGGATTGAAGCAAACACCCAGAGCTTGGAATCAGAAGATTGATTCATTTTTCAAGAAGCAAGGGTTTTGGAAGTGTGAGATGGAATATGGAGTTTACGTGCAGCATTCTGGAAGCAATATGATTCTGGTGTTTCTTTATGTTGATGACATATTACTTACAAGGAGCTTTCCAGAAGATATAATCAAGTTCAAGAAAGTGCTGATGAATGAATTTGAGATAACTGATCTGGGAAATATGGTATATTTTCTAGGGATGGAGATTTTGTACTCAAAGGAGGGTATCATTTTGCATCAGCTGAAGTATGAACTAGAACTTTTGAAGAAGTTTAAGCTGGAGAATTGCAAGGTTGCTGTTACACCGTCAAAAACCAATCATAAATTGGATTATGTCTCTGAGGGTGAAGATGTGGATGCTACGATCTTTAAACTGCTAGTTGGTTCTCTGAGGTATTTGTGTAATACCAGACCTGATATTTCCTATGCAGTTGGATTGGTTAGTAGGTTCATGAGTAAACCTAAGTGGTCACATTATCAAGCTGCTGTTAGAATTTTGAGGTATATCAAGAAAACTTTGAAGTTTGGAATATTATTTCCTTCTAGAAGAAAGGCAGAATCAGAGTTGATGAGTTACTCTGGTTGGTGTGGACATAGAGTTGATATAAGAAGTACTTTTGGATACTTATTCAAGTTTCTGGGCGGTCCTATTTCTTGGAGTTCCAAGAAGTAAGTTGTTGTTGCTCTATCAACGTGTGAAGCTGAGTATATTGCAGGCGTTGTAGCTGCATGTCAAGCTGTGTGGCTTCTAAACTTATTAGAAAATCTGAAGATTCAAGTAAAGAAGCCTTTGAAGCTGATGATTGATAACAAGTCTGCAATCAATCTTTCCAAAAATCTTGTGTTACACAGAAGAAGCAAGCATATTGAGACTAAGTATCATTTCTTGAGAAGCCTAGTCTAGAACGGAACATTAGAAGTTGTGCACTGTAGCACCCAGGAGCAGTTGGCAAATGTTCTGACGGAGGCAATCAAGACAGATCAATTTCTCTTTTTAAGGGATGGAATTGGTGTGGTTAGTTTTTGTTTAGGAATATGAATTAAGGGATGGTATTGAAGAATAATTCAATATTTAGAAGTTGAGTCCAAAACTTCTGGTTGTGTTCAGAAGTTCTGATGTTCTAGTGTTGTTCAGAAGTTATAGAACTTTTGAGGTTGTGTCTACTCTATTAGGGCTTATGTGGCAATTTTCCCCTTGTATAAATAGACTAGTAGTAGATGTCATTTATTACAACAATCCTTATTTCTTTCATCCTTTTGTAGCCGTCATTCTCTTTGTTCTTCCATTATTCCAATCATCTTTGATTCTTGTGCACGAACATATATGATTATATAATAAATTATTTTTAAAAGCAATTTATATGTTTATCATTTGCTTTTACCTCTTTGATAATATTTGTTTTTTTGGTTAAATAAGTTTTTGGTCCCTAAATTGCAAAATCGTCACTAAATTGTAAAAATCGTTGCTAAATTGCAGGAGGGACCAAAAATTAAAATTAAAATTTTTAGGTGAACCATTTTTTAAAGAAAATTTTTAGAGGAACTAAAAACGAAATTTGAAATATTTATAGGGACCAAAAACTTATTTAACTCTTATTTTTTTAATCTAAGTAGTTTATTAAGACACCAGTTTTTTTAATTGATGTTTAAGTAGAACATGTGAAATAGAGAGTTTATACTGATGGTCAGAACCACATAGAAGAAGAATAAAATAAAAATGTCTAAATAAAATGAAACATTTTTATCATTGGTACTACGTGCATGTAGAGTTGTCAAATAAGCCCAATTTTTTAAAGTCCATATTTTATGGCCCCACTAAAACTCCATTTTATTGAGCCCCATATTAGAAAACTGTACTTTGTACCCCCACAGTTAATCCTGTACCCCCACACTTTTTTAAAAATGACAATTTTACCCTAAATATAATTTAATTATTTTACTATTTGACTTTTACCATTTACGAAAAAGACAAAATTTAACAGTCCAGAAAAACACTTCCGGAACACATTCCGGAACACTTCCAGCAAGTATTCCGGTATGTAAAAATACAAACCGGAACAGTTTTTAAATGTGTTCCGGATTTCACAAAAACCATTCCGGAACACTTTGTGCAAGTGTTCCGGAACACTTTGTGCAAGTGTTCCGGAATGAATGCCAAATTGTATAACAAACCGGAACACTTCTAGTAAGTGTTCCGAAAATTTTACCAAACCGGAACACTTCCAGAAAGTGTTCCGGAATGCAATATTGCAAACCGGAACACTTCCTAAAAGTGTTCCGAAAAAAGACAACAAAAAAATAAAACCGGAACACTTTCTAAAAGTGTTCCGGTTTGGTAAAATTTTCGGAACACTTTCTAAAAGTGTTCCGGAGTGCTTTTTTGTGAACCGGAAGACTTGGCCAAACTCTTCCGGAATGCAATGTACTTTGAGAGAATTCGGAACACTTTTAGAATAGATGTGAAAAATGAATTTTTTTTAAAATCTTATGCTTTTATATGAGGGTATTTTCGTCAAAAAATTACTGTAGCGGAGGTACAAGTTGAAATGTGGGGGTACAAAGTGAAAATTTCCCCATATTAATGAGAAATTTTTAAGGCCCATAATTTTAGGCCCTTTAATTAATGTGTTATTTTTAGGCCCTGGGGGCTTTATTCTGTTTCAATAATTTCACCTTTAAATAATCTTTCACTAATTCTTTTGTTATCATTGAGAAAAAACAGATTTACTTTAAAAAAATGAAACTTTTTTTTTAAAAACAAAAAGAAAAAAAAATTTCAAAAAAGATTGGATTTTTTTTAAAAAAAATGTTTTTTTTTTGAAAACTGAAGAAGAAAAAAATTTTAAAAAATGTTTTTTTCTTTTTAAAAAACAGAAAGAAAAAAAAAATTATTTTTGAAAAAAAATTCGAATTTTTTTAAAAAAAATATTTTTTTGAAAAACTGAATAAAAAAACTGAAAATTTAAAAAAACAAAAAACCGAAAAAAAATTGGAAATTTAAAAAAAAAAATGTTTTATTTTGAAAAACTAACAATATTTTTAAAGAAAAAAACTGGAAATTTAAAAAAAAAAAAAAAATTTCGAAAAAGAACTGGAATTTTTTTTTAAAAAATATTTTTTGAAAAAAAATGTAAATTTTATTTAAAAATAATTGTTTTTGTTTTGAAAAACTGAAAAAAATAATGTTTTTTTAAAAAAAAACAGGAATTTTTTAAAAAAAAAACTGAAAAAAACAAATTTTTTAGAAAAAAAGTGGAATTTTTTTTAAAAAAAGAATGTTTTTTTTGAAACTGAAAAAAAAAATATTTTCTAAGAAAACTAGAATTTTTAAAAATATTTTATTTATTTTATAAAAATTAAATTTGCTATTAGCATTGTTCACTCTATTACATAGAGTAATGCTTAAACTTATATAGAGAATTGATAGTAAATTATTGAAATTTAAACAGACATGTAAATTATTGAAATTGTTTTTTTTTTATACAAAAAAAATACTATTTTATGAAAAACAGTTTTTTAATAATTTTTTGAATATTTTTTATTTTAAGAATATTATTTTTCAAAATTTTACTTTTTTAAAAAAAATTATTAATTTTTGATTTGGGGCCTTGAACTCCCTTCTAAATTTTAAGGCCTTATATTTTTGGGCCTATATATTTTGGGGCTCATTATTCTTAAATTTTTTTATACTCCTTCATTAACTGGGCTAGAGCTCAAATGTTTTGGCCCCTAAATTGACACCTCTACTGCATGCAATGAGAAGATGTTCACCTTCTAAATGTCTAAATAAAATGAAACACTTTTATTCATGAAGAGAATCCTTATCTTCCTAATGTACTCTACTCCAATCTACAGGTATTTGCTACAATTTCTATTCATAATTAGTGAAACTAACATTTTTTAAATTTGATTTCATGCATCACATTTTATATAGATAGAAAGAACAATTCAGTGATGGAATTGGCTATTGTTAAATATATGGCATCAAGACCACGCTATCAAGACCTTGCTGCAAAACACGTAAACAAAATAATCCAATTATTTTTTCTTTAATTTCATTTTATCTTGTGACTACGCAGTATGTAGCTAATAACTGGTTCTTGAAATCTCCTTATAGGCCACTTACAGAACGGATGTTCAATACATCTCACATATTTCCTTTCAATACTCAAAATACCAAAGAAGCATATTACTACAGAATGATTTATGAGAGGTTTTTCCCTTAGGTATATTCATTCGCATCATGATCTGTATCCATAAGACATCCTAACCTATGAAGAACAAACACAAATATTGATACTAACATGTTGACACCGATAATTATTTGAAAAAAAAAAGAATAAATTAATCATAATCGCAATCGCAAGTGTCAGTGTAAGACACTAACACAAACACAAACAGACACTAACACAAATTCAAACATATCACTGCATCAACAAACCAACTAATCTTAGCAGTGTTAAGCCTAATTTAGTAATATGAATGCATGTATACTATAACAATCAGCAATGTGATATAACTCATTTCATCTACTTCAACTATAACGACGGATAATAGAAATGGCCTGCACTTATATGACTTGCACTTTATATAGTTCATATTCTATATTGCTCTGCAGTGATTGTTAAACTAAATGGTTAATGTAAAACACTTCATTAGAAACTTGTAATAAAAGACAATTGTATATAGAATTCTTAAACATTTGATATTTATATAATACCAAAACCACACATCTGATATGTGTCAAATCAACCTAATAAATGTTATCATGTCATTGTACTTTTAACAATTCAGTAGCTTTGTTGTGGACTGTTTAACATAGCTATAGTATGGTTTTGTAGACACACCAATCAATAATATTCTCTCTAATTTTCTATGGCTCTCGGTCTCTCGCCGTGGACGACCATTTTGCCTTTTCTTCTCCAATCTTGTTCTGGGAGGCATAATTCCAAGAAAAAATCAAACGAAAAGGTAAGGAATAGATAAAGTGATATATTCTTGTCCAAATATTAAATCTCACCTCATTATTCTCACCTCAAATTTCCCCATCTCAGTGAAGAAATGATCATGCAGACTTTGTTTGGCTTCACGCACTTGAGAATAGACAATTGACTTCAGAATTGAATCCCGCGAACCGCAGAAATTACAGCACCCATAAACAATGAAGATAATTACCTCTTGAGGCCTGTTTTTCATACTGTCATCAACATCACAACTTAGATTATTCCACATTTCTTTGATAATTGTAGATATCAAGAAATAGGCAACAATGCAGGGTCATCATCAAGGATTTGGATATAAACCATGAAACATCTAGAAGTCTACAAATCAAATAAAATTATAATGAAGACTTTATATTTAATAGAAACAAACCTTCCCTGTTGGAAATGATTCCCACAAAAAGGGTAGTCTACATCTCTCAATGATTTGGAATTGAAGTGGCTGATGTTGGTTGTAAATGTTCTCAACACCATGTAACAAAATAAAACAGTGTTTTTGAGATTCAAGACTTGCATCATTGAGCATATGATATAGTATTAGTCATGATAATTCAGTGTTTGGATATGGTTTTGCTCTGTGTAAAATTGGACACTAACAATTCCAGTCCCTATACAAAAAGGTCACGTATTGTCTTATAAGTTTAAGACAGTATGGTCACGTTTATGAAGGTGTGCACTTTTCACATTAGGACAATCATTTCAAGCAGCTTCAAGCCTTGCATTGGCTACTCCTCTGTAGGATAAAACTCCTCTGCAGGATTTAACTGTATGTAACCGTGACTGACTTCAGATTATATGTAATCCAATATAATTTCCCATATCCCCATTGGCCCGTCTCACTAAAATTTGGAAGGATATTAAAGACATCAGTTGCAGAAAAATTATCATTTCTAATGGAATATTTCCGGTGAACCTAATTAACCACATATAAGTTGAATTGTGCAGTCCAACCATAAAGCATTGTAAATGAACATGCAACATCTAAATAAATTGACAGGTATTCAGCATTAGTATAACTTATATTTTAATGTATATCTTGATGAGTTTATCACATTATAGTTAGATCCAAAAGACATACATTTTAATTATAATGTGCAAATCTAGGCTGCCGGCAGAGTATTCAAATCAAATTTATACAGTCTTAATTGCATGGGAAAAACATTATAGTAGAATTTGTAACCAACATATATACATGTATTTGCTCGAATGAGAATTTTTCACCTGATGCCAACAATGCTCCAAGCAAGACATTCTTTTTATCTTTGAATAAGCATTCAATTAAACTGTTAATCCATTCATCTGGATCGAAAATCATCAACAGTTTCATTGTCGGCTCAAATGTTATCTGCAGCAAAACAAATATTCATCAAATGAGCCACAAACTGAAACACATCAACATAAAACATCATGATTCATGCACTATAAATGAAAAACTTACGCTTATTATTGGTGAGATGAATTCATGCACGCTGTTGGTGAGGTTAATATAATTCCTTCCACCATCGCTTCAATATGAGGGTGTGATGTTGCCTATATATAAAATGCAGAAATTAAAATTCAAAATTCAAAAAAGACATTTCATAACAGATATGTATATAAGATTCCAGTCTTACTTTCAACACCACAACACCTCTAGTAAAGTGGCCAAAGGAAAATGGGGTATATCAGCAGAAGGGGTCTTACTTTCAAATGTTTGACATAGTTTAATGGGTATATTATGTGTTCCTCCTCGATGCATAATTTACAGTGTTCTCTCACATCTGTTTTGAAAACTATACTCCTCTTACTGGAGAGATTAATATGTGCTACAAGCTAGAACATTTCTCGATAATGAAAGCATATTAGAACATTGATGCACAGATTCGAAAGAGAAATGAGACCAGTGAACCATTTTCAGCGAACCATTCATGTTGTCAGATTCTTTTCCAGCGAACACACTTCGTTTTCAAATTTGTCCATTTCCCTCGCCACCGCCGCTTCTATTCTGCCGGACGTTCACAAAAAATGGCGGAAGTATGAATATGTCATTGATTTATCCATTGGGGGGATAAAATGGCGTCGATATTAGGGTTTGAGTGTGTTGGAGAAGAAGCAAGAGACGAGAGAGACCGAACTGGTGAGAGAGAAAAAAGGAGTGTTGTTGTGAAAGTGGAGAGACAAAACTGCAAGGGTTTCGAGGCAAATGAAGAGGAAAAAGGAATAAGTGACGGAAATCGAGTCCCTAATTAAGATTAGGAAATACCACTGAATTATCTAATTTACACTTTATGTAAAAATTAATTTACACTACAAAATATTTTTAAAGATTAAATCAAATCAACTACCTAACTAAGATTACGAAATACCACCAAACTACCTAGTTTATTTTTTATGCAAAAATTAATTTATACTACAAAATACTCTTAAATGTAATTGACTAAATCAAATAATATTGTCCAATAAAAACCAACAATTTTGCCAAGTGGCACAGATACTTCTCACTTTCCCTGTCTTCATCCATTCAAGTGGATCTTTTCAAAAACATTGTTGGAGAAAGGGGAAAGTGATTGCATTTATTCTGGTGATTCAGATTCTTGAATTTTTGTTTGTGAATTGATTGAATTGAATCTGATTTTCAAACGTTATTATGTCGGTGTAAAGGAAAATTGAACATAAAGCATACATACAGTTGCATGTAGTTTTTTCCTTTGCATTTAGGCTACTTTAATTGATCATTCGCATCACATATCACATGCTCATGCATTAGGTTTCATTTAGATTGATGGATTTGATTTGAAGCATGTGAATTAAGGCTTGTTTTGCAAACGTAATTGTGTCGAAATGTAGTTTTAGGTGCATTTTGACTTGTAGGAAGCATTTGCATTGTATATTATGCATTTAGACTTGCATTTAAATCATAATTTGTATGCTCATGCATTGATCTACAAGTGCATCAAGTAATTGATTTAAATTCATGTGTTGAAGCTTGATTTTGATGACGTTAAAGTGTGTCGGAGTCTCATTTTTAGGCACTTTCTCATGTATTAATGATACATTCTTGTTTGTATGAAAACAAAGCATCATGATACATTGCATTCTTGTTTTTACTTAACCTTGATCCATGTTTTGCATCACTCCTAGGTGTAGTATATATTGAGCATGCATTGATTACATATTATATGTCATTCATTTCCATTTTACTCATAAAAACATCATTAAATATGTAAATGAACATGCATTTTCATGCATACTTTTGCATTCATTTTCATTCAAACAACTTTGAATTTGTGCATTCTTTTTGCATATTGATTTGTTTTTATTAGTTTGCTACATGTATGTGAATTAACTCTCAATTCATTTCTTATTTCAAAAACAAAACAAAAAAGTGAATTGAAAATTAATTCAGTACATGGATTTTGGTGTTCCGTAAGCCTTTTTAGGCGATTTTGTTCACCGGAACTCACTTTTTTTCAAAGGTTCAAGGTAACGATATATGTTCCTAACATTTTGGCATATGTTCTAAAACCGTTTTTGATGGTTTCTGAACCAAAATTTAAGTGCAACATGCCTAAAACGCTATCGCTGCCGCGTTCCTTTAAGGTCCGAATGAAACACCCGGTCGAACATCGACTGATACTCGTGTATCAATAGAGTCGCCATCGAACGTCTCTTATCTCACGACGGAGAAAGGAAAACATCGAGTAAACCTGAGGGGAGAAATCGCGGTCTTGTGACCGGAAAATCAAGAGAATCTAAGGTAAGGGAGTCAGTTACGCGAGGGGAAGGAATTAGCACCCCACACGCCCGTAGTACTCTACGGTATCCACTTCTACTTTCTATCTAAGGGGTGTGTTATGTCTATCTGCTCTAAATCGCTATCATTGATAACACGATTTTATATAACATATTTGATGTATTTTTCATAAATAATGTTAATGTTTTTATTTAATTATTTCACTTTATTTCTATATTACGTTGGTATTTTCTATGTTTCAGGTATTTTATATTAAATAAAGATAAATCGAGCAAAGAAGTAAAATCGAGGAAAAATTGGATTAAAAATCAAAGAAATGAAGCAAAAGGTGTGATATAGTGAAAAGGAGGTGTTAAGAAGTAGAAAACAATTATAGCAAAGGTCCAAGACTAAGCCCACAAGCAAGCAAGCCAAAGCAAGCAAGCCTGACGCATGCCCTTGCCACGTGGGCTGAGACGGTCGTCTCAGCTTTCCTCTTTCCTCGGAGGCGCCCGCCTCCTTAGCAAGTGGGGCCCTCCATTTTCGCAGCAGTTGAGACGCACGTCTCAAAGTCAAGGGCCACGTGGAGGCGCCCGCCTCCCTCGCAAGTGGGGTCCACCACTTCTTCCAACTGCTTAAGACGCGTCTCCACGTATGCCTATTCTTGAGGCCCCCGCCTCCGACTCTCAAGGCACTATTTTCGCTCCACGTTCACGCATGCTTGCGTACGAAAATTCAGGAAAGGCAGTTACCAAATGCATCTATAAATAGGAGTTCTAGTTTCAGAATTAGAGGTCGGCATTTTTTACCGAACAACCGCTATTTTAATATTTCGCAATTTTATTTCCAGTATTGTATTTTGAATTTATTTTCCCATTTTCACTGGTCTAACCTTACGTTAGATCTAGTGCCTTTTTTATTCCTTCTTTATTTTCTTCTTTCGAATTCAAGGAGTCTCCGAGCAGATCCAACCGACCTGTGGTGGATGTTCGTTTATTTCGAAGAACAAGATTATTTCCAGCATTCTTAATTTCAGGTTTTATTTATTTATTTTATTTATTGTTGCCTGATATTATTTATTTAATTGTGGAAATGTTTAAATATATTAAACCATATTATTTATGCATGTCTGAATTAATTAATAATATGGCTAAATTGTTTTGATATTGGTATGTAAATTAATCGATCCAAAGGAATCTAAAATAAACTGGCATAATGTTACGTTGTTAAAAATATTCTTTCTGACTTAGATATCTATTTTAATTTATTAAAAGGTTTAGAAACCAACAGAGCGAAAGTTTGAGGTTAATAAACTGGACTAAGGTTAGAAACCAACAGAGCGCATTTGAGGTTTAGAACCGATAGTGGATACTAGGTATTAATTTTAAAGATCATGATTTTAAAAGAGATTAAACTTTATTTATTTTCAAAAGTGTTTTTAAATTGGGCGGATAGCGAGAGCATACGTTAGGATTTAATTACATGATCCGAATCAATAGAGCGATTTGAGATAGGATCTTTAGATGAATATTGTTTGTGAAATAAGATTTCTATCAACTTAAGTGACAAGCCGTGGAAATTCGGATCCCTTAGGTTAGACGAATTACATCTGATATCTATTTATTTATTATATTTTCCTTAACCAAAACCTTAAAGAATTATTCGCCTTAGTCAGATACCGTAACTTAGGATAACAATAGTTCGATTTATAGTCTCGTGGGTTCGATATCTTTTAAAACTACGCGATAGGACTGTGCACTTGCAGTCTGCTGATTAATAGACGATAAAGTCGCGATCAAGTTTTTGGCGCCGTTGCCGGGGACTATTTAAGTCGATATTGTAACTCTGGTGTTACACCGTATAGACTAAGGCATTTTTATTTTATTTACCATGTATGACCCAAATTTTTCCTATGCCCATTATCAGTATTATGAGGAACCACAAGAATCCCATAGATCCAACCTTGAAATACTGATGGGAAACTTTAATGCTTCACAAACTTACTCCTACCCCAACTACCTTCAGAACTACCAATCCCCATATTTTGAAGAACCACAAGAAATTTATAATTTCAACCAAACTTTTCCTCAACCCAATTCTTCCTACAATTATCACACCCAATATTTTGAAGGATCACCAGAACCATACAAATCTGATCTCGAAATATTAATGGAAGATTTTAACGAATCATGTAGGATGATAGGACGCGATTGGGAAACACAAAAGGAGACTTTAACTTACTTTCAAGACTCTGAAGAATCGCAAGATTTTAAAACATCAATGGAGGATTCTGATGAGAGGATAACTAACTCTAGGTTAGAGTCTATGATTGAGAACTTTATAGAGGCACAAACTATCCAAATTGAAGAAGCAAGGAAACAAAGTCTTAAAAATTATGAAACCCCTAGCCAACTAACCAATATGGTTGAATCCCTCGCGTCTCACACCATTGGCTTAGAGACTAAAATCTCCCAACTCAAACAAAACCTTCTAGAACCTCAACCCGAGGAAGATGTGGATGTTGAAACAACCATTATGAAAATACTACTTGGAAATCTAGAAAGTGATGATGAGTATGAGGAGAATGATATTGTGGCCGAGGAAAGTTTTGACGAGAAAATAGTGGAGGTTGATGAAAATCCATCAACACTGTTCGAAGAGGAGGTTGTAAAAGAGGTAGAAAAAGAAGCATCTATCGTAACCCCAAATCACTACATCCCACTGATTCCCTTCCCGAAAATTTTTATGGAAACTCCGGTAGACTCCCAATCTAAAACGTACGTTGCGGTATTGAAAAATATTCATACTAATTCACTATTGGAAGTCTTGCCTAAAAAGCGAAAATTAGAGGACCATAAAATTAGGGATATAATTACTTTTAAAAGGGTGAGGTTAACTTATGAGGCGATGGATGAGATCACTAAGCTCGAAATTGAAAAACTTATAAATCCAGGACCACTATCAAAATGTCGAAAGAATAACCCGCTATACAGACGTAAGAAAAGAAAAGGTGAGGGATATGTGAGATGGCTTGATAAGTGGCCATGGAAAATCAACGAGTAGTCATTCAATTTTAAATTTTCTTTTTCGTATTTTCAATTTTTCTATTTTCTGTTAAATTTTAAATTCTTAGTCGGTTATCTATTGCACCCTTTCTTCTGATGCGCTTGAACTATTTCCCCGTAATACCGATAATTAAACTCAATAAAAATTTCACGTTAATATTTATAATTATAATTGAGTAATATTTTAATTATCGCATTTCTCCTATTAATATACCAAATCAATATTTCCCAATATTTATTATATTAATTAAAATATTAATTAAAAAGCATTATATACTAGTATTATATATATTAAAATTCTAGAATTATTTATAATATATATATATATATATATATATATATATATATATATATATATATATATATATATATATATATATATATATATATGCAAGTATATAATATGTATGCATATGGTCTACAAAATTGTTCCTTATTTGCCTAAGTCACATGTATTACTAAAAAGGCATGCAAATTAAGATTCCATGCTTTTCAATTATTCGTGCCATGCCTTCATGATTCCCTGCTCGAGATGACCACCCTTCTCCTTTCTGATTTCTCCTGGTTTTATCGCATTGAGGACAATGCTTATTTTAAGTTTGGGGGAGTCAGAATATTTCTCTGTTCGTTTTTATTTTCTTTGCTCTATTTAGTTTTTCCCTTTTAGTTTCCTTTTTCTATGTATTGCAAAATTTCCATTCAATAAAATACATGTTTATGAAATTTTAGTCTTTTATGTTTAAATTTCGTGCTTATTCGAATTTCTCCTTTTTCTTGAGCCATAACGATAAATTTTAACAAAAAAAAAAAAAAAAAAAATTAAAACGCATATATTAACACACTCAAATAATACTAAGGTTGTTTATTTTTTCGAGCGCGACTTAGCAAAATTGTTATCGTCCTAACACTTTAAAACCCCCAACGTGTTAGATTGATTTAAGTACTTATTATACCAACACCTTAAGACTTAGTTTTAAAGTAATCCCGAGTAGTTTATTAAGCAGTCGGCACCGCCTTAAACGACAAACTACGTGGAGAATCGATGAATATAAGTGATTGATCAAGAGTTTTTAAGAGAAAATTTTTATTAGAAGATGCATTTATTAAGTTAGATGGTCCTTACCAGATCATTTAATTCAACAGTCGCAGAAACTATAAAATATTTATGCAAACATCCATTATGAATTGGTTCAGTGGTCCCTGGTGCTGAACTTGGTAGGGCGGATGACGATCCGATCCCCCGCAATTTGTAATTGGATAAAGGAGTACCAAATATAATTATCAGGACTCCTAGTTGGATTATAAAGATCAAAGTCACTAACCGGTTACTCCACTATGTGCGCGTAAGGTAATGGGCTTAATGTGATTGCGCCAGAATGAAAACGGGTGAAACAAAACGAAAGTATTAGGTCGAGCTATAATTCATGACTTAAATTGGTCTGCATAGATGGGGTTGTCTAGTGTTATTACGGTAATTTTGGTGTCAAAGTCTAAACTCGAGTTATCCATCAAAGAAGTGAATTGCAACCTAGTACAAATTGAATTGTGTTATATATCTGCGTTTGACATATGCTCAGGTGATTTTTCATTTTTACTTTTTGCTTGAGGACAAGCAAAGGTTTAAGTATAGGGGAGTTTGATAACACGATTTTATATAACATATTTGATGTATTTTTCATAAATAATGTTAATGTTTTTATTTAATTATTTCACTTTATTTCTATATTACGTTGGTATTTTCTATGTTTCAGGTATTTTATATTAAATAAAGATAAATCGAGCAAAGAAGTAAAATCGAGGAAAAATTGGATTAAAAATCAAAGAAATGAAGCAAAAGGTGTGATATAGTGAAAAGGAGGTGTTAAGAAGTAGAAAACAATTATAGCAAAGGTCCAAGACTAAGCCCACAAGCAAGCAAGCCCAAAGCAAGCAAGCCCAGACCAGCACGCACATGCCCTTGCCACGTGGGCTGAGACGGTCGTCTCAGCTTTCCTCTTTCCTCGGAGGCGCCCGCCTCCTTAGCAAGTGGGGCCCTCCATTTTCGCAGCAGTTGAGACGCACGTCTCAAAGTCAAGGGCCACGTGGAGGCGCCCGCCTCCCTCGCAAGTGGGGTCCACCACTTCTTCCAACTGCTTAAGACGCACGTCTCCCACGTATGCCTATTCTTGAGGCCCCCGCCTCCGACTCTCAAGGCACTATTTTCGCTCCACGTTCACGCATGCTTGCGTACGAAAATTCAGGAAAGGCAGTTACCAAATGCATCTATAAATAGGAGTTCTAGTTTCAGAATTAGAGGTCGGCATTTTTTACCGAACAACCGCTATTTTAATATTTCGCAATTTTATTTCCAGTATTGTATTTTGAATTTATTTTCCCATTTTCACTGGTCTAACCTTACGTTAGATCTAGTGCCTTTTTTATTCCTTCTTTATTTTCTTCTTTCGAATTCAAGGAGTCTCCGAGCAGATCCAACCGACCTGTGGTGGATGTTCGTTTATTTCGAAGAACAAGATTATTTCCAGCATTCTTAATTTCAGGTTTTATTTATTTATTTTATTTATTGTTGCCTGATATTATTTATTTAATTGTGGAAATGTTTAAATATATTAAACCATATTATTTATGCATGTCTGAATTAATTAATATGTCTGGCTAAATTGTTTTGATATTGGTATGTAAATTAATCGATCCAAAGGAATCTAAAATAAACTGGCATAATGTTACGTTGTTAAAAATATTCTTTCTGACTTAGATATCTATTTTAATTTATTAAAAGGTTTAGAAACCAACAGAGCGAAAGCTTGAGGTTAATAAACTGGACTAAGGTTAGAAACCAACAGAGCGATTGAGGTTTAGAACCGATAGTGGATACTAGGTATTAATTTTAAAGACTTCGACAGCTTTTAAAAGAGATTAAACTTTATTTATTTTCAAAAAGTGTTTTTAAATTCGGCGGGATAGCGAGAGCATACGTTAGGATTTAATTACATGATCCGAATCAATAGAGCGACAGTTTGAGATAGGATCTTTAGATGAATATTGTTTGCTGAAATAAGATTTCTATCAACTTAAGTGACAAGCCAGTGGAAATTCAGATCCCCTTAGGTTAGACGAATTACATACTGATATCTATTTATTTATTATATTTTCCTTAACCAAAAACCTTAAAGAATTATTCGCCTTAGCTGTATAGTAACTTAGGATAACAATAGTTCGATTTATAGTCTCTGTGGGTTCGATATCTTTTAAAACTACGCGATAGGACTGTGCACTTGCAGTCTGCTGATTAATAGACGATAAAGTCGCGATCAATCATGCAATGCAAAAAGAAAGAAGAAAATAAAGAAACCACGGGGAAAAGAAAGAAGTATATACAAAGTTTGCTCGATCGAGCCCCGTGACAAGATGCCTACGTATTCCCTCGTGCAATGGGAAAGTCAGAGCGTCATAGTTCGGCTCATTTGTTTTGGTGGGTTATATGTTTTTTACTTATAAAAAAAAGTTTTAAACACAAAAGAAAACCCGTAGGCAAAAAGGTTTGCATTGGTTGGTTATTTTTACCTTTGAAAAAGGAGTTTGAACCATTATTAAGTATTTTGATTTGTAAAGGAAAAAGAAAACAAGCTTTAGTTTTATTACATGCAAGGATGCAAGAGAAACTAGAAAACATAGGGAAACTAATTAGTTCTACCCCTAATGTTAACATGCAAATAAGCAAGGGGATCTCGACCTATATTGATGTGCGAAGGTGTAATACGGTGAACTGACTTTGTAGGTTTTTGTATCGCAAATGTGCGGATAGCAAGAGTCGCCACCGACTTTTATTTTTATCCAATTAAGGGAAGGTAAAAAGTACAGAAAAAGACCTTCGTTAGATTCTAAGTAAGGGAGAAGGTTATGAAAAGGGAAGGTATTAGCACCCCTTTCCATCCGTAGTTATCTACGGGCTCTTAGTTGCTCTTAGATCACTTTTTAAAATTGTGCTTTCTGTGTGTTTGACAAAAATGTTTTGAAAAGGCATTTCGCTTTGACTTTGTAATGATTCACGTAGGAATGTATACAAAGTGTTCGAAAATGTTTCGTTTTTGAAAAGAGTTTGAACTTTGACAAAAGTGTGAGGTGTGAAAAGTATTTTGATAGAGCAAGCAACTAAAAGTCTTATTACCTACTCAGAATTGATCGTTTTCGCGTTATTTTACGTTCCTTTAGAATAGCGTTATCCATACCATTAGTTGGTAGGTAACTTCATTCGTTGGATGTAAGCGGGACATTCGAAGGGACATCGGATGGTCATAGAAAGCAACTTGTAGGAAGTATCCTAGCACATTCGAAGGGACTATCATCATTTTTCGTAGGCGACAATCGAGGGTCAAGATCATGTATTCGGAGGCGACATCGTGGGTCTTATGATCTTTGTATCAAAGGGACTATGATGATTTGTTTGAAGGCAACGGTGCTAGAATACCTCTACGTTCGAGGGACATGACCATATTTGAATTCGTAAGGCAACGAGAGAGAATTACCCTAGGGGGTGCGTGTGTGAAGAAGTGTGTCAATTTCAGATATTTTATCTTCGAAAATTAGAAATGATCTACGTTCATTTTTATCTTGCCATACACACCTAATTACTAGCAGTTTATAGGGTGCGGAAATTAAAATGCGGAATGTAAAGATGCGGAAAGATAAATGTCCTACGCTATATTACATGGCTTTGGGGCAGATACATAATTTAAACTTGCGGAAAATGAAAGCCTAATTTAAACTATTACATCCCATAAACAGTTACATAATTGGAAAAAATGAAAAAAACGATAAAAGAAATCGTCTGAAACGAGATAACCTGTAAAAGGATGAGAAATCGGAAAATACGAGAGAAATCGAATAAGAGAAAAACGTTAGTAAAAATGCAAATTTTTGAATGAGAAAAATATTTCATGCTGGAAATAATGTAAATACGCTAAAATAATTTTTTGGGATTTTTTGGATGCAATTTAATAATTAAAAACTAATTAAAATTGATTTAAATGATAAATTATGAATAAAAATAAATATGCATGCAAAATAATATTTTTTAATTTTATAAATTAAATAAGTATTTTATGAAAATAAATGGAAAAGGAAAAAATATTTTGATGATTTTTAATGCATGAAATAAAATTATGAAAAGAATTAAAATGCATGAGAAATATTAAATAAATAAAATATGAAAATAAGAGTTTTGTAAAAGAGTAAAAACCAAATGGTCCTGGGGAGAATCGAACCCAGGACCTTGCCTTCACAGATCACATGCCTTGCCAACTGAGCTGGAGAGCGCAACTGTTTGATCATTGGAACGAACGGATTACAAGCAAGTGTCACGTCCTGGTTGCTTAGAACTCGCGCCAATTCATATCCGTCCTCGTTTTGAATTTTCAAAAGCTAGCGTCGGTCCTTCTTCGACGCTACGATCCCTGCAAATCCTAAAATCCAATACAAGCAATATAAATTCCATTCAAAGGCATGGTTCGATTGGAATCATCATCCCAAACACGATGGTAGTGTTCGTTTCGTCCAATTTTTCCTATTTTGTGTGATCCCAATTCGGCCCATGGAACCCTAGCTATGGCAAGTTTCGATTCCGGTCATGAAAATTCAATCAAACTATGCAGAAAGCTTGAAAACTTCCATCTAAACACAAAACAAACCACAAAACATGTTAAAAATGCATGAGAATTAAAATACGATTTTGAATTTTTCTTGAACAAACTGAATTCGGATTCTCCAATTCTTGATGGTTTTGATCAATGTGAGGGTCTGGATCGACTCAAGAGATATCAAGGAATGCAATGGACACCTCAAAATCGATTGAAAACGGCTGGAACTAGGGCTGCTTGTAGCTTGTAACCCACGGTTTTTTGAGCTTCAATAATGGTTTCTCCAGTCAAAATTTCTCTACCCTAATTCGTGTGGCATGAGTTGTGTATATATAGTAGAAGGATTTGGAGTTAATTTGAGGAAGAATCAATCAATAATCAATGCAAATCATATTTGATTTTGTACAAAATCAAATTTTCATTCTTTGATCAATTTTCAATCAAATCTTGCCATATCAATCCAAATTTCAAAATTTGTTGGCTTTATTGAGTTGCTTGGATCTCAAGGAAGAGATAAAAATCAAGTTTGCATTTAATTTTGATTTTATACTTTATTTTTTAATTTAATTTGTATTTAAATGAATAAATTCCAAATTAAATAGAAAAATAAAACAAAAATTCGTGGCATTGGGCTTGGATATTCCTAATTGCATAAGGAACAAGTTTGGATGAAGAAAAATTAGGCCCATTTGCAAAGTTTTTGATTTTTAGAAGTATTTCTCTTTGTGCACTTCTTCAAAATTGCCCAACTTGTGAATGGTGTATCTTGCTCAATTTTCCACATTTTTGAGTGTTCTTGGACTTTTTGGAAAGCTCTAAGAGTCCTCTAACCAACCTTTTTGGTCTCATCTCAATTGGAGTTTCCATGCTCAATATATCTTCAAAACAAAAAGTTGACTTTTTGTTGACTTTGAAAATGACCTGTAATGTTTTGAGCCATACCTCTCAAATGAAGCATTTTTTGGACATTCTTGTGAGACATGAAGTTGTAGAGAATTGAATTTCCTTCAAAATGAGCTTTGGTGGGAAAATTTCTGATAAAGTATGAAGAAGTTATGATTAGTCAAAGTTCAGTTGACTTTTCACCTAGAAACCCTAATTTAGAAAGTTTGACTTTTGAGCAAATCTTGAGTTTTCTTGATGAATCATGATCAACCCTTGATCAAATGATGAATGTAACTTCAAAATGAGGATGTTGACCAAAAATCATGAAGTTTGACTGTATGTTAACCACAGTTGACTTTTTGCCCAATACAACTGATTTTCAATCATCTGAGCAATTGTCTGAGCAATCTTGACTGGTGAGGCTTGAAACTTGACATGGAGAATCTTTGAAGCATATGAAGAGGCATGATGAACATTGGAGATGTTGGAAGTCCATCTGTAGCTGAGAATTGCCAAACCCTAGCTTGGGTTGATTGTCTAGGATAGGGTTTGTCTGATCAATCCTTGAGGAATCCTTGAGTATGGATGTATGGAATACCTTGAGAAGATGGAGGGCAAATTTTGGGGTATGACAGGTGCCCCTGTTCAATCTTCTTGTACTGGAAGGGTTAGATTGGCATGCGTGCCTTTTGTGACCTGGAGGTAGAAGATGATTGAACACTTGAGTACACCTGAAAATTTGCACTCGTTGGTGATGCAGGAATGGGCTTACAGATTCCATTTGGGGAAGGTAGAGACTTCGCTGGAGAACGAGTCGTATGCTAGACTCGAGAATGTTGATAGGAGAATTGACGGGGATGGGCTTAAGATGCCATCTGGAAAGGTCGATGCTGGGGAGTGAGCCATACGCTAGGCTCTGTAGATGTTCTTGATAGTGGAAGGAGCATGGAGATGGGCTTAAGATTCCATCCGGAGGGAATCGTATGTTAGACTTCGTGCTCATCTTTGAATGAAATTATTGGTTTGTATTGATTTTTAACCAAATATGCAGCATTCCAAAGGTGGAGAAACATTGATAAGTAGTCGGAGTAGGGCTTAAGATGCCATCCAAGGCAACTGAGTCGTTCGCCAGACTCTGTCGTTGCTATTGATAATAAGAAGGAATCAGAATAAATCTTCGTGCCGATTACTCTGAGGGAGGTAGTAGTTGGCCAAATGTGGATATCTTCCCTGTTGTGCATCGGGTGTTGATCCACTGCCTGTTATCGGAGGATAACTTGTGATCGTTCGGATAGGGTTTCCCGTCTGGCTTCGGGTCTTAATCCTGGATCCGTTGTCGGAGGACAACGAGGGCGGTCGTTCAGATAGTTTTCCCGTCGAGATTCGGGGCTTAATCCTGGACCAGCTGTCGGAGGACAACTAGGGGCGGTCTTTCAGATAGTTTTCCCGTCGAGATTTGGGGCTTAATCCTGGACCAGCTGTCGGAGGACAACTAGGGGCGGTCGTTCGATAGTTTTCCGTCGAGATTCGGGCTTAATCACGGACCCAGGACGGGCGGTCTTTCGATAGTTTTCGTCGATTTGGCTTAACACCTTGCGTAAGTGATTTCCACTGCTTTGGAAAACAAGAGAAACTTTGATAGAATATTTGTTAGTCTTATGCAAAGTATGATGCATGACAATGCGTATGAATGACATATGCACAAATTATGACTTTTATGAGTAATGTATGAATGATAGATGTTATGGTATTTCAAAACATATCCATCTTGGAGAAGATGCGGATGTTCTGCTTGGAGATTTCTGACTTCTGTTTGAGGATGGAGATCCCGAGAAGAAAGATAACTTTGATTCCTCCGGTGCACTATCTGACCAAGTTTCAGGCCTAGATATTGTTGAGAACGGTAGAGGTACGCTGTGAGGATCTTGTGTACAGATCCTGTTGGGGAGAATCTTGGAGATACTCTACTGGGGATTCTTGCTGGAGAGTAATGGTAGTTGCCGGGAGACCGGGTTAGAAAGATCTGGGGGCCCGTCGTAACCTCTCGCTGGGGGAAAGAGGATGTGGATTTCCTCCGGTGTACTATCTGACCAAGTTTCGAGTCTAAATACTGCTGCTGGAGAAAAGGGGAACGATTGAGAGATATCCGCTGGGGATAATCATCTTAGCTGGGGATGGAATGTTATTTCTCGAAGACAGGCGTAATTCGGTTAAGTCGAGTGGGATCACCGCTTACTCCAAGGTTTGTGGTAAGCAACATCTCTGTGGGGATCCATGCTCTGCGGGAAATGTTGGTGACTTTCGTCGTCATCTTGATTCCTATAGCCTGCAGCAATTACTTTTGCACGTTCACTTTTCGCACGTTTATGATTAGATTCTTATTGTTAGATGCATATAATCATTCAAAGCAAACATTGGACTTTATGCAAACGACAACAACAAAAATTGTAAAGAGAAATAAACTTGTGTTTATTTGAAAGGTGGCGTATGGCCAAGTAGTTTGTACACAAGAAAAGTAAAAAGCTATGCGGGAACAATCTCGTTAAGTTCCAACTATGCTATTACTCATATATTTCAACTATCTCATCTCCTTGCTGTCAGTTAGAAAGTGAGTGAATTGATCTTCGCCATTTGGTTCCCTGCAACATAAACATATCAACAACAAAAAAGCAATAAAAAGTTGTGCATCTTTATTTGAGTCTGTTACTGCACATCTAATGTAAAAAAACATGAAACACCACAACCTATATGCAAACCAAACATAAAAAAATCAATAAAACAGAAAAACAGAAGGACCGGAAAATAAACATAACATCTTACACAGCTTGTAGCACATCGAAAGCAAAACATTTCTCGATAGTGAAAGCATATTAGAACATTGATGCACAGATTCGAAAGAGAAATGAGACGAGTTAACCATTTTCAGCGAACCATTCATGTTGTCAGATTCTTTTCCAGCGAACACACTTCTTTTTCAAATTTGTCCATTTCCCTCGCCACCGCCGCTTCTATTCTGCCGGACGTTCACAAAAAATGGATGAAGTATGAATATGTCATTGATTTATCCATTGGGATGGTGGAAGTCGTAGATATTAGGGTTTGAGTGTGTTGGAGAAGAAGCAAGAGACGAGAGAGACCGAACTGGTGAGAGAGAAAAAAGGAGTGTTGTTGTGAAAGTGGAGAGACAAAACTGCAAGGGTTTCGAGGCAAATGAAGAGGAAAAAGGAATAACTGACGGAAATCGAGTCCCTAATTAAGATTACGAAATACCAATGAACTATCTAATTTACACTTTATGTAAAAATTAATTTACACTACAAAATATTTTTAAAGATTAAATCAAATCAACTATCTAATTAAGATTACGAAATACCACCTTAATTACGAAATACCACCAAACTACTTAGTTTACTTTTTATGCAAAAATTAATTTATACTACAAAATACTCTTAAATGTAATTGACTAAATCAAATAATATTGTCCAATAAAAATCAACAATTTTGCCAAGTGGCACAGATACTTCTCACTTTCCCTCTCTCCATCCATTCAAGTGGATCTTTTCAAAAACATTGTTGGAGAAAGGGGAAAGTGATTGCATTTATTCTGGTGATTCAGATTCTTGAATTTTTGTTTGTGAATTGATTGAATTGAATCCGATTTTCAGACGTTATTATGTCGGTGTGAGGAAAATTGAACATAAAGCATACATATAGTTGCATGTAGCTTTTTCTTTGCATTTAGGCTACTTTAATTGATCATTCGCATCATATATCACATGCTCATGCATTAGGTTTCATTTAGATTGATGGATTTGATTTGAAGCATGTGAATTAAGGCTTGTTTTGCAAACGTAATTGTGTCGAAATGTAGTTTTAGGTGTATTTTGACTTGTAGAAAGCATTTGCATTGTATATTATGCATTTAGGCTTGCATTTAAATCATAATTTGTATGCTCATGCATTGATCTACAAGTGCATCAAGTAATTGATTTAAATTCATGTGTTGAAGCTTGATTTTGATGACGTTAAAGTGTGTCGGAGTCTCATTTTTAGGCACTTTCTCATGTATTAATGATACATTCTTGTTTGTATGAAAACAAAGCATCATGATACATTGCATCCTTGTTTTTACTTGACCTTGATCCATGTTTTGCATCACTCCTAGGTGTAGTATATATTGAGCATGCATTGATTACATATTATATGTCATTCATTTCCATTTTACTCATAAAAACATCATTAAATATGTAAATGAACATGCATTTTCATGCATACTTTTGCATTCATTTTCATTCAAACAACTTTGAATTTGTGCATTCTTTTTGCATATTGATTTGTTTTGATTAGTTTGCTACATGTATGTGAATTAACTCTCAATTCATTTCTTATTTCAAAAACAAAACAAAAAAGTGAATTGAAAATTAATTCAGTACATGGATTTTGGTGTTCCGTAAGCCTTTTTAGGCGATTTTGTTCACCGGAACTCACTTTTTCTCAAAGGTTCAAGGTAACGATATATGTTCCTAACATTTTGGCATATGTTCTAAAACTGTTTTTGATGGTTTCTGAACCAAAATTTAAGTGCAACATGCCTAAAACGCTATCGCTGCCGCGTTCCTTTAAGGTCCGAATGAAACACCCGGCCGAATATCGACTGATACTCGTGTATCAATAGAGTCGCCATCGAACGTCTTTTATCTCACGACGGAGATAGGAAAACATCGAGTAAACCTGAGGGGAGAAATCGCGGTCTTGTGACCGGAAAATCAAGAGAATCTAAGGTAAGGGAGTCAGTTACGCGAGGGGAAGGAATTAGCACCCCACACGCCCGTAGTACTCTATGGTATCCACTTCTACTTTCTATCTAAGGGGTGTGTTATGTCTATCTGCTCTAAATCGCTATCATACAATGCAAAAAGAAAGAAGAAAATAAAGAAACCACGGGGGAAAGAAAGAAGTATATACAAAGTTTGCTCGATCGAGCCACGTGATAAGATGCCTACGTATTCCCTCGTGCAATGGGAAAGTCAGAGCGTCGTAGTTCGGCTCATTTATTTTGGTGGGTTATGTGTTTTTTACTTATAAAAAAAAGTTTTAAACACAAAAGAAAACCCGTAGGCAAAAAGGTTTGCATTGGTTGGTTATTTTTACCTTTGAAAAAGGAGTTTGAACCATTATTAAGTATTTTGATTTGTAAAGGAAAAAGAAAACAAGCTTTAGTTTTATTACATGCAAGGATGCAAGAGAAACTAGAAAACATAGGGAAACTAATTAGTTCTACCCCTAATGTTAACATGCAAAGAAGCAAGGGGATCTCCACCTATATTGACGTGCGAAGGACGGGAATCCTAAAGTCTATGTTAGAGAACCTATCCTAACTGAGCACTTAAAACAATCAAATATGCACAATCCACAAGTAGAATTGTCCTAAACGGGTCTTTAAATAAACCAGAAGGGTTCCTGAACATGCTCCAACTACGAAAGCCCCTTCATGCATCTTTATTCCTACTTCTCATGGCAAGAAAAGCAATAAAGCCCTACTTCTCATGATATCTAGGAATGCTGTAAGAGAATGTGGTAAACAGTGTAGAAACTACCAAACGAATATAGAATCCGAAGAGCAACGCAAGCTAAGGAATACTCCGGAAAACTTCAAATACTGCAGCCATGCAACAAAGAAATTCGGTGAGACGCAAGCAGAGATGTAGGTAGAAACCCGAATGTGTGTCATACACATCTGAAGCACGTACACCTGTACAAGATAGTAATCCTAGACAATGCAGATAATGGATGTGCAATGACATGCACAGTCAAGAATGCGTGTCCATACACATTCGACGTGGATCCAATAAACTTGCAAGGAACTATCCAGATAAAAATAGATAATGGATGTGCAATGAGATGCACTGTCAAGAATGTGTGTCCATACACATTCGACGTGGATCCAATAAACCTGCAAAAGGGGGTTAGGTTCCAAGAATAAAACCAACAGAATACATGCGCGAGTGCACTAACATCGGAGAAATGCATCATAGATACACACAATACAAACCCCCTGCATGAAACAAAAGCCAAACAGCAGTTAGGCAAGGCTAGAGTGCCCGCTGTTTGGTGTTAGAATCAAGAAATAACAGAAAAATGCATCAGCACAGACCGTGCTAAGCATGCTATACCGCGCTAAGTGCGGCTCAAATAGAAGCCAACGCGCTTAGCGTGCCCTGTACCGCGCTAAGCGCGACCTGCAAAACAAAAGTCAGTGAGTTTGGCGCTTAGCGCGCTCCTGGTGGCGCTAAGCGCGATCTGCAACCTGCAGAAAAATGCAGTTTTGGTCTGGATCGCCTGTTCATGATGCTTTCATTTGATCCGTATCATTAGACAATTATTTCAATGCTCATGCATGCAATGTTATGCGTGGACGAGCGTAAGAATGCAAATGACACCGACGATTTCGATGTTTATGCATGAATACGTACGGAATACAAGTAGAGATGCGAATAACTCCAATGTTCATGAATGCATGAACATTATGGAATGCAAGTGACAATGCAAATAGTTTCAATGCTCATGGATGCATGAACCTACATGGAATGCAAATGAGGATTCAAATAATTCTAATGCTCATGAATGCATGAACATACATAGGATGTAAACAATGATTTGAGTAATTCCAATACTTACACGTGCATGAACATGCATGGTGTGCGAATGATAATGCTAATGTTCATGAATGCATGAACATATAGGATGCAAGTGATGATTCTAGTAACTTCAATGTTCATGAATGCATGAACATATAAAATGAAAGTAAGGATGCACACAATTCCAATACTCATGAATGCATGAACATATATGGTATGCAAACAATGATTGGAATAATTCCAATGCTCATGCATATATGAACATATATATAGGATGCATATGAAGACTCCTAGCATTCTTACATGTATGATTGTGCAGGATCATGCTAAGAGTATAATGTGACATGGAGATTTCTAGGCTTATGTGCTATACCAAATGCAAACATGTAGAGGATGCAAGCAATCGAACACTCTAACGTATGTAGTGCAAACCGGTGCATGAACATGTTTGAGATGCAAATTAAGGTGGCACCTCAATATTCTACACGTGACATACTAATGAAAGCAAGGAATGCTCCTAAGAGATAAGGGAAAGCCATGTTAAGACCTAGTTGCACATTAACACAAACACTTGGAATGCATATGCATGAACCACTTACAATATACAATATGCCTAGTGATCAAGATGCTTCGGAAGCTACATGTCGACATGCTACAAATGCAAGCTATGCTCTAATTCATTGTGCCTAAATGCAACTCAATCATAAGGAATGCCTTCCAATGCATGAGCATGTGCTTAAACGATGCAAAGATGCATGAATTTGTGGCAAAAATGCAAAGGAAGATACTAATACCAAGCCTATATGCACGCTATGTACAAAAACCTTCACTCCGACACAAATAAGGCGGCGAAATCCAATTTAAATCAAAGAATTCAAGAGTAGAAGTTCAAGATTCAGAATCTACATTGAATTTGCATGCAATTCATTATTCAATTTTCAAGAAAAGCTGAAAATCAAAACAGCTTAAAATAAGTGCTTATTTGAACCTAACACTTACTTGAATTTGAAGTTTGAACCAATTTGGACCAAATTGAAGAGGAATTCCTTGTGCTCTTCAAAGAAAATACCAAATCCACGGCGAATCGATGATAATTTCCGGAATCAAACTCGAGTTCTTCAAGAAAACTTGAGATCTTCAATGGAAGATTGAAGAAGAGGAAGGAGAAAACCTTGGATCTTGAAATTAGAGAGAGATCAAGATGAAACCGTTCCTTCCATATCAAATTCGAGCCGAAGAAAAATGAGGAGATCTGGATCAATGGAGAGATGATGCGATGAAGGAAGAAAAACCAGAAACCGCAGGGCGCGCTTAGCGCGGTCTCCGGTTGAAACCGGTGTTAAACGGAGATCCGGTGGTGGTCCGCGGTGGTTGCTTGGAGGGAAAGCTCAAATTTCAGTTTTTGACTTTGGGAATATTGAGAGAATTAGAGAGTAATTGGTGGTAACCAAAAAAATCAAAAACAATGAATCCCCCCTCTTTTTGAAGGCAAAAAAAGTATTTATAGCCTTGGACCCAAAATCAAGCCCAAATGATTATCCGAATAATTTTTGTAATTAATCAAAAACTGTCAAATCTGTCAGGAATTTGAAGTCGGACTCTAAACGAAAAGTGTCCAGAATGCAATTTCGCTTGCGTGATCAAAAATTTCGACACGATTAGGTGACCGGCCAAGACAGGAAAAATTTCTGAAGTTTCTGCACAACTTTTAGATGTAAAATTTGAATTTTCTTTGGTTTGCTTCCACTCGGACTACCCGAAACTGGATAACCTTATGATCAATACTGTATACACAAACATGTGTAGGTCGATGCAATCAAATTACGAGCCAGGAATACATAAAAGAAGAGGGCAAATTTTGGGGTGCAACACCGAAAAACGTCGCTTCCACTCATAATTAATTAAAACCGATCATATTTTTTTGAATCCGTTGACGCTTTTGCAAGCAACCATGTGATTCTTAATCGATTCCGAGAAGTTGACTATTTCGCTCCGATTTCGAAAAAGTGCTTTCCCAAGCCGATTTTTGTGATTTTATTTCACTTCTTATACGCTTATACTAGTGTATTATCATGTGTATAATCGGTTTTGAATTCGTTGCTTTCTTTCTAGCACTTGCTTTGTTAATTCTGACACTTTATTTCATGTGCAAGGTACTTTGAGCATTATACTTGGGATTTGGATATGTATACATATATCTTGATCTTGCACACATGTGTGTGCACTCTTTGTCTGCTTGCTTGGATTTTTACCTTTCTTGCAGATTTATTTGATTTGAATGTGTACGAACGCACATTCCGATCTCGCACACATGCGTGTGCATTCTATTGTCTGCTTGTTTAGTTTTCACCTTTCTTGCAGGTGTATCTTGTGCCAGATGTGTACGAACGCATATTCTGATACTTATTTGCGTATGAACACACACTCTTTGTCGGCTTGCTTGGGTTTTCACCTTTCTTGCAGGTGTATCTTGTGTCAGATGTATACGAACACATATTCTGATACTTATTTGTGTACAAACGCACACTCTTTGTCTAATTGCTTGGGTTTTTACATTTCTTGCAGGTGTATCTTGTGTTAGATGTGTATAACGCACATTCTGATACTTATTTGCGTACGAACGCGCATTATTTTGTCTGCATTATCTGGATTGTGGTTTATTGCAGGTTATTGGATTGTTTGGAATGTGTACGAACACACATTCTAATAATGCATATAATGCACATAATGAGATGTGCGGAAAGTAAGTGTGAAAAGTAAATGTCCTAATTATTTATTACATCCCATGAGCAGATATATATAATGATAAAAGGAACGTGCACAAAAATTATACATCCTGGAAGTAGTTACAATAATATGCGCGGAATAGATAATCAAAATAAAGAAAATAAAATCGGGAGAAGTTTTTGAAAAGAGTTAGTAAAAAAAAGTTTTGATTAAGTTAACCTAATTACTATGTGAAAATCGGGTGAATCAGAAACCCTAATTCTAATTTATTTTAATTAATAAAACAAATTTAATTTAAATTAAATTAATTAATCTAAATTAAACTAATTAAATTAATTAAGAAAATAAAATAAAAAAGTTTTGTGATAATTAATCCTAATTTCTATTTATTTAAACCTAATTACTAATTAATTAATTAAATGATTAAGAAAATAATAAAAAGAAGGGTTAAAAAAAGGAAAAGGAGTTGAAGTTGGAAAAATTGCAAAAAATGGTCCCTGGGGGAATCGAACCCAGGACCATAGGGGACCAGTGAGAGCGCGCTGCCATCTGAGCTGTGTGTTCCATATGCTTTTGAAATACAACTAATGGATTATATGAGGATCCCATGTTTCATTTTGAATTTTCAAAACAAGTGCGCGTGGGTCCCAGATATTTGAACGAGCCAATCGGACAGAGCCAGTCGTGCAGTCAAACGGTCTTTTCGCTTGAGACGTCACCGGAGCTAGGGCTCCGATCGTCTTCTCCGACCTACAATCGCGCTAAAACCTGCAAAAATGCATCAATTGAATCAAACTAAAAGCCCAAATGGATTATATTGGCCCCTGCGAGCATGATTGTGGTGTTCTCATGGCTTGAATCTACCTGGAAATTAGGATACGAAGCTCCATCGAGCTTATGCCCTAGCCACGACGTTTTCAGTTTATACATTAAAGCTTGTTTCTATTGCTTCAAACATGTTCTAATAGACATCATGAGATCATACAAACAATCGAAAGCCATTAATAATGCATGAATCAAAGAAAACGAAATTGAGAATTTTACCAAACCGGAGAGACTTGGATGGCACGTTTTGGGGTGCTTTGGCCTTGTGTAAGGACTTGGATTAGTTTATGGGACCTTCAAGAGGATGATGGACTGCTTGAAACTTCTGGAAAGTGGCTGGAATTTGGAATTCGGGTTTGCAAGTTTCCTTTGAATTTTGGAACAAAACCCTAGTTTCTTGGCTGCATGAATCCGTGTTCTTTTGGTCTGAATATCTTGTGTATATATAGGGTGAGAGATTAAGTCAAGAACTAAGTGAAAAATATGTTGCATTTAATGAAAGATATTTGATTGAAGTTTTTGAATCAAATATTTCTTTTCCTTGCTCATTCTTCCTCTAATGCTAAATAAATGATGAAAGGGCGTGTAGATAGACTTATAGGTCATGGACCATCTTGGGAACAAGTTTGGATCACAAAAGCTTGGGCCCATTTGAAAAAAAATTGAATTTGTTTAATATTTCTCTTCATGTCCTTCTTCAAATTTTCCAAACTTGCACAAATTATATCTTGCTCAATTTTAAACATTTTGAAGTGTTCTTGAACTTGTTAAAAATCTCAAGATGTCCTTTAAACACTCCTTTTGGTTTAATCTTCATTGAAGCTTCCATGTTCATGTACACTTCTTTTGAAAAATATGACTTTTTGTTGACTTTTAGAAGGACCTATAATGTCTTGATCCATAACTCTCAAATGAAGCATTTTTGGCCAAAACTTGCCGAGACACAAAGTTGTAGAGAATTAAATTCTCTTCAAAATGAGATTTGACGAAAGAATTTTTGATAAAGTATGTGAAAGTTATGCATGGTCAAAGTTCTGTTGACTTTTTATCAAGAAACCCTAATTTAGAAACTGACTTTTGATCAAATCTTGAGTTTTCTTGATGAATCATGATCTACCCTTGATCAAATGATGGATATGACTTCAAAATCTTGATGTTGACAAAAAATGATGAAGTTTGACTGTATGTTGACCACCGTTGACTTTTTGTCCAATACAATTGATTTTTAACCATCTGAGCAATTGATTGAGCAAACTTGAGATGTGGGGATTGAAACATGACATGGTGATCCCTTGAGACATATGAGGAGGTATGATGATCACTTGAGGAAATGGAACTTATCCTTGATTTGAGAGAATCAAAACCCTAGTTGTAGGTTAATTGCTTAAGAGATGGTTCATCTGGTCAATCCTTGAGGAATTCTTGAGTATGGAAATGTGGATTTACTAGAGAAATAAGAGGGAAAATTTTGGGGTATAATAGATGCTTTATCTAAACCAGAGTATAAGGAAGTGATTACCCGATGCGGAGAATTCCCTAATGTGTCTCTTATTAGTATAAGGGGATGTGTTAATTACAACCCGACTCTTTCCATAAGACAATTGGGGTATACTTTGAAAGAGCCACCCGAAGAAAGACACATAGAAGAGATTTTGTACTACAATGTGGCTGGTAACACCGGGTCAATGCCTAAAGCTATCCAGGCTTGGAAAAGTATCCATCTTGAAGGAGTGCAATACTTTGGTAAAAGAGATCCTACTGCATATGCGCCTTATATGCAATGGATCATGAAGAAGAATGAAAATTGTTGTTGGCCCTTTTTAGAATTGTTGTTTCAACTTGCATTCTTAACATGTTCATACATAATCTTGCATATGAACATTAGAATTGTTGATTCAACTTGCATTCTTGGCATATTCATACATTAATTCTTTGCATATGAGAATTAGAATTGTTGATTCAACTTGCATTCTTAACATGTTCATACATTGGTTCTTGATATATGTGAATTACATTTGTCGTTTCAACTTGCATTCTTAGCATGTTCACGCATTGTTACTTGACACATGAGCATTAGAATTGTTGATTCAACTTGCATTCTTAGCATATTTATGCATTGTTACTTGGCACGTGAGCATTAGAATTGTTGATTCAACTTGCATTCCTCACATGTTCATGCATTTGAATTTCATCTAGAACGTTGGAATTGTTACCTAGACTTATATTCCTCACATGTTCATGCATTTGAATTTCATCTAAGAACATTGGAATTGTTATTTCTACTTGTATTCCGCACATGTTCACGCATTTGATTTTCATCTATGAACATTCGAATCATTGCTTGATTGCATGGATTGACCTTTGGCATTGAGAATGGCATGGACAAGTGATTCAAGTTCAAATAGGAAAATTCTGCAGATTACAGACCGCGCTTAGCACCACCAGAAGCGTGCTAAGCGCCAAGGCTACTGACTTTGGTGTTGTAGGTCGCGCTTAGCGCCATCAGGAGCGCGCTATGTAACACCCCAATATTAACCAAAGTTTAATATGCTAAAATCAGAGTAATTAAAAATTTCATAAATTAAATACTGAGGCGTCACACCTTCAAAACCAAATCACTTTAAACAATTCACTTTAAAGTATAAATCTCGGATACATAGCCTCGTCGCAAATCATAAATTGATTCATAAAAATAAAACATCTCCTTTATTAAACTTCCTCATCAAAATCATATTTTCATAAATTATGATTCTTATTTACAAAGGAAAACAACAAAAGAACAACAACAAGACAACATAATAATTCCCCCCGAGTGCTACGTATCAGGGCGACACCGACTCGACTAATAGCAGCTATAAAATCCGTCTTCATAACCTGCACGTTACCAATATAAAGGTAACGGCGAAACAAGTAAAGGGTGAGATACTCCAAAACATATAATTAAAGGCATGATAAGTATATATATACTTTTGGAATTATAAAAGATATAGGTTAGTGAGTGCATTCCAACACCTATCTAAATCTCACTTACTTTGATCGTCATTCTAATGTGTATAATCTACACTTCGTCTCCATAACCTTATTGGCATAAACCGTCACACCACATAAACGTTCCTCACCACGAAATTGTCACAAGTTAATACTTCACTAATCAATACGGAAATCATAAACAACAACATCAAACAATGCTAATACATAAGCAACATCAATAGGATCATCACAAACTGGTTAAAGTCCATCGTCGCTTTTTGGCATAAAAGCCCATCGTCGCAAATATCATCACATCATATTTGCATTAAGCATTTCATCTAAATAAATCGTCACAAAGCTCATCATTTATATTCATCGCCTAGTTATCATGAAATTATCAAGTTATATTCATGTCATGTTTATCATAAAGATCATCACCAAACAAAACATCATATATCATCGCAATTCAACATTGTCAATTTAATTAAAACCCAACGCCCAACAACTCAAACATAAACATAACCAACTCCATGAGACACGACTATGTTATGCATGTGGTACCCGTCGCTTTGTCCATAAATAGGAACACTTGGCATAAAAGCCTCGTCGCTTGGCATAAAAGCCCCGTCGCTTGGCATAAAAGCCCATCGTCGTCAATGCAATGTATGTGACTCGACAATAAAACAACACAACACAAAAACATCATCATCGCTTATCAAAATTGACATAAAGTCCACGTCACCATATTTATTCACATCAAATAAACATATCATCACATCATATTTGCATTATGCAAAACATCACCAAACAATTCATCATTGTTGTCGCACCCCAAAATTTCCCCTTTGTTTTATCCGTCCATCCCTTGGTTTCGAAGGAAAGATTCATTCATTAAACTGTCGTTCAAGAAGCTTTAGGCTATTTAGTTCAGAAAGATCTGTTTGGGAATTATTTGCCCGAAAGAATTTATTCGTTCTTTTTTTGGAATTTTAATTCAAGAGATATAATAATCATTTATTTTCTTGAATTTTAATTTTTTTTTTTAAAAAAAAAGAGAATACTGTGTTTTGTGGAATTTAAGCCCAATGAAGGATATGTTCTTGGATATCGATTTCTGTTTATAGCGGGGAAACGTTACGAAGAATTTTGTTCATAACAAGAAGGAACCGGAATTGTAATTCGAATTTGAATATTTTTATATCAAGTTGATATTACAAAATATTTAAGTTTTACAAAAAGTACAAATTTTGCAAGAAGAATTGGAATTAATTTAAATTCGGAACTTTTGTTCGGTATTACAAAGTATTCTAATTTTTTTTACAAGTACAAAAAAACTCCTAATTTTATCCTAATGCTACAAGTTTCCGAATTTGTCTGAGCAAATTGGTGCTTCCTCCGAATTTTTTCTCCATCCGGGCATTCCTCTTCGCTTTCATGCTATGCCATTTGACCGCTTGACGCCATTCCTGAAACAAAAAAAGAATATCAGATAGCAATTACAAAACGAAGTAAATTGCATACGGAAACCAAGAGAATTATTGTTTTTGACTCACCATGAGGGTTGTGTTAGGGAATCAGGATTGAAGGTCAATTATTTCAAATGACAAAGCCTCAGAACCAAAGTTCCTTCATCGGCCGTTACCGTTACCTCCATTGCAAATCACAACAACTTTCGTTGTTGGTTCACAAAGGGAGGTATAAAATGGAAATCAGAGAAAACATCATTTTTCCAAGTAAAGTCAGCCCAACAATGTCAAAGAGTTCCAAAATAAAAACAGCCCAGCAGCCCAATAACCCAACAGACCAACAGTTTGGCAAACTGTTTCAGTTTAGCAAGAGATAGAGGAAGTTAAGCATAACAAACAGCCACATTTTTACCCTCATTACATGGTTATTAGTAGCACAAGGTAATTGATTTTTACCCAAACAGCCAGCAACCAGTATAATGAATAAAGAGAAGACAGAGTAGCAGAGGCATAGCAGGCAGTTAGCCGAAAGAGGAAAGTGAATTCTAGTTACAAGCAACCACAGACTGCAATAGAGAAGTTTCAAGGAAGGGCAGATAAACTTGCACAAAAATGATATAAAGCCAGCAAGGAAGACCAAGGCAAAATCTGTTCCAATTAATCAGAAAAAGCATGATATCCAAAAGGATCAAGCATAGTATCTGTTTACAGGGGATACACACCAGAACAGAGATAAGTGTGTATCTGTTCAAGAAACATAGCAGAAAAAGGATACCAGTTCACATAACAAAGACTAAAAGAAAGCAAGATATATATTATTTGTTCTTCTCACAAAAGCCAGCAGGGAGAGATATCAGTAAAAAAACAACAGATATTCAAAGAGCAAAAAAAACAACAAGTGAGCATCTGTTCAAGCACAACAAAAAAAAACAGCAAAAAGAACCTGTTCAAACACCAAGCCAAAAAAACTAGTAGTATCTGTTCTAAGTTTTAAAACACCAGCAAGTAGTATCTGTTCTAAGTTTAAAACATCAGGCCAAAAAACCAGTGGTATCTGTTCTTACGATAATCAGTAACCCAGAACAACATCAAAACAGACCTAACACATTCATCATTTTTCCTAAACACAACCCTTCAGAAAAAATTGCTTCAGAAATCAAATTTCTGATACAGAGAAAGAAGAAAGAGGAAGCTGATAAAAGGAACGGTCTCACCCGGAGCAAAAAACGGTCTAAGCCAGCAAGCTAGGTTTCCAACCCCTTCAAGGTCCAAGAATCTGGTAAGCCCTACAAAACCGTGGCATTCAATATCAGAAACATGTAATAAACCAAGAAGAAACGCAAAAATTAGAATCTGTGAAGTTAGGGTTTTCCATCAGAAAGTGTTTGAGAGAGATGGTGAGCATGAAAATCGCGTGAGAGAGGGAGAAGGTTGGGGTTTACTGGGTCCATAACGGAAAGCGCGAGAGGAATCGATGAGAGTCAGTGAGAATCGGGAGAGAGACCATGAGAGGATGTGGTTTTCTGGGTCGCGATGAGAGCTTGGAGTGTGAGAGAAACATATGCTTTTGCTTTTCCATTTTTTTTGTTGTTTTTTCTTTTAATTAGTTTAGTTAATAGGATTAGTTATTATTAACTACTATTATTATATAATAACAATTATATTTATTATTATTACTTAGTAAATATTATTATTATTAGTTTACTTTTTTTATTTTTACTTAATAACTATATTATTATTATTATTATTATTATATTATTATTACTAATATTATTATTACTACTGCTATATTATTATTATTACTAATATTATTTTTATTACTAATATTTATTAGTATTACTAATTTTTAACTATTAACAACTATTATTATTACTATTTACTATTATTATTATTATTATTAATAACAACTATTATTTTCGTAACCAATAATAATAATAATTATTATACTTAACTCATAAAATATTTAGTATACCCAAAAAAAAAATACCAAAAAATAATATTAATATTAGTTAGACATTTTTTTATATTATAGGAAAGTTCTAGCATTTTTTTCTTTTCCCTATATTACCCCCGCGACACACCTGCATTGTCAATATTTCTGTGTACCTTAAGTTTCGGTTTTCTGATCAATGACACTCTAAAAAGTTTTCTGAAGACTCATTGGGCACTTTATTTGGGCCCAAGAGTATCGTCTATGGTTTTCTTTTCATGCCGCTCAAACTCGCGTCATACAGGCTATCTCTAAATCTTTAGCCTTTTTCAATTATTTTATTTTTATGTAAATGATATTTTATTTTGTGTGAAGTACTAAGTAATAATTCGTTCTGATAGTTCTTATTTGATAATTTATCGATTAAACTATTAGTCTATTTCTTATCAAAAAGGAAAGATCGTTTCTAATAATTATTTAAAGTTCCGATTGTATTGTGTGATGATTATCTGTTTGTTCCGTATTTATTCACCATTGTACACTTTGCACACAATTAAAATTAAAATCAATTTGATTCCATCCTGATTGGCTCATATGCCGATTTCCTAAAGGGTCTCATAGTTGGGGATGGGCATTGCCATCCTCACGAGGTTGATTAAAGCCCTTGTTGCTTTAATCAATCATAACCCGAAAATAACATTGGTCTATATACCAATCACCATGCACCAGGTTCTCATGGTTGGGGATAGGAGCACCTATCCTCACGAGGTTAATCAAGTCCATATACTTGATTAATCATAACCCGACTCCATACTTCATCTCAGCACGTATCTCAAAAAACACTTTCATAATAAAATTTCAAACCTCGATCCAACGTCGAGTGCATTTTCAAAACCTTCTTTTCATAATAAAGTACAAGTTTTTTAGTCGTTGGACGCTAGACCAATTGCTTAAAAACTTGTCCCAAATGAATTCTTAGTCTTTAAGTCGTTGGACGCTAGACCAGTTGCTTAAAGACTTTTAAATAACGTGAAACTCGTTTCACCTCACTCTTTTATAGGAAAACCTTTTTGGGTGATAGACGACTCGTCAGAGAATTAACTCCTCGGGTTTCTAGTATTTGAATCGTAAGACGTTAGTCCTATTGTTCGGTACTTTTTCACTCATCTAAAAATAATTCAACTCACTCAAAATTCTTTTCTCGCTCATATGCGATCATCAAACTCTTTTCTGATAAAGAGTGTGCAATAGTCATTTCAAACACGAACTTGGACTTAAAGCTTTTCAAACAAACTAAACAAGTCCAAGTTCAAGCATTTGAAATTTCTAATGCACGATTTTTCTTATAAAATCAACACAACAAACTTAAAACCGTTTTGAGAGGAACTACAGAGTTTTGACTTTCTCATTGCACAAGGGAATATGTAGGCACACAGTTCTGAAACTGTGCCAAACTCAAAATAATAATAAACAAATTCTTTTTCCTTTTGGTATTCATAACTTAGCAATAAACACACACACACACACACAAACACTTAGAACTAAATGGGTCCAATCGAGTACGATGGATGTAAGGGGTGCTAATACCTTCCCCTTACATAACCGACTCCCGATCCCACATTTTTGGTCACGCAGACCGCCTTATCCGCTTGCATGGGGTTTTATCTATATTTTCCCGTTCTTTTTAGAACAGATAAAATTAGGTGGCAATTTCACTAGTTTTCGGAAATTTAAAAGATTTTTGAAAATCGAGTTGCTTCAGTTGGCGACTTCACTGGGGAAATTTTTTAAAGCGAGTTAACCCTAATTTAGTTCTTCGCTTGTGTGTTTGTTTTTTGCTTTGACATTTATTGACTATCCTATGATGTATTTTGATTTTGGGGCATTTATTGGTTATGATTCATAGATAATCCCAATACCCAGGCTTCTAGGAAACATAAGCTTAGAGTGGTTGAGTAGCTTAGGTCCACTAGACATCCGTGTCTTTTAGATCGACGTGAAGACCACAAGTTAGAGTTGGTCTTTTTAAGGGAGTTATTGCACCGCACGTTAGTGCGGGATGATAATTCTTGAACAAAGGGCCTATAACTCTAAGTATTAGGATGTCCAAAACAAAAACCGAATGCTCAAAGGATTTTGAGTATCCGTTTAAGAGCCGCTTCTTGGAGTATACTTTTGGAAATATTATTCCCACGTAGGCTGCTCGCGTGATGATAATATTTCTAAAAAGGGGATCTGAGACTCCAAGATACATTTAGCAAAAAAATTAGAACCATCCAATATAGGGATTTGTTGGGTACACATCGAAACCATGTCCGACCGTCCTTTTAAACCCTTGTTTGTTTAACTTTACATGTGATTTTGCGCATAACATCAATATGTATCGCATCACATTGCATTCTTACATGCATTACCATCACATTGCATTCTTACATGCATCACCATCATATGACATTCTTATATGTATTACTGTCATGTTGCATTCTTACATGCATCACCAGAAAAACTCATTTCATCTCTTCTGTCTAGAAATATCAAACTGTCTACTCGAAGCACGTTCAGAACTCCAAGGATGTCTCAGAGGGCTATAGACGAGCTTCAACGTGGCCAAGAACTATTAAAGGCAGAAGTTAAGCACTTGAAGAGTCAGATGAGTCAGGTCATGGATCTCTTGCAGGTTGTGTTGAAAAGAGAATGCAACACCACACCAATCTCCGCAAGTTTGGTTGCTGCTCTATCATCTAATGTCTCCATGGGTCAAGGACATCCACATGTAGAGAACTCTCCAGTTCAAAATTTTCCTACTGAGCATCATCCTCGGCCTTCACCTTTGAAGATTCCTCGACAACAACAATTACTCACTCCCCGATCGAAGAAGAAGGGACTAAATCAGCATATTAATCCGCATTACCATCGATATGCTCAACAGGATATACAGCCAATCCAGATATCATACTCTCGACTATTGCCTTGCTTGGTTCAGAGTGGTGTTGTGATACCAAGGGAGTTGAAGCCAGTACCAGGGGTTGCTAAAGCTTGGTTTGATGAGAGAGCTAAATGTGCTTTTCATGCTGACTCTGTAGGACACGAAACTGAGAATTGTTTGGCCTTCAAATGCACAGTTCAAGAGCTAATTGATAATAAGATCCTGTTTTTCAAACAAAATGGATCAAGCTTGGACATTTTGCTTGCAAGTTCTGATCACAACAATTTTGAGGAACTTCCAAAACTCATTGGGACAATTGCTTACCAAGAGGGAGTTGAGACTTTGAAGAATAGTGATGAAATAGACCAAATGGTCACTTCAGAAAAGGTGGTAACCTTCAGCAAAGATATCTTAAGTTCTAGCAAGGGGGAAGTCAATCGTAGCACCAAACTATTATCCTCCATTACCATCTTTCAAGTCTTTGCATCAACAACTTTTGTTTGATCTTCCTCAACTTCAGAGTCAGAACTCTCAAAATCAAACTGTGCCTCAGAATAATTTGGAAAGAAGGAATGCTCCTCTTGATCCAATTCCAGTTACCTACAGTCAAGTTCTGCCATATCTGGTTCAAAGTTCATTGGTGGTTCCTAAATTTCTTAAACCACCAAATTTATTCCCGCTTGGTTATGATCATAACGCGCAATGTGGATACCATGACGGAACAGTAGGCCACTCAACAGAGGACTGCAACGCTTACAAAGCCAAGGTTCAGCAGTTGATCGACCAGAAGTACTTGACTCTTCAAGGAGGGATTCTGTTTGTGAATGGCAACCCGATACTCAAGTGAACACCAAGACCACCGAAATTCATCTGAATCAACAAGTCAAGACGGAGTTCAAGTCTCCTCAACAATGACAGTCTTTTATTTCTTTACTGCATTTTCATGTGTATCTTGTTTAATTGTTTAAACTTTGTTTGCATGTAGAAACTTGTTTGTTTTTATCTTAATGCAATGAGTATGTTTGTCTTGAAGTAATCTATTCGTTGTCACTCAATCCATTTGTTGTCACTCTTTAAATAATTTGCGATTATTTTGATACCAACGTTACCAATCCTTTCTCCTAGGCAAAGATTGGAGGGAGGATGACGATAATTGAAAAAACTTTAGATCTCTGAATGTATGCTCTTGAGTAAAAACCTTGCTGATGATGTACAGGCCTTGTTTCAAATTCCTAAACACCTGAGTTATAAGGGAGATAAACCCTCGTTAACCCCCTTCGAGCCTTGAAGTAGGAGTTTGTTTTCTGTTTAGAAAAACCCTCATTTTTTCAACCCAGGGACGGGTAGTGTTTAGTTAATTTGATCGAGCATTCAAAACTCATCAAGAGAGTGTGCATCAAAGGATACAACAATGGCTATCCTTCAAAAGTTTGAGAAAGGTCAAAACCACAGTAGTCGACCTCCATCTATCAATAGTGTGCATCAAAGAAGAATGATACCATGTTGGGTATCTCTCGCACATCAGAAGGTCAACAGACGATAATAAAATCCCTCAGGACTCAGACAGTCACCATCACTTCTAACAAATCAAAGGTTGTGTATAAATCCACGACTTGTTCAAAAAAACGATGAATAGAAAAAGACAAAAGCCCGCTAAGTCGGAACTTAGTAATAAGTCGCTTAGGCAAAAGTCAGGAGAAATTTAGGGAAAGAAAAATCTTGAAATGCATTATCAAAGATAGATTTTTCAACAAAGAACAAGTCGTGTGATTAGACACTAAAGACAAGGTGGGTGTCTGTTGTGTCCAAGAAACCCCATATTGGTTCCTCAACCATCATAACGCCTCTCGAGAGATGAGTGCTCGTATCAGGATAGTTGAACTTAGGACTGAAGAACATCATGGAGAATGGGCGGGCACCAAATATTTTGAGCCTAAAAATCCCTTTTCTAAAAAACTCGTGAACCAAGCCACGTTACAACCCTCAAAAGTCCTAATTGAAGCATGGGTTAATTCAAAAGCATAAAATGAAGAGATCGCGTTTACCTGACTCCTACAGTGTGTGTTAAGTATCTGTGTTGGTATCATATGCTCGTCTTATCTTTCAAAAAGAAAGTTTTCAGCGTTTCACTCTAAAAGTGTTTCACTCACAAAAAAAGAGTCATAATGTTTTTCATACAACACTTCAAGACGCATAAATGTTGCATTATAATTGTCACAATAAACATTCTTCTACATGTAAAACAATTAGTTGACATTGAAGAAGTTCTCATAATGAACATCAGTGAAGAGTTTAACTTTGTCCAAAGGAGAGAAACTTGTTTTTTTCCGTTGAGCTAACAGTTACTAGTATCAAGGGGCAGGACGTTTAAGGACTCCGTTGAGCATATCACCAATTGTCTTCTCAAGATTCTGTTAATTTGGGGGCAATCAAATCGAAATTCAGCTCCTCGAATTTCTGCCAATCTGGGGGCAAATCCTTAAAAAGCAATCAGCAGTTGATTTAGTCCTTCTCAAAAGAGCAGTTAGCCTGGGACACCCGTAGTTCCATGTTTCAGTCAACTTGAAGCAATCACCTCGAGACAGGAAAGTCTCTCTAAGGCTATAAAGTGGGGGCATTTCACTCCAATCTCTGCAGAACTAATCGTTAGTTCAAATCAATTCAAAGCAAATACTTCGACACATTGAAGCCTTCAAAAAAGAGCTCTCATTCCATCAAATTAGTCGCTCACATGTTGTTGATCTGAAGCAGTTGCTTCGTGACAATGAAACTCTCTTAAATGGAGCAAGTGTTCGTTTCAAGAATCAATCAGTCTGAAACAATTACTTCGAGACGTAGAAGTTTCTCTAAAAGCTCCTCCTGGAGCAGGTCTTCCCTATGTTTGCATAGCCAATTATTCAGATACAATCAATCTGGGGAAACAACTTGAGACGTAGAATTCTCTCCAAGATTCTTTCTAAAGCAAGCTTGCTGAAAAGATTCATTTAATCTGAAGAAACTACTTCGAGATGTTGGAGTCTCTCCAATGTTCATCCTGGGGCATGTCGTCCATCTATGCAAAGTCTACCACTCTAAGATTCGGTAAATCTAAGGAGGTTATTTTGAGATGTAGAAATACCTCCAAAGCTCCTATCGAGGCATAATATTCCCATATCAGAATACCCAGTTCCTTTGAAATACTGACGATCAGTAAAGTATTGCTTCAGAACACAGGATACCGGGGCACTCCTTTCCCAAAAAGATTGCTAAAAGGTCTAACCGACCAGGGCAGGTTGAGATTCTGAAGTCGATATATCTATTAAGTGCAAAATCTAATGCACCTGCATTCCCCCGCATGGGGAATGCCTCTAATCATCATTATCTAATCAATTCAGAAGTTTGTTATTCTTCTTTCTACAAGAATTAGCATTGCAGCCCTTCCAGCAGCAATTCAACATTTGGAGCTTGGTCAATCATATTTTTGTGCCATTTTCTTCTATCCTCCAAACTAGCTATGTCGGGAATTCAGTTTGATAACCAATATATCAACCAGTATATTCACGCATAATTCATTCATTAATTCATCCATTCATGTCATATCACAGTACATTCATGCATGAACCTTCGCCAGAATCTGGAAGCTGTTCAGAATATGTTGAATGCGGGCGCCAAAGACTTTTTCCTAGATGACAATCTAGCTTTTCTCCCCAGTGCAAAGATAAATTGGCAGTGGGTCAACTCTCAAGTTAAGTCTCTTCCTCAGAGAAGTGATTAATCATCCCCAGTGAATTCTTGTGACAACAGGATTGTTCAAATTGGATTCCCCAGTGATGTCTTCCTTCTCTCAGCAGTATCAGGAAATCATATACCATTTGCATTAAAGCATAAAAAATCATGTCATGCATATCATACTCATGCATTAGCTTCGGCTATTTCTTTTGCAGGACTTTTCAGCTGAAACTGTAAATATCCTCGTAAGGACCAAAATTGAAGGATTAGCTCTCAGACGACACAAGTATCCTCTTTTCTACAACACCAGTGGTATGCTTGTATGGACTTTAACAATTGATGGTTTCTCCAATCGAGATTTCTTCCCCCGCGAAATAGTTGTCTCTTTCAATGGACTCTAATGTCGGCAAAATTATCAACCGGGAATCCCCAATGAATTTTCCACACGGTTTTCTTACGAAGTTTCCCCAGCGAAGCTTAATTGACTCTCGAGTGAATCTCCTTCAAAAAGGATTACTACGACATTATTCTTGGTATTTTCAAGACTTCTTTCAGACACGAATCTTCTCAGCAAATTCTATTGGCAGTGACTTCTACAAATTTGTTTCTCTGAGTTGTTCTCAGAAAACTACAGTGAACTTACTGGTGTGTTTATTTCCCCAGTAAGTTTTCAAATACTCAGCAAATAAATATCCACCGGGTGGGACGTTTATTCAATCTCAAGACATTTCTCCAACTCAGAAGTTGATCCACGTATCCACTTGCTACAACGCATTTGTCTATACAATGCCAGCAAATCGAAGCTCATTACCCTAGAAGTTTTTCAGTCGCAGGTGTTGAATCTGATTCTTCTATCACTGGTAAAGCTATCTGCATACAAATTGAAGATCTTGTCAACTCGGAAGTTGTTCAACATGTCTGTACATGTTCAGTAAGATCTCTCATCAGCAGAAACGTCGAAAACAATATTTACCGACTTCGTAAACATCTATATCACACTAGTGTGTTGGATATTGTTTTGTTTATCCCTAGAGAATTGTATTCTCGGGTGCGCTACTGAATTTGTTCTGCTGGTAACTCGGAGGTTACACGGTCAAAGACGTTCAGCATGCCATGCCTCCTCGCACCTTCGTGCACCAACAATTCTGATATTGTTCTAGCCATATATCTTCGTTAAGGTCTGCGGGTATTCCTTAACTCTTTGGGATTTTCTGACAAAATTCTCGATTATATCTTCGTTAAAGTTTGCGGGTATTCTTTAACTCTTTGGGATCTTCAAACAGTTTCTCAACTTCATCTTCGTTAAGGTCTGCGGGTATTCCTTAATTCTCGGGAACTCTTTGATAAGTTCTCAATCACATCGAATTCTTAATCTTTATTTCTTGTCGCTTGAGAAGTTCGATTTTCTTCTCATAGCATTATCTTATTTCTTGTCACTTGAGAAGTTCGATTTTCTTCTCATAGCATTATCTTATTTCTTGTCGCTTGAGAAGTTCGGTTTTCTTCTCATAGCATTATTATTTTCTCGTTGCTTGAGGAGTTCAGTTTTCTTCTCATAGCATTTTATTATTTTCTCGTCGCTTGAGAAGTTCGGTTTTCTTCTCATAGCATTTTCGTTAAGACATCTTGAGATGGCTTAATCTTTATTTCTTGTCGCTTGAGAAGTTCGGTTTTCTTCTCATAGCATTTTCGTTAAGACATCTTGAGATGGCTTAATCTTTATTTCTTGTCGCTTGAGAAGTTCGGTTTTCTTCTCATAGCATTTTCGTTAAGACATCTTGATATAGCTTAATCTTTATTTCTTGTCGCTTGAGAAGTTCGATTTTCTTCTCATAGCATTTTCGTTAAGACATCCTGTGATGGCTTAGTCTATTATATTTCTTGTCGCTTGAGGAGTTCGGTTTTCTTCTCATAGCATTTTATTATTTTCTCGTCGCTTGAGAAGTTCGATTCTCTTCTCGTAGCATTTTCATTAAAACTTGTTGTCATAACTCATTTCGGTTACACGGTTATCCCCAGTATTATTAAAATCCTCTGATATTTCTCATTGGGTACTGCTGTGTTAAGGCATTCTGTTGGTGCTTAACAAGTTTATTCTCCGCAAGCGTCTCTTCCTTGACTATGTAGTCAAGATATCTTATTTTCCTTCTTCTATGGCATTAGTGTCCCGCATAGGGTAAATTTTCGGGGTTCTCTGGTATTCAATCCTCTTCCACCTTAAACGTTCGAAAGCTGTCACTTTTTCTCACTCATCAGGTTGAAGATGATTGAATAGGGGCAACTGTCGCACCCCAAAATTTCCCCTTTGTTTTATCCGTCCATCCCTTGGTTTCGAAGGAAAGATTCATTCATTAAACTGTCATTCAAGAAGCTTTGGGCTATTTAGTTCAGAAAGATCTGTTTGGGAATTATTTGCCCGAAAGAATTTATTCGTTCTTTTTTTGGAATTTTAATTCAAGAGATATAACAATCATTTATTTTCTTGAATTTTAATTTTTTTAAAAAAAAAAAGAGAATACTGTGTTTTGTGGGATTTAAGCCCAATGAAGGATATGTTCTTGGATATCGATTTCTGTTTATAGAGGGGAAACGTTACGAAGAATTTTGTTCATAACAAGAAGGAACCAGAATTGTAATTCGAATTTGAATATTTTTATATCAAGTTGATATTACAAAATATTTAAGTTTTACAAAAAGTACAAATTTTGCAAGAAGAATTGGAATTAATTTAAATTTGGAACTTTTGTTCGGTATTACAAAGTATTCTAATTTTTTTTACAAGTACAAAAAAAGTCCTAATTTTATCCTAATGCTACAAGTTTCCGAATTTGTCTGAGCAAATTGGTGCTTCCTCCGAATTTTTTCTCCATCCGGGCATTCCTCTTCGCTTTCATGCTATGCCATTTGACCGCTTGACGCCATTCCTGAAACAGAAAAAGAACATCAGATAGCAATTACAAAATGAAGTAAATTGCATACGGAAACCAAGAGAATTATTGTTTTTGACTCATCACGGGGTTGTGTTAGGGAATCAGGATTGAAGGTCAATTATTTCAAATGACAAAGCCTCAGAACCGAAGTTCCTTCATCGACCGTTATCGTTACCTCCATTGCAAATCACAACAACTTTCGTTGTTGGTTCACAAAGGGAGGTATAAAATGGAAATCAGAGAAAACATCATTTTTCCAAGTAAAGTCAGCCCAACAGTGTCAAAGAGTTCCAAAATAAAAACAATCCAGCAGCCACATAACCCAACAGACCAACAATTTGGCAAACTGTTTCAGTTTAGCAAGAGATAGAGGAAGTTAAGCATAACAAACAACCACATTTTTACCCTCATTACATGGTTATCAGCAGCACAAGGTAATTGATTTTTACCCAAACAGCCAGCAGCCAGTATAATGAATAAAGAGAAGACAGAGCAACAGAGGCATAGCAGGCAGTTAGCCGAAAGAGGAAAGTGAATTCTAGTTACAAGCAACCACAGACTGCAATAGAGAAGTTCCAAGGAAGGGCAGATAAACTTGCACAAAAATGATATAAAGCTAGCAAGGAAGACCAAGGCAAAATCTGTTCCAATTAATTAGAAAAAAGCATGATATCTAAAAGGATCAAGCATAGTATCTGTTTACAGGGGATACACACCAGAACAGAGATAAGTGTGTATCTGTTCAAGAAACATAGCAGAAAAAGGATACCAGTTCACATAACAAAGACTAAAAGAAAGCAAGATATATAGTATTTGTTCTTCTCACAAAAGCCAGCAGGGAGAGATATCAGTAAAAAAAACAACAGATATTCAAAGAGCAAAAAAACAACAAGTGAGCATCTGTTCAAGCACAACAAAAAAAAGCAGCAAAAAGAACCTGTTCAAACACCAAGCCAAAAAAACCCGTAGTATCTGTTATAAGTTTTAAAACACCAACAAGTAGTATCTGTTCTAAGTTTAAAACATCAGGCCAAAAAACCAGTGGTATCTGTTCTTACGATAATCAGTAACCCAGAACAACATCAAAACAGACCTAACACATTCATCATTTTTCCTAAACACAACCCTTCAGAAAAAATTGCTTCAGAAATCAAATTTCTGATACAGAGAAAGAAGAAAGAGGAAGCTGATAAAAGGAATGGTCTCACCCGGAGCAAGAAACGGTCGAAGCCAGCAAGCTAGGGTTCCAACCCCTTCAAGGTCCAAGAATCCGACTCATTGGGAACTTTATTTGGGCCCAAGAGTATCGTCTCTGGTTTTCTTTTCCCGCCACTCAAACTCGCGTCATACATGCTATCTTTACCCTTTTTCAATTATTTTATTTTTATGTAAATGATATTTTATTTTGTGCGATGTACTAAGTAATAATTAGTTCTGATAGTTCTTATTTGATAATTTATCGATTAAACTATTATTCGATTTCTTATCAAATAGGAAAGATCGTTTCTAATAATTATTTAAAGTTCTGATTGTATTGTGTGATGATTATCTGTTTGTTCCACATTTATTCACCATTGTACACTTTGCACACAATTAAAATTAAAATCAATTCGATTCCATCCTGATTGGCTCATATGTCGATTTCCTAAAGGTTCTCATAGTTGGGGATGGGCATGGCCATCCTCACGAGGTTGATTAAAGCTCTTGTTGCTTTAATCAATCATAACCCGAAAATAACATTGGTCTATATACCAATCACCATGCACCAGGGTCTCATGGTTGGGGATAGGAGCACCTATCCTCAAGAGGTTAATCAAGTCCATATACTTGATTAATCATAACCCGACTCCATACTTCATCTCAGCACGTATATCAAAAAACACTTTCATAATAAAATTTCAAACCTCGATCCAACGTCGAGTGCATTTTCAAAACCTTTTTTTCATAATAAAGTACAAGTTTTTTAGTCGTTGGACGCTAGACCAATTGCTTAAAAACTTGTCCCAAATGAATTCTTAGTCTTTAAGTCGTCGGACGCTAGACCAGTTGCTTAAAGAATTCTAAATAACGTGAAACTCGTTTCACCTCACTCTGTTATAGGAAAACCTTTTTGGGTGATAGACGACTCGTCAGAGCATTAGCTCCTCGGGTTTCTAGTATTTGAATCGTATGACGTTAGTCCTATTGTTCGGTACTTTTTCACTCATCTAAAAATAATTCAACTCACTCAAAATTCTTTTCTCGCTCATATGCGATCATCAAACTCTTTTCCGATAAAGAGTGTGCAATAGTCATTTCAAACACGAACGTGGACTTAAAGCTTTTCAAACAAACTAAACAAGTCCAAGTTCAAGCATTTGAAATGTAGGCACACAAACTTAAAACCTTTTTGAGACGAACTACATAGTTTCGACTTTCCCATTGCACAAGGGAATATGTAGGCACACGGTTCTGAAACCGTGCCAAACTCAAAATAATAATAAACAAATTCTTTTTCCTTTTGGTATTCATAACTTATCAATAAACAAACACACACACACACAAACACTTAGAACTAAATGGGTCCCATCGAGTACGATGGATGTAAGGGGTGCTAATACCTTCCCCTTACATAACCGACTCCCGATCCCACATTTTTGGTCACGTAGACCGCCTTATCCGCTTGCATGGGGTTTTATCTATATTTTCCCGTTCTTTTTAGAACAAATAAAATTAGGTGGCAATTTCACTAGTTTTCGGAAATTTAAAAGATTTTTGAAAATTGAGTTGCTTCAGTTGTCAAAAGTCATGCATTCATCAATCGGAAGCATTTATCAACAACATCAATATAATCATTACATCATCATATACCAAGACATATATCATCGCATTTCCTAATCAACAAGTATTCCTTAGTAAATACGTTGTCGCAAACATTGTGTTTATTCACACCGCATCATTATCAATTAATTTATCAAATCCCAAAAACAGAAAATTAGTCAAACACCTATAATCGTCACGAAAGCCATTTCTAATAACCGGCATTAATCATAATCGTCAACATTGAAATCGAATTGTCCATACGTGCCTTAAATCTACTAAAACGCAATCCGGTTCAATTTAACCGTATTTTGGCCTATTTCGGGTCATCTCTTAAAAACTCGTAATTTCTAAAAACTAACCTCACCACTACGTTCTACACGTCGAACTTAGCTAACACGTCAATTTTCGTTGAATTCGCAGTAACTTGCTCCGTCGTCGAATTTACCGAAATCGGAACATAATCGGGGCAAAAGAAGTGCAAAAAAATTAGAATATGGGAGGCTACAAACACATCAACACGGGCCCCCGTGTTAATCAACACGGCCCGTGTTGAAAAGCCACTAGATAACACAAAAAAACACCAAGTCAGTGAATCAACACGGGCACCCGTGTGAATCAACACGGCCCGTGTTGATTGACCTGTGTGAAAACTTCATTTTTTCCATTCCTATTGATTCTAATCATCATCAACCTCATAATCCCTACTCCTATTCCAACTCTTTTAATTTATTTCACTTAAACAATCAACCAAAACCCTATAAATCAACTTATCAACTTTCCCCCCAAATCCAAAACATAAACATCAAAACCTAACAATATGAGATGGAGAATCAAACCCCTTACCTCTAGTGCTTGGATGATTCAAGATAATTCTACAACTCCAACCTCAAGCTTCTCTCTTGCTCCTCTTCTTCTTCTCCTTCTTCCCAAACCCTCATTTTCCTCCAAGTTTCTATTTTTGGTTTTGTGTTCACAAAATGGAAAGAAAGAAGGAAAATGGTTTTATAAGGTTGTTTCTACTAGCTTCCAAGTTTCCATGCTTGGTTTTGGTATTTTGAATGGAAGGAAAATGAGGAGAAATGGTTTTATAAAGGTATTTCTACTAGTAAGCCAAGGGTGAAAACTCAATCCTCAATAATTGCTCCTCACACCCCTAACTTACTAATATTATTAATTCAATTAATTAAATAATTCTGGGGAATTAAATATCAGATCCGAATAATATTTTACCGAACCGATCAGAATAAAAACCGGACCGAACGAAACGTCACCAAATATATTATCATATATATCGATTAATATATTTATTCTCGTCGCAAAATAAATATCAATCGGTAATTCAAAAATATTAATATAATATAATATTAATTAAAACAGGGTGTTACACGCTAAACGCCAAATTTTATGTTCAGGTCGCGCTTAGCGCGATATACCAAGTGCAAACAACATGTGTCCTAGCCTTCCTAACCATTGTTTGAGATGTATTTGATGTAGGAGCCTGTATTGCACACATGTATGATACAATTCTTCGATATTTCACGTTTGTATGCCCACGTATACATTCCTTTTTCTAGCTTTTTGGGTCTAACTCCCTTCTTGCTGGCATATCCCTAGTAGAACATGTATACACATGTTCCTTTGCTTGTGCGCATGCGCGTACATTCTATTATCGGCTTGCGTGGTTATCTTGCAGGTGTTATTGCTTTGGATGCGTACGAACGCGTATTCCGCTTGTTTTCGATACCTTGATTTCTTCTCAACGGTTTACTCTTATTGCGTGGCTACAGTACTTGAAGTTTTCCAGAGTATTTCTTTAGCTCGCAGTGCTCTTCGGATTTTATATCCATGTGGTAGTTTCTACACCATTTATCGCATTCTCTTACAGCTTTCCTAGATATCATGAGAAGTAGGGCTTTACAGCTTTCTTTTGCCATGAGAAGTAGGAATAGAGATGCATGATGGGGTTCCCGTAGTTAGAGCATGTTCAGGAACCCCTCTGGTTTATTTAAAGACCTGTTTAGGGCACTTCTGTTTGCTAATTGTGTTTGGTTTGTTTAAAGTCCTCATCCGTGCATAGGGAGGCGTTTTTCATTGTGTTTACAATTATGCTTGCATAGGTCAGAAGTGGTTAGGACATCCGACGTGGCACCACCAAGCAAATTCCTGCTTTTTATATTTCCTGCTATTGAGTCATTGATATATGGGCAAGCAGAAAGGGTCGACAATCGTCCCCCGTAGTTCTAATCTGTGTCTGTACGGCGCACGCGAATCGTGTTACTATTCCTATAGAGTCGATTACAAAAGTGGCCAGAGTTCCCTATTCTGACTCTCCACTCATTATTGGGGTTCACATTTACTGCAGAACTCACATCATTTGCTATGTGGGCTATGCCTACAAATTGTTTGACATTTGCTTGTGCATTGCATTGCTTGTGTGCTTTTGCTAAAGCACTTGATTGCTTCATCCCCCTGCATCCCTTGGTTCTACAACCAAGACAGATATAAGATAGCTTTCCCCCCTAGGGCTACTCAGTTAGGATAGATTCTCGAGCCTAGACGTTAGGATTTACATCCTTTGCATGTCGACACAGGTAGAGATTCCCTTACATCCTCAACCATAGGTCCAATCTTCGCATGGCAACATTAGGTCTAGTACTAGTTAGTCTTCCTTTTGTTTTGCTTGTTCTTTTTGCATCCTTGCATGTAATTAAAACTAAAACTTGCTTTCTTTTTCTTTTGAAAACAAAATACTTAATAATGGTTGGAACTCCTTTTTCAAGGTAAAAGCAACCAACCAATACAAAACAAATTCGCCTTCGTGCGCTTTTCTTTTGTGTTTAAAACCTTTTCACAAGTAAAAAACACAAAACCCACCAAAACAAGTGAGCCGAACTACGGCGCTCTGACTTTCCCATTGCACGCGGGAATTCGTAAGCATCTTGTCACGGGGCTCGATCGAGCACAACTTGTAAATACTTCCTTCTTTTCCCCGTGGTTTCTTTATTTTCCCTTTCTTTTGCATGCATTGTAGCGTTTGAGCATAGATAGATATAACACACCCTTTAGCTAGAAAATAGAAGTGGATACCATAGATTACTACGGGCGTGTGGGATGTTAATCCCTTCCCGTCGCGTAACTAACTCCCTTACCTAGATTCTGGGAAGTTTCTCGCAAAGTGTACGAGTGAGGCTAAAGCATGCTGAAAAGACTCGTATTGGTTTGTGGGGTCAGTCGGTATTCCTGAAGGCAATCTGGGACGTTACAAGCTTCAAGCACAAGAGAGTCATTAAAAAGAAGCATGAACACATTTGTTTCACAATAGTTTTATATGTGAACCATCAAGTCGCACCCCAAAATTTACCCTCCTTTCCATAATCTTTCTGGGAATATTGGTTCATGTTCCTTTCTCTTGTATCCACCCAGATTATTTAAAACGAATGATTTGTCAAGGTACGATGATTGTGTTTGATGCAAATCCATCCGAATTTCAGTTCACAATTGCAAATTCCTGAAGCCCAAAGGAAGTTCAAGTTCTCGAGCCAATTGGAACGTTGGTTTATGATTTAGCAAATTAACCACGAGTTGGGGTTCAAAGGAAATTTTGAATTCTATTTGTGAAACAAGGCGAGATAGGATTATTGAATTTTTACAGCGACTCAAATGTTCAAATTATTGTTCAAATTCTAAGTCTTAAATTTACACCAACATTGGCAAGTTGAATTTTGAACACTTTTCAAATACGAGCTTCATTCAAATGTTCTAAACACGCTACAAGAATTCTTGCAAGCTTTGGAAAATTTTGCCGGGATTTGTTTCATTCAAAGTTCGCTACGAGAATAAGTTTATCAATATTTCCAAGTTATTACAAGCATGGAATGTTGGTGTTACTATTCAAAGATCGAAGAATATTCAAACCAAACTTGATTTTATTCAAATTACCAAATTTTTGGTACTAGAGTAGTTCGAAATTGGAAAGTACACAAGTTCTCCAAAATGTTGAAACTTCTTACAATTTCAATCCTAAGTTCTACAATCCAAAATTCTACAAGTTTCTAAAGCGGTTTCTACAGTGTTTACAAAGTCTTGAAGTTTCTTGGCCTTTTTCTTCGAATTACAAGCTTTTCAACGTCGCGGTCATCCGACTTCCTCTTCATCTTCGTGCCTAAACCACTTGACCATTGTCTTCATCTCGCCACATGAAACAAGAGAAAAGAATACAAGTTAGAAGTAACATAGATATGAAACAAAACGCGAGAAACTATCATGAAATTATTCGAGAAACATCATCACTAGGCGTTTGGCGGGAATCAGGTTTTTGCTAAAAGCCTCAGAATCTCGAAGATTAATCATCGGCGGAAATTATTTTTGTTTGCAAATCGTGATTCAATTCAGTTCACAAACAAAAATTCGCTCAGCATTCATCATAGCATAGAACTCAGGCAGCAGTAGCAAGCATACGCATATATCAATTCACAGTTTAAAATCCCGGGCAGCAAAGAAATAGAGGCAACCGATTCGATTCCAACAAGGGACAATTGAGAAAGAGAGGCAACCGATTCGATTTGATTCAATTCCGGGCAGCATACATGAAGCGACAGATTCAATTCCGGGCAGCAAACATATACATTAATTCACAGCCCATAAAACTCAGAAGCAGAGCAGTATACACAACAAGGCCAGCATGTATCAAGAAGTGACAGGGGCAGCTGAGAAGTCAGAGGAAAAAGAAGCAGACAACATGGTCATTGACAACTGATACAAGTCAAAAACTCAGAACTCAGAGCAGTATAGTACAAGCAAGCAAAAGTTAAGATTTCAGGATTCAGAGCAGAGCAAAACATCATGACAATATGGTGTTAAGTCTCAAACACAAGTTACTGGGACAGGCTGAAGAGACAAGGCAGAGATCTGTTCAAGATACATAGATATACATTACCAAAAAAGAGAGGAAGATAGTTCAGACAGTTAACATACAACCATCATAAAACCAAAAGAGAAAGAAGCATAGTACTCTGTTCTGAAAACCCAAAACCCAAAAACCAAGTGCAGCATTTTTTCTGTTCTACATTCCAAAGCCAAACCGAAAAACCAGAATCAAAAGCAGTTCAAAAACACAACCAAATCATAAACGCAGAGAAACCATAGCAAGCATAACACATCATTTTCTCAACAACCAACGCCTTCAGATTCATTCGTTTCAGAAACATATTCCGAAATCGAGAAAGAAGAAGAAGAGATTAGAAAGGTATTACCGGGTTCCGACGAGGAGGTTGCGATTCGTCGCCGTCCTTTCCTCTTTCCTTTTCCATCTATCCAACAACCAGTTCAACCTGTGATAAAAAATCGAAAACCACAAACATGATCAGAAAACGAAAAATCAAACAAACAGAATCGCGATCGGTGAGAAGAGAGAAGAGAGGTCACGATCGGTGAGAAGAGAGAAGAGAGTCGCGATCGGTGAGAGAGCGCGAGAGTGACAGGCGGCGGCGATGGGCCGTTCCGGTGAGGAAGCGCGAGCCATAGTGAGATTGAGAGAGGAACCCAGGAACGAAATGCATGTGAGAGAGAGACTGAAAAACGTTTCTGTTTTACTAAATAATGTTTTCTTATTTATTTATTTTTATCTTTTTTCCAAAAAATATATGAAACAATTTCTTTTATTTTCTTTTCTTTAAATTTCGTAAAATCTGGTGGTGACAAGTGTCACCACCTTGTTTTTTAAGAAAAAAAAATCTATTTTTGTTTATTTTATTTTCATTATTTTGTTACTCTTAAATAATTTTAACAAAAATGTTAGTATTAGCCTAGTGTACACATATGGGGTGATTTTGCCTTTTTGGAATAATCGTATTATTTTGGAGTGGAAGTATTGCACTCGGTTCGCCAGCACGCGGAGGTGTTTCAGATCAACCAAAGTTCAGATGGCTTTCCTTCCACACTCCATCCAGAATCAAGACAATCAGGCTATTTCTAAATTTTGCCTATTTCCTTTAATTTATTTTATCGTAAACAATATTCTCATTGCGATGTACTAAATAATTATTGGATATGATAGTTTTTGTTTGATGATTTATCGATTAAACTATTAGCCGATTTTTCATCAAACATAAAAAATCATCTCTAATAATTATTTAAATTTCCGATTGTATTGTATGGTATTTTGTCTATTTATTTACTCGTTCAAGTACTTATTCACCAATGTACACTGTGCACACAATTAAATTTAAAATCAACTCGATTTCATCCTGATTGGCTCATACGCCGATTTCTTAAAGGGTCTCATGGTTGGAGATGGGCATGGCCATCCTCACGAGATTGGTTAAAGCCCTTGTTGCTTTAATCGATCATAACCCGAAAATAACATTGGTCTACACCAATTACCATGCACCAGGGTCTCATGGTTGGGGATAGGAGCACCTATCCTCACGAGGTTAATTAAGTCCATATACTTGATTAATCATAACCCGCTTCCATTTTCTCTCAGCACGCGCATCAGAATGCTTTCATAATTTAAAACCTCGATCCAACGTCGAGTTTTCTTTTTAAAACAATTTCATAAATACTCTACTTCTCCCTCCTCCCAAACATATGGTAGTCAGTCCAGTATCGACCCTCGACCGTATGTTTGGTGTCTTAATTGAATTAATCAATGTGAACCATGCTTCACTTCGCCTTTTCTTAACAAAAGCTTTGGGTAGAAAAAGATGATTCGGATGTTTCTGTCCACTCATCCAAGTAATTGGGGCGTTAGCCGTTGAACGCTTATGGTCCAGTACTTGTCTCCCACATAAAAACAACTCAACTCACTCAAAATCCTTTTATCGCTCATACGCGATCATAAAAACTCTTTTCAGATAAAGAGGGTGCAATAGTCGTTTCAAATACGAACGAGACTTAAGCTTTTCAAACAAACAAAACAAGTCCTAGTTCAAAGCATTTGGAACGCCTAAACGCATGATTTTTCAGATAAAATCAATACAACTAATTAAAACCCTTTTAAGAGGAACTACAGAGTTTTGACTTTCCCATTGCACGAGGGAACATGTAGGCACACGATTCTGAAACCGTGCCAAACTCAAAATAATAAGAAACAAATTCTGTTTTCTTTTTAGTATCCATAACTTAGTACACACACACAAACGCGTAGAATTAAATGGGTCCCATCGAGTACGGTGGATGTAAGGGGTGCTAATACCTTCCCCTTACATAACCGACTCCCGATTCCAATTTTTGGTCGTAGACCGTCTTATCCGTTTCTTTGGGGTTTTATCTATATTTTCCCCGTTCCTTTTGGAATAAATAAAATTAGGTGGCGATTTCACCGTTTTCGAGAATTTTAAAAGATTTTTGAAAATCGAGTTGCTTCAGTTGGCGACTTCACTGGGGAGCATTTTAAAATTATTTTTGACTAAGCGAGTCAACCCTAATTTAATTCTTCGCTTGTGTGTTTATTATTCATTGCCCATTATTTCTTTATATCCTGTTGATGTATTTTGATATTGGGGCATTTGTTGGTTATGGTTCATAGATAAGCCCAATACCCAGGCTTCTAGGAAACATAAGTTTAGAGTGGTTGAGTAGCTTAGGTCCATTGGACATCCGTGTTCCTTGGATCGACGTGAAGACCACAACTTAGAGTTGGTCTTTTTAAGGGAGTTATTGCATCGTACGATAGTGCGGGGTGATAATTCTTGGACAAAAGGCCTATAACTCTAAGTATTAGGATGTCCAAAATTGAAACCGACCGCTCAAAGGATTTTTGAGTATCCCTTTAAGAGCCGTTTCTTGGAGTATACTTTTGGAAGTATTATCCCCACATAGTCCGATCGCGTGTGGATAATATTTCTAAAAAGGGGATCTGAGACTCCAAGAAGCATTTAGCATAAAAACATTAGAACCAACCTTGTTTGGGGAATTGTTGGGTAGACGTCGAAACCATGTCCGACCGTCCTTTTAAACCCTTGTGCTATTTGACTTTACATGTGATTTTGAGCATAACATCAATATGTATCGCATCATATGACATTCTTACATGCATCACCATCATATCGCATTCTTACATGCGTCACCACCATGTTGCATTCTTACATGCATCACCATCGTTGCATTCTTACATGCATCACCATATTGCATTCTTACATGCATCGCCATCATATGGCATTCTTACATACATCACCCTCATATGGAATTCTTACATGTATTATCATCCTGTGGCATTCTTATATGCATTACCATTACATCGCATTCTTACATGCGTTACTACTATATTACATCGCATTCTTACATGCGTTGCCATTATATTACATTTACATTCTTTAATGCATTACCATGCATTTCATCTTCATCAGAAAGCTCATTTCATTTCTTCTGTCCAGAGATATCAAACTGTCTACTCGACACACGTTCAGAACTCCAAGGATGTCTCAGAGGACTATAGACGAGCTTCAGCGTGGTCAGGAACTTTTGAAGGCAGAAGTTAAGCACTTGAAGAGTCAGATGAGTCTGGTCTTGGATCTCTTGCAAGTTGTGTTGAAGAGAGAATGCAACACCACACCAATCTCCGCAAGTTTGGTTGCTGCTCTATCATCTGATGTCTCCATGGGTCAAGGACATCCACATGTAGAGAACTCTCCAGTTCAAAATTTTCCTACTGAGCATCATCCTCGGCCTTCACCTTTGAAGATTCCTCGACAACAACAATTACTCACTCCCCGATCGAAGAAGAAGGGACTAAATCAGCATATTAATCCGCATTACCATCGATATGCTCAACAGGATATACAGCCAATCCAGATATCATACTCTCGACTATTGCCTTGCTTGGTTCAGAGTGGTGTTGTGATACCAAGGGAGTTGAAGCCAGTACCAGGGGTTGCTAAAGCTTGGTTTGATGAGAGAGCTAAATGTGCTTTTCATGCTGACTCTGTAGGACACGAAACTGAGAATTGTTTGGCCTTCAAATGCACAGTTCAAGAGCTAATTGATAATAAGATCCTGTTTTTCAAACAAAATGGATCAAGCTTGGACATTTTGCTTGCAAGTTCTGATCACAACAATTTTGAGGAACTTCCAAAACTCATTGGGACAATTGCTTACCAAGAGGGAGTTGAGACTTTGAAGAATAGTGATGAAATAGACCAAATGGTCACTTCAGAAAAGGTGGTAACCTTCAGCAAAGATATCTTAAGTTCTAGCAAGGGGAAGTCAATCGTAGCACCAAACTATTATCCTCCATTACCATCTTTCAAGTCTTTGCATCAACAACTTTTGTTTGATCTTCCTCAACTTCAGAGTCAGAACTCTCAAAATCAAACTGTGCCTCAGAATAATTTGGAAAGAAGGAATGCTCCTCTTGATCCAATTCCAGTTACCTACAGTCAAGTTCTGCCATATCTGGTTCAAAGTTCATTGGTGGTTCCTAAATTTCTTAAACCACCAAATTTATTCCCGCTTGGTTATGATCATAACGCGCAATGTGGATACCATGACGGAACAGTAGGCCACTCAACAGAGGACTGCAACGCTTACAAAGCCAAGGTTCAGCAGTTGATCGACCAGAAGTACTTGACTCTTCAAGGAGGGATTCTGTTTGTGAATGGCAACCCGATACTCAAGTGAACACCAAGACCACCGAAATTCATCTGAATCAACAAGTCAAGACGGAGTTCAAGTCTCCTCAACAATGACAGTATTTTATTTCTTTACTGCATTTTCATGTGTATCTTGTTTAATTGTTTAAACTTTGTTTGCATGTAGAAACTTGTTTGTTTTTATCTTAATGCAATGAGTATGTTTGTCTTGAAGTAATCTATTCGTTGTCACTCAATCCATTTGTTGTCACTCTTTAAATAATTTGCGATTATTTTGATACCAACGTTACCAATCCTTTCTCCTAGGCAAAGATTGGAGGGAGGATGACGATAATTGAAAAAACTTTAGATCTCTGAATGTATGCTCTTGAGTAAAAACCTTGCTGATGATGTACAGGCCTTGTTTCAAATTCCTAAACACCTGAGTTATAAGGGAGATAAACCCTCGTTAACCCCCTTCGAGCCTTGAAGTAGGAGTTTGTTTTCTGTTTAGAAAAACCCTCATTTTTTCAACCCAGGGACGGGTAGTGTTTAGTTAATTTGATCGAGCATTCAAAACTCATCAAGAGAGTGTGCATCAAAGGATACAACAATGGCTATCCTTCAAAAGTTTGAGAAAGGTCAAAACCACAGTAGTCGACCTCCATCTATCAATAGTGTGCATCAGAAGAGAATGATACCCCATTGGGTATCTCTCGCACATCAGAAGGTCAACAGATGACGACGCCGTAACAGTGATCCTTCATCTACCTAAGGACTCAGACAGTCACCATCACTTCTAACGAATCAAAGGTTGTGTACAGATCCACGACTTGTACAAAAAAAAAGAAGATGAATAGAAAAAGACAAAAAAAAAGCCTGCTAAGTCGGAACTTAGTAATAAGTCGCTTAGGCAAAAGTCAGGCAAAATCTAGAGAAAAGAAAATCTTGAAATGCATTTTCAAAGAAAAGTTTGCAACAAAGAACAAGTTGTGTGGTCGAATACCAAAAGACAAAATGTGAGTGGCTGTTGTGTCCAAGAAACCTCGTATCGGTTCCTCAACCATCATAACGCCTCTCGAGAGATGAGTGCTTGTATCAGGATAGTTGAACTTAGGACTGAAGAACATCATGGAGAATGGGCGGGCACCAAATATTTTGAGCCTAAAAATCCTTTTTTCTAAAAACCGTGAACTAGACCACGTTACAACCCTCAAAAGTCCTAATTGAAGCATGGGTTAATTCAAAAGCATCCAACGAAGAGATCGCGTTTACCTGACTCCTACAGTTTGTGTTAAGTATCTGTGTTGGTATCATATGCTTGTCTTATCTTTCAAAAAGAAAATTTTCAGTGTTGCACTCCAAAAGTGTTTCACTCACGAAAAAGTCATGTTTTTCCTACAAAACTTCAAGACGCATAAATGTTGCATTATAATTGTCACAACAAACATTCTTCTACATGTAAAACAATTGTTTGACATTGAAGAAGTTCTCATAATGAACATCAGTGAAGAGTTTAACTTTGTCCAAAGAAGAGAAACTTGATCATCTCTTTGTATCAAGGGGCAGGACGTCTAAGGACTCCTTTGAGCATATCACAAGTTATTTTCTCAAGATTCTGTTAACTTGGGGGCAAATCGAAATTTAGCTTCTCGAATTTCTGCCAATTTGGGGGAAAATCCTTAAAGAGCAATCAGCGGATGGTTTGGTCCTTCTCAAAGAGTGGATAACTTGGGATAGCTGTCGCTTCATGATGCAGTCAACCTGAAGCAATTACTTCGAGACATAGCAGTCTCTCTAGAGCTCATCCGGGGGCAAGTCTTCCCTATGTTTGCATAGCCAATTATCCAAATGTAATCAATCTGAAGAAGTCACGTTGACACGTTGAAATACTTCCAAGGAGCATATTGGTTCATGCTATTTCTATAGTACAGTGAAGTCCATCCTTCAAGATTCAGTCAATCTGGGGCAGTCACATCGAGATACGGTAATATCTCTCAAAGGATTTGCTAATTAGGGGCATCCTGCATTGAAATACAAATTTTGGGGGCAAGCCACCCCAGTATCAGATTACTGCAATTTGTTTCCAGCATCATCTCAAAGCAAATCAACAGATTGGGGCAATGAATGCTATATACAGACAATTTCGTTCTGTGTCTTCAAGCTGCTCTAAAATTCTCCTCTCAAGTGTCAACAACTGTTGCGTTCAATTTGAGTGGCAGGGAATCATGCTAACAACTTCCTTTTGATGGGAAATTTGTTTCAAGAATCTTTCTTGGTCTTAACCAGTCAAACAGTCAAAGCATCTTCATGCATTGTCAATCATGCATCTCATCCCGTGCCATTAATATCTGACCTTGTTTGGTACATTTAACCAGTTTCCGTCTGGTGGTTAATCATTTCACCAGTTTCCGTCTGGTTGACCAAAATCATTTCACCAGTTTCCGTCTGGTGGTCAAAATGTTTTCACCAGTTTCCGTCTGGTGGTCAGAATGTTTTCACCGTTTCCTCGGTTGATTAAAATCATTTCACCGGTTCCGTCGGTGGTCAAAATGTTTTCACCAGTTTCCGTCTGGTGGTCAGAATGTTTTCACCAGTTTCCGTCTGGTTGATTAAAATCATTTCACCAGTTTCCGTCTGGTTGATTAAAATCATTTCACCAGTTTCCGTCTGGTGGTCAAAATGTTTTCACCAGTTTCCGTCTGGTGGTCAGAATGTTTTCACCAACTTCCGTCTGGTTGATTAAAATCATTTCACCAGTTTCCGTCTGGTGGTCAAAATGTTTTCACCAGTTTCCGTCTGGTGGTCAAAATCATTTCACCAGTTTCCGTCTGGTTGTTAAAATCATTTCACCAGTTTCTGTCTGGTGGTCAGAATCACTTCACCAGTTTTCGTCTAGTGGTTAAAATTATTTCACCAGTTTCCGTCTGGTGGTTTAACTTACAGTCAGTTATCGTCTAACGTTTTTTCCTTCAAGGTCAAATTTTATTTGGCACATATCCAATAATCCATACATGCATTCATAAATCATTACATAAGTCATCGTTATGCATCAATCACGTCGCTTTACTCAGACATATCAAATACAATATATTCATGCATAAACCCCAGTCAGGACTCGGGATCTTTCGAGAATGAAGTCAAGTGCGAGCAGAAGACTTGTCTCAAACGACAATTCAATTTCTCTCCCCAGTGCCAGGAGAATTCTTGTGTGAAAGACAATCGACAATAGTGTCAATTCTCCAATGAAGTCTCTTCCCCAGAGAATCGATTGATCATCCCTAGTGATCTCTTATGACAACAAGATCGTTCAATTGGATTCCCCAGTGATCTCTTATGACAACAAGATCGTTCAATTGGATTCCCCAATGATATCTTCCTTCTCTCAACAGTCAGGAAATCATACACCATTTGCATTAGAAAAATAAATATATATCATGCATATCATAATCATGCATATCATACTCATGCATTAGCTTCGGCTATCTGTTTTGCAGATTTTTCAACTGAAATCGTAGATATCCTCGTAAGGATCAAAATTGAAGGATTAGTTCTCGGACGACATTATCCTCTTTTCTCCAAGTACAAGTGGTATACTTGTATGGATCTCAACGATTTGGTTTCTCCAGTCGAGATTTCTTCCCCAGCGAAACAGTTTTCTCTTTCGGATGGACTCTAATGTCAACAAAATTATTCAACCGGGAATCCCCAGTGAATTTTCCACATGGTTTTCTTAAGTTTCCCAGTGCTTATTTCTCTCCCAAGTGAATCTCCTTGAGAAGGATTACTACAACATTATTCTTGGTATTTTCAAAGATTTCTTTCAGACAAGAATCTTCTCAGCGAATACTATTGGCAGTGGCTTCCACAATATACTCCTCTGAGTTATTGTCAGAAAATTACATCAAACTTCTGGTGCGTTTATTTCCCCAGTAAGTTATCAACTACTCAACAAATAAATATCCACCCGGCGGATGTTTATTCAAATCTCAAGATATTTCTCCAACTCGACGTTGATCTACATATCCACTTGCAACGCATTATCCATACAATGTCGCAAATTGAAGCTCATTACCCTAGAAGTTTTCATCACAGATGAATCTGATTCTTCTATCAACGGTAAAGCTATCTGCATACAAATTGAAGATCATGTCAACTCAGAAGTTGTTCAACATGTCCATACATGTTCAGTAAGATCTCATCAGCAGAAACGTCGGAAACAAGATTTACCGACTTTATAAACATCTATATCACGCCGGTGTGTTGGATATTATTATGTTTATCCCCAGAGAATTGTATTCTTGGGTGCACTCTAATCTTTCGGAAGTTACGGTCAAAGACATTCATGGCACTTCGTGCACCAACAATTCCGATATTGTTCTAAGCCATCTATTCAGAGAACTCTTTGTTAAATTCTCAATCTTGTCAATCAGGGAACTCTTTGTTAAGTTCCCAATCATGTCATTTAATTTTGTGTAAGGTTTCCAAGTATTCCTTAGTTCAGAGAACTCTTTGTTAAGTTCTCAATCATGTCAAATTTTTCATTTCTGTTTAAGGTCTCCAGGTATTCCTTAGTCAATCAGGGAACTCTTTGTTAAGTTCCCAATCATGTCATTTAATTTTGTGTAAGGTTTCCAGGTATTCCTTAGTTCAGAGAACTCTTTGTTAAGTTCTCAGTCGTGTCATTTTTCAATTTCGTGTAAGGTTTCCAGGTATTCCTTAGTTCAAAGAACTCTTTGTTAAGTTCTCAGTCGTGTCATTTTTCAATTTCGTGTAAGGTTTCCAGGTATTCCTTAGTTCAGAGAACTCTTTGTTAAGTTCTCAGTCGTGTCATTTTTCAATTTCGTTTAAGGTTTCCAGGTATTCCTTAGTTATCAGAGAACTCTTTGTTAAGTTCTCAGTCATGTCAATTTTTTCAATTTTGGTTGTTTTTCTTTTCGCTTGAGAAGTTCGTTTCTCTTCTCTTAGCATTTTCTTTAAAATTGTTGTCAAAGTCATTTCGGTTACACGGTTATCCCCAGTGTTATTGAAATCTCCTAATCATTTCTAATTGTGCACTGTTGTGTTAAAGCATTCCGTTGATGCTTAGCAAGTTTTCCCTTCAAGTGTTTCTTGGCTCCGTAGTCAAGATATGTTATCTGTTTTCTTTTGTGGCATTGGTTTCCCGCGTCGGGCAAATTTTCGGGGTTCTCTAGTATTCAATCCTCTTCCACCTTGAACGTTCGAAAGTTGTCAACCTTTCTCACTTACTAGGTCTAAGATGATTGAATAGGGGCAACTGTCGCACCCCAAAATTTATCCTCCTTTCCATAATCTTTCTGGGAATATTGGTTCATGTTCCTTTCTCTTGTATCCACCCAGATTATTTAAAACGAATGATTTGTCAAGGTACGATGATTGTGTTTGATGCAAATCCATCTGAATTTCAGTTCACAATTGCAAATTCCTGAAGCCCAAAGGAAGTTCAAGTTCTCGAGCCAATTGGAATGTTGGTTTATGATTTAGCAAATTAACCACGAGTTGGAGTTCAAAGGAAATTTTGAATTCTATTTGTGAAACAAGGCGAGATAGGATTATTGAATTTTTACAGCGACTCAAATGTTCAAATTATTGTTCAAATTCTAAGTCTTAAATTTACACCAACATTGGCAAGTTGAATTTTGAACACTTTTCAAATACGAGCTTCATTCAAATGTTCTAAACACGCTACAAGAATTCTTGCAAGCTTTGGAAAATTTTGCCGGGATTTGTTTCATTCAAAGTTCGCTACGAGAATAAGTTTATCAATATTTCCAAGTTATTACAAGCATGGAATGTTGGTGTTACTATTCAAAGATCGAAGAATATTCAAACCAAACTTGATTTTATTCAAATTACCAAATTTTTGGTACTAGAGTAGTTCGAAATTGGAAAGTACACAAGTTCTCCAAAATGTTGAAACTTCTTACAATTTCAATCCTAAGTTCTACAATCCAAAATTCTACAAGTTTCTAAAGCGGTTTCTATAGTGTTTACAAAGTCTTGAAGTTTCTTGGCCTTTTTCTTTGAATTACAAGCTTTTCAACGTCGCGGTCATCCGGCTTCCTCTTCATCTTCGTGCCTAAACCACTTGACCATTGTCTTCATCTCGCCACATGAAACAAGAGAAAAGAATACAAGTTAGAAGTAACATAGATATGAAACAAAACGCGAGAAACTATCATGAAATTATTTGAGAAACATCATCACTAGGCCTTTGGCGGGAATCAGGTTTTTGCTAAAAGCCTCAGAATCTCGAAGATTAATCATTGGTGGAAATTATTTTTGTTTGCAAATCGTGATTCAATTCAGTTCACAAACAAAAATTCGCTCAGCATTCATCATAGCATAGAACTCAGGCAGCAGTAGCAAGCATACACATATATCAATTCACAGTTTAAAATCCCGGGCAACAAAGAAATAGAGGCAACCGATTCGATTCCAACAAGGGACAATTGAGAAAGAGAGGCAACCGATTCGATTTGATTCAATTCTGGGCAGCATACATGAAGCGACAGATTCAATTCCGGGCAGCAAACATATACATTAATTCACAGCCCATAAAACTCAGAAGCAGAGCAGTATACACAACAAGGCCAGCATGTATCAAGAAGTGACAGGGGCAGCTGAGAAGTCAGAGGAAAAAGAAGCAGACAGCATGGTCATTGACAACTGATACAAGTCAAAAACTCAGAACTCAGAGCAGTATAGTACAAGCAAGCAAAAGTTAAGATTTCAGGATTCAGAGCAGAGCAAAACATCATGACAATATGGTGTTAAGTCTCAAACACAAGTTACTGGGACAGGCTGAAGAGACAAGGCAGAGATCTGTTCAAGATACATAGATATACATTACCAAAAAAGAGAGGAAGATAGTTCAGACAGTTAACATACAACCATCATAAAACCAAAAGAGAAAGAAGCATAGTACTCTGTTCTGAAAACCCAAAACCCAAAAACCAAGTGCAGCATTTTTTCTATTCTACATTCCAAAGCCAAACCAAAAAACCAGAATCAAAAGCAGTTCAAAAACACAACCGAATCATAAACGCAGAGAAACCATAGCAAGCATAACACATCATTTACTCAACAACCAACGCCTTCAGATTCATTCGTTTCAGAAACATATTCCGAAATCGAGAAAGAAGAAGAAGAGATTAGAAAGGTATTACCGGGTTCCGACGAGGAGGTTGCGATTCGTCGTCGTCCTTTCCTCTTTCCTTTTCCATCTATCCAACAACCAGTTCAACCTGTGATAAAAAATCGAAAACCACAAACATGATCAGAAAACGAAAAATCAAACAAACAGAATCGCGATCGGTGAGAAGAGAGAAGAGAGGTCACGATCGGTGAGAAGAGAGAAGAGAGTCGCGATCGGTGAGAGAGCGCGAGAGTGACAGGCGGCGGCGATGGGCTGTTCCGGTGAGGAAGCGCGAGCCACAGTGAGATTGAGAGAGATTTAGAGCGGCGTTAAGGTTCACAGAGAGCAGAAACACGAAAGAATGGTGAGGAACCCAGGAACGAAATGCATGTGAGAGAGAGACTGAAAAACGTTTCTGTTTTACTAAATAATGTTTTCTTATTTATTTATTTATTTTTATCTTTTTTCCAAAAAATATATGAAACAATTTCTTTTATTTTCTTTTCTTTAAATTTCGTAAAATCTGGTGGTGACATGTGTCACCACCTTGTTTTTTAAGAAAAAAATCTATTTTTGTTTATTTTATTTTCATTATTTTGTTACTCTTAAATAATTTTAACAAAAATGTTAGTATTAGCCTAGTGTACACATATGGGGTGATTTTGCCTTTTTGGAATAATCGTATTATTTTGGAGTGGAAGTATTGCACTCGGTTCGCCAGCACGCCGAGGTGTTTCAGATCAACCAAAGTTCAGATGGCTTTCCTTCCACACTCCGTCCAGAATCAAGACAATCAGGCTATTTCTAAATTTTGCCTATTTCCTTTAATTTATTTTATCGTAAATAATATTCTCATTGCGATGTACTAAATAATTATTGGATATGATAGTTTTTGTTTGATGATTTATCGATTAAACTATTAGCCGATTTTTCATCAAACATAAAAAATCATCTCTAATAATTATTTAAATTTCCGATTGTATTGTATGGTATTTTGTCTGTTTATTTACTCGTTCAAGTACTTATTCACCAATGTACACTGTGCACACAACTAAATTTAAAATCAACTCGATTTCATCCTGATTGGCTCATACGCCGATTTCTTAAAGGGTCTCATGGTTGGAGATGGGCATGGCCATCCTCACGAGATTGGTTAAAGCCCTTGTTGCTTTAATCGATCATAACCCGAAAATAACATTGGTCTACACCAATTACCATGCACCAGGGTCTCATGGTTGGGGATAGGAGCACCTATCCTCACGAGGTTAATTAAGTCCATATACTTGATTAATCATAACCCGCTTCCATTTTCTCTCAGCACGCGCATCAGAATGCTTTCATAATTTAAAACCTCGATCCAACGTCGAGTTTTCTTTTTAAAACAATTTCATAAATACTCTACTTCTCCCTCCTCCCAAACATATGGTAGTCAGTCCAGTATCGACCCTCGACCATATGTTTGGTGTCTTAATTGAATTAATCAATGTGAACCATGCTTCACTTCGCCTTTTCTTAACAAAAGCTTTGGGTAGAAAAAGATGATTCAGATGTTTCTGTCCACTCATCCAAGTAATTGGGGCGTTAGCCGTTGAACGCTTATGGTCCAGTACTTGTCTCCCACATAAAACAACTCAACTCACTCAAAATCCTTTTATCGCTCATACGCGATCATAAAAACTCTTTTCAGATAAAGAGGGTGCAATAGTCGTTTCAAATACGAACGAGACTTAAGCTTTTCAAACAAACAAAACAAGTCCTAGTTCAAAGCATTTGGAACGCCTAAACGCATGATTTTTCAGATAAAATCAATACAACTAATTAAAACCCTTTTAAGAGGAACTACAGAGTTTTGACTTTCCCATTGCACGAGGGAATATGTAGGCACACGGTTCTGAAACCGTGCCAAACTCAAAATAATAAGAAACAAATTCTGTTTTCTTTTTAGTATCCATAACTTAGTACACACAAACACAAACGCGTAGAATTAAATGGGTCCCATCGAGTACGATGGATGTAAGGGGTGCTAATACCTTCCCCTTACATAACCGACTCCCGATCCCACTTTTTGGTCACGTAGACCGCCTTATCCGCATCTTTGGGGTTTTATCTATATTTCCCCGTTCTTTTCAGAACGAATAAAATTAGGTGGCGATTTCACCGTTTTCGAGAATTAAAAGATTTCATGTTTCCGTTAATATTCAATAATTTGATCAGTAATTTCATGTTCCCATTATTGTTCCATATTTTGATCAGTAATTTTATGTTCTCGTTAATGCTCAATATTTTGATCAGTAACTTAATATTTTCATTAACATTCAATATTTTGATCAATAACTTTATGTTCCCGTTAATATTCAATATTTTGATCACTAACTTCATACTCTCGTTAATATTCAATGTTTTGATTTGTAACTTCATGTTTCCGTTAATATTCAATATTTTGATCAGCAACTTCATGTTTCCGTTAAACATTCAATATTTTGATCAGTAACTTCATGTTCCCATTAATATTCAATATTTTGATCAATATCTTTATATTCCCGTTAATATTCAATATTTTTATCAAAAACTTCATGTTCCCGTTAATATTCAATATTTTTATCAGTAAGTTCATATTTCCGTTAATATTCAATATTTTGATCACTAACTTCATGTCTCCGATAATATTCAATATTTTGATCAGTAAGTTCGTGTTCTCGTTAGTTCTCGTTAATATTCAATATTTTGATCAGTAGCTTCATGTTCTTGTTAATATTTAATATTTTGATAAGTAAATTCATGTTTCCGTTAAAATTAAATTATTGAAATGATGATTGAATCTATATGTTTAAAAAAGCATATTCTCTATTCTTAAATATTGTTTGTTGACAACCGATAATCGATAATATTATTATAATTAAGCAATCATAAATTTTAAAAAAGATGTAGTAATTGATTTCGTTGAACAAATGTTATTGATTTAATACCAAAAAAATGTGATTGATTTAGTAAAAAAAAAGTGATTGATATAATAATTTATACGTTTGCACGAATTTTAATATCGTTACTTGTGTATTCATACAATACTGGTGTGTTACTCGTGCGTTCGTACGGGTACTGTGTGGTGTTTTATTTAAAAGATTTAATTTTTGTAAGTTGTTGCAGATAAATAATTGTAGTTTAAACAATAGTGTTCATCATTAGTGTTTGACTAAATCACAATATTTAACACATGTTTGGATTGACCTTGAGTTTGACTGAATCACAATATTTAGCACATGTTTGGATTGACCCAGAGTTTGACTGAATCAATGTGCAAAGTATTGTGATACAGGTGATAATAGGATTCTTATCATAACACGTGTTAAATATCGAGATTCAATTGTTTCTAAGAGAATGTTGATTTTACTTTTTTTTATATTTTTTTTCCATAAAAGAGATTTATATAGGTGTCATTTGACATTTGAGACTCTTATGTCATCTTTCCCAATGTTATTGGATATTTAAAACTGTCTTCCTATAATGCAAGATAAAACTGAGTCAGCAATGTTATGAATATGATGAACCAAGCAACCAAATTAGACATATTTATTATAGACAAAGAATAATGAGAATAATAATAGATGTCTGCTGCAAAACAAAACTTTCCAAACAGGGAAAAGTAGTTGGGGCATTTTAATCTACTCTACTGTATATCTGGGGATCAGCCATACTGATACCAAATAAACACAGAAGTTCACAAAGGCAAGCTGCAATTTTAATCCCTGGTTAGAGAATAGATAAATGTTGCTCCCCCTTAAATGAAGTTCAACTCTAAGTTATATACAGAATTCCCATCAAAGAATTTATCTAAAGAACTCAATGAATTCCCAAAGAAAACCTCGGCTGATAGTAGATACACAATTATCACAACCTCATAGAAATCCTCCCAATAACCACTTCATCTGGCTGAAAATGCAGACAAGCTTAGCAATAAGCATAAACCGTTAAACGATATAAGTGTATCAACTCTCTCTCATGCAATTCCCAGGCAACAAAAATTTGTATTTCTCTGCATTTTCCAGAAGGAAAACAGTCATGTGAATTGCAGAATATGAATGGGTATTGGACCCATTTTATTAATAATTTCCTTGAAGGTGTACTCCTCGGGTAGCATATCGAATAGATTAACCCCTTCACATATTACTTTTTGAATTCTTCCGGGATTTAAATAGTGAGAGAATCTAACTTTGACTTTGTGGTTGTAAGCTTTCATCTTAAAAATGAAATCGCTTATTCGGCGGAAGCAAAAGCTGCCATACCACCCGTCATCTGCCACCATGTTGTCAGAGTGGCAGTGATGGGCATGTCTTCTCTTTCCTGATTGATACCTGTGAATCGAAGCCTTCCAACACTTGTAGCAGATGCATTATAAAATGCATGTGCTTTAGCTTTTCGATACGAACTCCTGGCCCATATAGGGCTCGTCAACTGTTCTAACAGCCGATAATGCAAGAATTGCTAACAGGAATTGGTCCACTCCAGAAGAATCTTGAGTCATATTATCATCTTGAGTCATATTATCATCTTGGTCCTGTTCCTCCGTTGGATCGAAACAACTGCAGTCAAATTTGTCTTTGTCAGCTATGCAATTGCTAACCTCCCAAGTAGTAACATTTCCTACTGCTTCACCATTATTGGAGTCATCAATCTCAAACTCCACTGCACCAAAAAAAATCTGCTATAAGATATTCATTACAAGATGATACTCTAAAGAGCAGTGTCTATATAACTAATGAAATACTCTATCGGCAAATATAAGAATTGTGAAAAAACCAGAAGAAAAAACATATATAATCTTAATTCCAAAATTCTTCCTTTTCATTATTATTTTCAGAAGAAAGCTTAGCACATAGAAGAGATTTAAAACACATTAATTTCAATAAATGAGATTTAAAAGACAAAGTAAACGAATGTTCAAGTTAGTGCCAGGTGGAAACTTCCTGCCTAAAAGATGTGCTTAATATGGCAAGAGCTTCTCCAATCACTTCTGACTCTAGGAGACTGGCCAACACGCTGCAAGTATCTTCACTTAAGTTTGTCAGACCATTTCTGCATAAAAACCCAAAGAAGTCATTCCAATAGCGAAGGCAACAGAAACTGTAAATCAAGTATCTTAACTTAAATTAGATTTATGTAAATCAAACAAACTAAATTACCTAGCAATCTCCAAGTATCGAAATAACGAAGGAAAAAGAAATTGAACCTGCAGTACTTTGTAAATTACAACAGCAACTGATTCCACCTCTCAAAGATTTTGTGGCATGCTTATCATATGCAGTTCTCAGAAATCTCACAAGGAGGTCAATAAAATTGTCAGTTGACGACGTAGAGCAAAACGCTTGGTAATTGTATTTGAAATCTATGGAACTTTTTGCGCAATTTCAGTAGTCCTAATAGTCAAATCCATGAAAATAAACTAATTAGATTAGCATTAGTCATAAAAATGTCACAGCCACAAAGAAACATAAAAATTGATTTTCATACCTATCCTTGGACTTGTAATTTGAGGACCACTGATATTATAGTTATGAAAGTGAGATTCATCATCTGACAAGTGAACACGTCGAAATGCAACTTTTCCATTACAATCCAAAATAGGGAAACCACAAAAGAAAGAAAGAAGATGTATGCATCATCATTTGTGTGTGTGTGTCATCCTGCATCAAGCATACATACCATCATCCCCCATCCTCTTGTTGATTCAAGCATATCCCTTCGTTATGTATGCAAATTCAATAACAAACGATCGTGATAAAGAAACTAAAAAAACATGTTACTGAAATGAGTTTAATTTTGATAAAGTGTCAGTCAGTGTTTTTATACTATCACCGAATCACACCAATCATAGGTAATTATTATTGTAAAATGACACTGAAGTTGCATATGAATAAAATTCTACCAAGGGTAAAAAGGTATATTTTATGAGTTAGTTGAGGATAAGAGTCTCCAAAGACCTCATCGGAATTGAAGATGTTGTAGAGAAGCTATCACTGCCACTGGATTAATTGCTTGATCTTTTAGATTCAGTGGACACTCTTTCTTGCTCACTATTACGTTTTTTGAAGTTGTGTTATAGCTTATGGTTACTTTTGTAGCTTATCCTAACGCCGATTCTAGATGGAAGAGCACTTTTATATTTGTTTGTATCGACTCCTGAGGTGAGAGTAGGAGTTGCCTTTGGAAGTGGTGGAAGTCAGTCACTTCCAGCTACACAGTAGCTTGGTGTTTCTTCCTGCCTGGTGTGTTTCGACTAATTTTAATATTACCTATGTAGTAACTAAATTGCCCGTATTTATATTGATGAGTGAGGAATAGATCCTTTTATTGAAGGGGGCAAGCTTTTGCCGTGTATGTTTCATTACTCTCCGTAGAACTTATTTCCTTTTAATTCTTTCGTTTTTCATTAATGTTTCCTTTTGTATCTAATGTCAGTATGATCGTGTTATTAGTCGTGCATAGTTTACATCATCCTCTATGGCAGTTACTTTGACGTACTGATGGCATATGGTGGTCTGCAAGAAGTGAGTAGATTCCAACTTTTGTTGAAAAGTCGTAAGTTTTTCGAAGTTAAATATTACAAACGAAGTTTTCAAACCTCATTTCTTTTACAGTTTTTGAGAGATCAAGAATCTGGCTTTATGGCAATTCTAAGCCAGACACGGATTTTCCCCCGGTATACCATAGTTGTTTATGTACCACACCTCATTACAAGTGCAAACTGGGTACTTGGAGAACTAGGCTCCTGTCTACCAAAGGTAAACCACGCCCAATCTAGCTATCACAGCTCAAGCAAGTTCTTTTTCATATGGATTTTCAATTTGGTTTCATGAATTTGTTGTGATATAGTCACAAACATTATGAGGTGATTCAATCTTGGTTTCTAACCTTGTGTGTCATTTTAGGAGATGAGTGATTATGTATATTCTCAATTGCTTATGGCATTGGTTATGCCGGATACGCAAGATACTTCTTGATGTGAGCTTTTAGTTACCTGATTTTTTTTGTCAATATAACATTGTTATTTCTTAGATGTACACTTGATGTGGTAATGCTTCTGTACTGTCTTAGAATAATAGTCAAATGAACATTCATATAAAAGCACGGCCAGAAGGGGATAAATTAGTTTGTAGTTAAGTTAATTAAAATAAACCAAAAACACATATTGTTTCCAAGCATATTTTATGCTAATAATCGACTCATACCACATCAAGCACCAGCACACTATGTTGATAACATGATCTTACCACATCAAACACCGACGCATCATGTTCATAACAAACACTTATCACATAAAATACCAACTGATAATAGGCACTTACCACATTCAGTAACGATTCATTATGCTGATAATAGGCACTTCAAGGTATGAGCTTACATAAATTTGTTCTTTGTAGGTAGTTAATTTGAACTAATTTCATGTTGGAAGTAGCAGTTCTTGGTAGGGGCTTAATTTAATTTTGTTGACTTAAATTTATGCTGATTTTATTTTGATTTTGCACTTAAATGTGCTTGATTCCCTTATACAGTCATTGTTGGCAGACAAGAATCGTAAATTCATCTATGTTGAACAAAATAGAATGAGGATAGTTCATTCTCAACTATATCTAACTTAGTTGATTGGCATATTGATAGGTTTTACGTTAGGCTACTAAGAGATCTAAAATGGCATAAGAGAATAATAAAATAAAACAATTTTTTCATTCCTCCATTTAACTAATGCAGCAACAGATATATAATTCTAGGGTTTTACACTAAATGGGCTAAAGTCCATGTACTAATACCCATATAAGTAAAAGATACTAATGTTATTATTAATTCTGCACCCCCTTAATTTAGGACATAATCTTTAAGTAGTACTGATGGTTTCCTTTCCCTCTTGGGCTTGATTATCTTCTTATCAATACTATGGGGCCTAAAAAGAACCTTGTCCTCAAGGTTCAGAGATGCATCCACAGCATGAGGCCCAAACGAATTTGTCTGAATGGAGTTGGCGGGAGAGTCTACGCAAGGGAAAATGAAAGGTTGGGAATTTGTGGAACTGTGTGAGATTTTTGGGAAAGTGGGGACGCGTGGAAAACATAAAGGAGGCACATGGTTTACAGCTGGTTCCAACATAGGAAGTTTAGGAACTCGTGTCACACTTGTAGAAACATCACGTGGGGGCAAGTCAATAACTGTGGTACTTGGCTCTGCTGATAAATCATTTAGAGCTATACTTTTATGCTTATGACCCAAAACCACACGTGTCTCTGTAAACTGTTTGCCTCCCTTATTGCGTTCTTCCATTTCCATTTTCTGTTGTTCCACAAACTTTTCTCTGTCACCTTTTTCACTCTCTTTGGAAACTGCATGTGCCTCTGAAACGGGTGTCCTCTGTGTTAAACCGTCAACATGTGAGACAGATGTGTCTGTACTGTTTTGCATGTAACCATCCGGAAGGGAACGTTGTTGATCTGAGTCTGGAAGGGTACCGTGAAATGGTTTTAGTAAGGAGACATGAAATACTGGGTGGATCCGTGATGTTGAAGGAAGATCCAGATGATATGCCACCTGTCCAACGCGTTTGACGATTTTGAACGGACCAAAATATCTTCTGGAGAGTTTCTGGGAGCTACGAAGATTCACGGAGGTTTGTCGGTAAGGTTGGAGTTTCAACCAAACGAAAGAACCAACCGAAAAGGTATAATCCCTGCGTTTTTGATTCGCTTGTTTTTCCATTTGCGTTCTGCTACTCTGAAGATGACGTTTTAACTGCGTGATAACTTGTTGTTGTTGTTGCAGAGACACATCCAGTGATGCATCAGATACGGAGCCAGTCACATAGTCGGACAACTGAGGGGGTTCACGGCCATACAAAGCTTGGAACGGTGACATCTTAATGGCGGAGTGGACGGTCATGTTGTACCAGTACTCAGCTAAATGGAGGATCTTGTACCATTGACGAGGGGGTTCCTTAAAAAATTTTTAGTAGTATAAGACATATGTAGAAATGGAAGAAAAGAAACCATAAGGAATTTTAAAACTTCAATTGATCTTAAAACAAGGATGTGCAAGTGATACTAACTCTTTTGCTTCATCTCCATGCAAATTATATGCCAGTATTATGTTCTTAAACATGTGACCAAGTAAAAGGTTATTTAGAATAACATTAGAGCTTTGTAAATGCTAATGTTTAAAATGCGTGGTTGCTCTCTATGGCACGTAATGCCTATTCTATCCATATTTGAATGGATTCATTGATAGCTTGTGTTTAGAATTATGTTCAATGATGTCTTTAAAGGACCAAAAAGCCATGCTTTTCTTTCAATGCTCAAGGTATAAAACCTTTCTAATGGAAGGTTTTCCATTTCTTATGACAAAACTCTTTTCTTTTTTGAAATGTAATGAAAATAATACACGTCGCCTGAGAGATTCGAACTCTCGCGGGGAAACCCCATGTACTTAGCAGGCACACGCCTTAACCACTCGGCCAAAGCGACTTTTTTGTTTGTGCTGTAAACAATATTTGGTTATTTACTACGTTATATTATTAAGTTACAAATAAATAACTTTATGTAATTTTATTAGCTTTCACTTTCATAAGTGACTTGGAATTTATGAATTATATTTTCATTGAAAATATCATATTGATAGTTTATATATTTAAAAAAAAACTAAAATTAATTGAATATTCATAGTTTCTTCATATATACCTTACTAAAGTATTTAGCTGGTTTTCAAATACTCTTTATTTTAAAAATTGAAATTCATTTTTTATGGAATAGTTTAAAGTTCTTTGTTACTAAAACTTTAGAATCATACAGTATTTTAAATAAATTTATTTTAAATTTGATTATAACATATTTTTAGCTCAAACCCAACTTTTCAAATGCTAATAGAATTTGCTCTTTGTGCTAAAATCATCGGCCTTTGCTCCCTCAGTTACTTTTTATGATATAAAAATTGATTTGGCCAATGTCATCATAACCACACGATTCTATCAGTTCTCCACACACAAAAGAAATACACTTATGAATTTTATAAAAATCTACACCATCCACATATTTTTTATTCTAAATAAAAAAAAACAACAAACACCCAAATTCTAAAATTTACTTTGACATATGACGATAATTTGCTACACTGCAAAATAATCATGTCTTGAGACATGTGCTTCTTCACCTTAGTAATATTACTCATAATATTGATTTATTAAAATATGAGAGTAACAATGTTGTATTTGTGACATATCTCCCAAGATCTTATCAAGGGCACATGGAATGATTAGTATAATTCTTCGTATGAAATTTTCTATTGGTTATAGGTAAAGAGTATGATTGTGTGTTCTCTCCAAATGTAATTTGAGCTAATAAAGTGATGCAAAAAAAATTTCCTTCTATATCATAGATAATATTTTTGCAAAAATTTAAACCTCAACATTTTTTGTAGTCATCATAACTTCCTATTTAATTCCTTATATTTCATACATGCATTATATGTAATTCTTGGATGACATCATGTATTATTAAAACACTCATCCCTACACCGTCTATTTTAATTCAATTGTATTGGAAATTTAGAAATAATTTCTACTTTAATTCAGAATTTTTTTCCCAACATCTATATTGTTTTCCAATGAAAATAATTTCATTGTATTGCAGTACTCTGGGAGACTTCCATTGAAAAATCAATGACATAAGAAATGGTCGACACTCCTTTCTTCATGGTTATACACTTAAATTCCTAGTTTGAGATATCTTATGGATAATCATATAAAGGCATATAATTGGTTCTAAATCAACAATTTTGTCACGAATGATGTGCACGGTGTCTTTCAAAACTTTTAAGTTTTGTGTCAAAGTTGGAAATTTCATAATTCTTTAATTTGACTGATTAGAAAAGCGATCACATTATCTATTACTCAAAAACACATAACATTAGTAGTATACGTAAAATATATAGAACTAATAATCATCCATATGCTTGGATCACTTCCGATTGAAATTTCATACACCTCGAGATTGAGTATAGGAATGCAGATTCCTCGTGGCACTGAATCTTATTTCAATCGGTAAGCATGCAAAATAAGGGCTCATGTGACTTAAAACTTAGTCATTGTCACAACTTTAGGAACATATTCAAAGACTGACTTTAAGTCATACATGGGAGATAGTTTTGTAGTGATACGAGACCAAGTGAATATCCATTTTAATGGATTTCTTGTAGTTGCATCTAAAACACTTGTATTAAAATAATTAAATTTCAATTTCTATGAATATTCTATATACTAAATTTTAACTAGGAGTCCTTATAAATTTTTTAGTAGCATAAGACATATGTAGAAATGGAAGAAAAGAAACCATAAGGAATTTTAAAACTTCGATTGATCTTAAAACAAGGATGTGCAAGTGATACTAACTCTTTTGCTTCATCTCCATGCAAATTATATGCCAGTATTATGTTCTTAAACATGTGACCAAGTAAAAGGTTATTTAGAATAACATTAGAGCTTTGTAAATGCTAATGTTTAAAATGCATGGTTGCTCTCTATGGCACGTAATGTCTATTCTATCCATATTTGAATGGATTCATTGATAGCTTGTGTTTAGAATTATGTTCAATGATGTCTTTAAAGGACCAAAAAGCCTTGCTTTTCTTTCAATGCTCAAGGTATAAAACCTTTCTAATGGATGGTTTTCCATTTCTTATGACAAAACTATTTTCTTTTTTGAAATGTAATGAAAATAATACACGTCACCTGAGAGATTCGAACTCTCGCAGGGAAACCCCATGTACTTAGCAGGCACACGCCTTAACCACTCGACCAAAGCGACTTTTTGTTTGTCTTTGTAAACAATATTTGGTTATTTACTACGTTATATTATTAAGTTACAAATAAATAACTTTATGTAATTTTATTAGGTTTCACTTTCATAAGTGACTTGGAATTTATGAATTATATTTTCATTGAAAATATCATATTGATAGTTTATATATTTAAAAAAAAAACTAAAATTAATTGAATATTCATAGTTTCTTCATATATACCTTACTAAAGTATTTAGCTGGTTTTCAAATACTCTTTATTTTAAAAATTGAAATTCATTTTTTATGGAATAGTTTAAAGTTCTTTGTTACTAAAACTTTAGAATCATACAGTATTTTAAATAAATTTATTTTAAATTTGATTATAACATATTTTTTGCTCAAACCCAACTTTTCAAATGCTAATAGAATTTGCTCTTTGTGCTAAAGTCATCGGCCTTTGCTCCCTCGTTACTTTTATGATATAAAAATTGATTTGGCCAATGTCATCATAATCACACGATTCTATCAGTTCTCCACACACAAAAGAAATACACTTATGACTTTTATAAAAATCTACACCATCCACATATTTTTTATTCTAAATAAAAAAAAAACAACAAACACCCAAATTCTAAAATTTACTTTGACATATGACGATAATTTGCTACACTGCAAAATAATCATGTCTTGAGACATGTGCTTCTTCACCTTAGTAATATTACTCATAATATTGATTTATTAAAATATGAGAGTAAGAATGTTGTATTTGTGACATATCTCCCAAGATCTTATTCAAGGACACATGGAATGATTAGTATAATTCTTCGTTTGAAATTTTCTATTGGTTATAGGTAAAAAGTATGATTGTGTGTTCTCTCCAAATGTAATTTGAGCTAATAAAGTGATGCAAAATTTTTTTTCTTCTATATCATATATAATATTTTTGCAAAAATTTAAACCACAACATTTTTTGTAGTCATCCTAACTTCCTATTTAATTCCTTATATTTCATACATGCATTATATGTAATTCTTGGATGATATCATGTATTATTAAAACACTCATCCCTACACCGTCTATTTTAATTCAATTGTATTGGAAATTTAGAAATAATTTCTACTTTAATTCAGAATTTTTTTCTCAACATCTATATTGTTTTCCAATGAAAAGAATTTCATTGTATTGCAGTACTCTGGGAGACTTCCATTGAAATATCAATGACATAAGAAATGGTCGACACTCCTTTCTTCATGGTTATACACTTAAATTCCTAGTTTGAGATATCTTATGGATAATCATATAAAGGCATATCATTTGTTCTAAATCAACAATTTTGTCACAAATGACGTTCACGGTGTCTTTCAAAACTTTTAAGTTTTGTATCAAAGTTGGAAATTTCATAATTCTTTAATTTGACTGATTAGAAAAGCGATCACATTATCTATTACTCAATAACACATAAAATTAGTAGCATATGTAAAATATCTAGAACTAATAATCATCCACATGCTTGGATCACTTCCGATTGAAATTTCATACGCCTCGAGATTGAGTATAGGAATGCAGATTCCTCGTGGCACCGAATCTTATTTCAATCGGTAAGCATGCAAAATAAGGGCTCATGTGACTTAGAAAACTTAGTCATTGTCACAACTTTAGGAACACATTCAAAGAGTGACTTTAAGTCATACATGGGAGATAGTTTTGTAGTGATACGAGACCAAGTGAATATCCATTTTAATGGATTTCTTGTAGTTGCATCTAAAACACTTGTATTAAAATAATTAAATTTCAATTTCTATGAATATTCTAGATACTAAATTTTAACTAGGAGTCCTTATAAATTTTTTAGTAGTATAAGACATATGTAGGAATGGAAGAAAAGAAACCATAAGGAATTTTAAAACTTCGATTGATCTTAAAACAAGGATGTGCAAGTGATACTAACTCTTTTGCTTCATATCCATGCAAATTATAGAACTCTCGCGGGGAAACCCCATGTACTTAGCAGGCACACGCCTTAACCACTCAAAAAGCGACTTTTTGTTTGTCTGTAAACAATATTTGGTTATTTACTACGTTATATTATTAAGTTACAAATAAATAACTTTATGTAATTTTATTAGCTTTCACTTTCATAAGTGACTTGGAATTTATGAATTATATTTTCATTGAAAATATCATATTGATAGTTTATATATTTAAAAAAAAAAATTAATTGAATATTCATAGTTTCTTCATATATACCTTACTAAAGTATTTAGCTGGTTTTCAAATACTCTTTATTTTAAAAATTGAAATTCATTTTTTATGGAATAGTTTAAAGTTCTTTGTTACTAAAACTTTAGAATCATACAGTATTTTAAATAAATTTATTTTAAATTTGATTATAACATATTTTTTGCTCAAACCCAACTTTTCAAATGCTAATAGAATTTGCTCTTTGTGCTAAAATCATCGGCCTTTGCTCCCTCAGTTACTTTTTATGATATAAAAAATTGATTTGGCCAATGTCATCATAACCACACGATTCTATCAGTTCTCCACACACAAAAGAAATACACTTATGACTTTTATAAACACTATCCACATATTTTTTTATTCTAAATAAAAAAAAACAACAAACACCCAAATTCTAAAATTTACTTTGACATATGACGATAATTTGCTACACTGCAAAATAATCATGTCTTGAGACATGTGCTTCTTCACCTTAGTAATATTACTCATAGTATTGATTTATTAAAATATGAGAGTAACAATGTTGTATTTGTGACAAATCTCCCAAGATCTTATTCAAGGACACATGGAATGATTAGTATAATTCTTCGTTTGAAATTTTCTATTGGTTATAGGTAAAAAGTATGATTGTGTGTTCTCTCCAAATGTAATTTGAGCTAATAAAGTGATGCAAAAAAAATTTCCTTCTATATCATAGATAATATTTTTGCAAAAATTTAAACCTCAACATTTTTTGTAGTCATCCTAACTTCCTATTTAATTCCTTATATTTCATACATGCATTATATGTAATTCTTGGATGATATCATGTATTATTAAAACACTCATCCCTACACCGTCTATTTTAATTCAATTGTATTGGAAATTTAGAAATAATTTCTACTTTAATTCAGAATTTTTTTCTCAACATCTATATTGTTTTCCAATGAAAATAATTTCATTGTATTGCAGTACTCTGGGAGACTTCCATTGAAATATCAATGACATAAGAAATGGTCGACACTCCTTTCTTCATGGTTATACACTTAAATTCCTAGTTTGAGATATCTTATGGATAATCATATAAAGGCATATCATTTGTTCTAAATCAACAATTTTGTCACAAATGACGTTCACGGTGTCTTTCAAAACTTTTAAGTTTTGTATCAAAGTTGGAAATTTCATAATTCTTTAATTTGACTGATTAGAAAAGCGATCACATTATCTATTACTCAATAACACATAACATTAGTAGTATATGTAAAATATCTAGAACTAATAATCATCCACATGCTTGGATCACTTCCGATTGAAATTTCATACGCCTCGAGATTGAGTATAGGAATGCAGATTCCTCGTGGCACCGAATCTTATTTCAATCGGTAAGCATGCAAAATAAGGGCTCATGTGACTTAGAAAACTTAGTCATTGTCACAACTTTAGGAACACATTCAAAGAGTGACTTTAAGTCATACATGGGAGATAGTTTTGTAGTGATACGAGACCAAGTGAATATCCATTTTAATGGATTTCTTGTAGTTGCATCTAAAACACTTGTATTAAAATAATTAAATTTCAATTTCTATGAATATTCTAGATACTAAATTTTAACTAGGAGTCCTTATAAATTTTTTAGTAGTATAAGACATATGTAGGAATGGAAGAAAAGAAACCATAAGGAATTTTAAAACTTCGATTGATCTTAAAACAAGGATGTGCAAGTGATACTAACTCTTTTGCTTCATCTCCATGCAAATTATATGCCAGTATTATGTTCTTAAACATGTGACCAAGTAAAAGGTTATTTAGAATAACATTAGAGTTTTGTAAATTCTAATGTTTAAAATGCGTGGTTGCTCTCTATGGCACGTAATGCCTATTCTATCCATATTTGAATGGATTCATTGATAGCTTGTGTTTAGAATTATGTTCAATGATGTCTTTAAAGGACCAAAAAGCCATGCTTTTCTTTCAATGCTCAAGGTATAAAACCTTTCTAATGGATGGTTTTCCATTTCTTATGACAAAACTATTTTCTTTTTTGAAATGTAATGAAAATAATACACGTCCACCAGAGATTCGAACTCTCAGGAAACCCCATGTACTTAGCTGCCTTAACCACTCGAAAAGCGACTTTTTGTTTGTCTGTAAACAATATTTGGTTATTTACTACGTTATATTATTAAGTTACAAATAAATAACTTTATGTAATTTTATTAGGTTTCACTTTCATAAGTGACTTGGAATTTATGAATTATATTTTCATTGAAAATATCATATTGATAGTTTATATATTTAAAAAAAAAACTAAAATTAATTGAATATTCATAGTTTCTTCATATATACCTTACTAAAGTATTTAGCTGGTTTTCAAATACTCTTTATTTTAAAAATTGAAATTCATTTTTTATGGAATAGTTTAAAGTTCTTTGTTACTAAAACTTTAGAATCATACAGTATTTTAAATAAATTTATTTTAAATTTGATTATAACATATTTTTTGCTCAAACCCAACTTTTCAAATGCTAATAGAATTTGCTCTTTGTGCTAAAGTCATCGGCCTTTGCTCCCTCAGTTACTTTTTATGATATAAAAAATTGATTTGGCCAATGTCATCATAATCACACGATTCTATCAGTTCTCCACACACAAAAGAAATACACTTATGACTTTTATAAAAATCTACACCATCCACATATTTTTTATTCTAAATAAAAAAAAAACAACAAACACCCAAATTCTAAAATTTACTTTGACATATGACGATAATTTGCTACACTGCAAAATAATCATGTCTTGAGACATGTGCTTCTTCACCTTAGTAATATTACTCATAATATTGATTTATTAAAATATGAGAGTAAGAATGTTGTATTTGTGACATATCTCCCAAGATCTTATTCAAGGACACATGGAATGATTAGTATAATTCTTCGTTTGAAATTTTCTATTGGTTATAGGTAAAAAGTATGATTGTGTGTTCTCTCCAAATGTAATTTGAGTTAATAAAGTGATGCAAAAATTTTTTTCTTCTATATCATAGATAATATTTTTGCAAAAATTTAAACCTCAACATTTTTTGTAGTCATCCTAACTTCCTATTTAATTCCTTATATTTCATACATGCATTATATGTAATTCTTGGATGATATCATGTATTATTAAAACACTCATCCCTACACCGTCTATTTTAATTCAATTGTATTGGAAATTTAGAAATAATTTCTACTTTAATTCAGAATTTTTTTCTCAACATCTATATTGTTTTCCAATGAAAAGAATTTCATTGTATTGCAGTACTCTGGGAGACTTCCATTGAAATATCAATGACATAAGAAATGGTCGACACTCCTTTCTTCATGGTTATACACTTAAATTCCTAGTTTGAGATATCTTATGGATAATCATATAAAGGCATATCATTTGTTCTAAATCAACAATTTTGTCACAAATGACGTTCACGGTGTCTTTCAAAACTTTTAAGTTTTGTATCAAAGTTGGAAATTTCATAATTCTTTAATTTGACTGATTAGAAAAGCGATCACATTATCTATTACTCAATAACACATAACATTAGTAGTATATGTAAAATATCTAGAACTAATAATCATCCACATGCTTGGATCACTTCCGATTGAAATTTCATACGCCTCGAGATTGAGTATAGGAATGCAGATTCCTCGTGGCACCGAATCTTATTTCAATCGGTAAGCATGCAAAATAAGGGCTCATGTGACTTAGAAAACTTAGTCATTGTCACAACTTTAGGAACACATTCAAAGAGTGACTTTAAGTCATACATGGGAGATAGTTTTGTAGTGATACGAGACCAAGTGAATATCCATTTTAATGGATTTCTTGTAGTTGCATCTAAAACACTTGTATTAAAATAATTAAATTTCAATTTCTATGAATATTCTAGATACTAAATTTTAACTAGGAGTCCTTATAAATTTTTTAGTAGTATAAGACATATGTAGAAATGGAAGAAAAGAAACCATAAGGAATTTTAAAACTTCGATTGATCTTAAAACAAGGATGTGCAAGTGATACTAACTCTTTTGCTTCATATCCATGCAAATTATAGAACTCTCGCAGGGAAACCCCATGTACTTAGCAGGCACACGCCTTAACCACTCAGCCAAAGCGACTTTTTTGTTTGTGCTGTAAACAATATTTGGTTATTTACTACGTTATATTATTAAGTTACAAATAAATAACTTTATGTAATTTTATTAGCTTTCACTTTCATAAGTGACTTGGAATTTATGAATTATATTTTCATTGAAAATATCATATTGATAGTTTATATATTTAAAAAAAAACTAAAATTAATTGAATATTCATAGTTTCTTCATATATACCTTACTAAAGTATTTAGCTGGTTTTCAAATACTCTTTATTTTAAAAATTGAAATTCATTTTTTATGGAATAGTTTAAAGTTCTTTGTTACTAAAACTTTAGAATCATACAGTATTTTAAATAAATTTATTTTAAATTTGATTATAACATATTTTTTGCTCAAACCCAACTTTTCAAATGCTAATAGAATTTGCTCTTTGTGCTAAAATCATCGGCCTTTGCTCCCTCAGTTACTTTTTATGATATAAAAAATTGATTTGGCCAATGTCATCATAACCACACGATTCTATCAGTTCTCCACACACAAAAGAAATACACTTATGACTTTTATAAACACTATCCACATATTTTTTTATTCTAAATAAAAAAAAACAACAAACACCCAAATTCTAAAATTTACTTTGACATATGACGATAATTTGCTACACTGCAAAATAATCATGTCTTGAGACATGTGCTTCTTCACCTTAGTAATATTACTCATAGTATTGATTTATTAAAATATGAGAGTAACAATGTTGTATTTGTGACAAATCTCCCAAGATCTTATTCAAGGACACATGGAATGATTAGTATAATTCTTCGTTTGAAATTTTCTATTGGTTATAGGTAAAAAGTATGATTGTGTGTTCTCTCCAAATGTAATTTGAGCTAATAAAGTGATGCAAAAAAAATTTTCTTCTATATCATAGATAATATTTTTGCAAAAATTTAAACCTCAACATTTTTTGTAGTCATCCTAACTTCCTATTTAATTCCTTATATTTCATACATGCATTATATGTAATTCTTGGATGATATCATGTATTATTAAAACACTCATCCCTACACCGTCTATTTTAATTCAATTGTATTGGAAATTTAGAAATAATTTCTACTTTAATTCAGAATTTTTTTCTCAACATCTATATTGTTTTCCAATGAAAATAATTTCATTGTATTGCAGTACTCTGGGAGACTTCCATTGAAATATCAATGACATAAGAAATGGTCGACACTCCTTTCTTCATGGTTATACACTTAAATTCCTAGTTTGAGATATCTTATGGATAATCATATAAAGGCATATAATTTGTTCTAAATCAACAATTTTGTCACGAATGACGTTCACGGTGTCTTTCAAAACTTTTAAGTTTTGTGTCAAAGTTGGAAATTTCATAATTCTTTAATTTGACTGATTAGAAAAGCGATCACATTATCTATTACTCAATAACACATAACATTAGTAGTATATGTAAAATATCTAGAACTAATAATCATCCACATGCTTGGATCACTTCCGATTGAAATTTCATACGCCTCGAGATTGAGTATAGGAATGCAGATTCCTCGTGGCACCGAATCTTATTTCAATCGGTAAGCATGCAAAATAAGGGCTCATGTGACTTAGAAAACTTAGTCATTGTCACAACTTTAGGAACACATTCAAAGAGTGACTTTAAGTCATACATGGGAGATAGTTTTGTAGTGATACGAGACCAAGTGAATATCCATTTTAATGGATTTCTTGTAGTTGCATCTAAAACACTTGTATTAAAATAATTAAATTTCAATTTCTATGAATATTCTAGATACTAAATTTTAACTAGGAGTCCTTATAATTTTTTAGTAGTATAAGACATATGTAGAAATGGAAGAAAAGAAACCATAAGGAATTTTAAAACTTCGATTGATCTTAAAACAAGGATGTGCAAGTGATACTAACTCTTTTGCTTCATCTCCATGCAAATTATATGCCAGTATTATGTTCTTAAACATGTGACCAAGTAAAAGGTTATTTAGAATAACATTAGAGTTTTGTAAATTCTAATGTTTAAAATGCGTGGTTGCTCTCTATGGCACGTAATGCCTATTCTATCCATATTTGAATGGATTCATTGATAGCTTGTGTTTAGAATTATGTTCAATGATGTCTTTAAAGGACCAAAAAGCCTTGCTTTTCTTTCAATGCTCAAGGTATAAAACCTTTCTAATGGATGGTTTTCCATTTCTTATGACAAAACTATTTTCTTTTTTGAAATGTAATGAAAATAATACACGTCACCTGAGAGATTCGAACTCTCGCAGGGAAACCCCATGTACTTAGCAGGCACACGCCTTAACCACTCGGCCAAAGCGACTTTTTTGTTTGTGCTGTAAACAATATTTGGTTATTTACTACGTTATATTATTAAGTTACAAATAAATAACTTTATGTAATTTTATTAGGTTTCACTTTCATAAGTGACTTGGAATTTATGAATTATATTTTCATTGAAAATATCATATTGATAGTTTATATATTTAAAAAAAAAACTAAAATTAATTGAATATTCATAGTTTCTTCATATATACCTTACTAAAGTATTTAGCTGGTTTTCAAATACTCTTTATTTTAAAAATTGAAATTCATTTTTTATGGAATAGTTTAAAGTTCTTTGTTACTAAAACTTTAGAATCATACAGTATTTTAAATAAATTTATTTTAAATTTGATTATAACATATTTTTTGCTCAAACCCAACTTTTCAAATGCTAATAGAATTTGCTCTTTGTGCTAAAGTCATCGGCCTTTGCTCCTCGTTTACTTTTTATGATATAAAAATTGATTTGGCCAATGTCATCATAATCACACGATTCTATCAGTTCTCCACACACAAAAGAAATACACTTATGACTTTTATAAAAATCTACACCATCCACATATTTTTTATTCTAAATAAAAAAAAAACAACAAACACCCAAATTCTAAAATTTACTTTGACATATGACGATAATTTGCTACACTGCAAAATAATCATGTCTTGAGACATGTGCTTCTTCACCTTAGTAATATTACTCATAATATTGATTTATTAAAATATGAGAGTAACAATGTTGTATTTGTGACATATCTCCCAAAATCTTATTCAAGGACACATGGAATGATTAGTATAATTCTTCGTTTGAAATTTTCTATTGGTTATAGGTAAAAAGTATGATTGTGTGTTCTCTCCAAATGTAGTTTGAGCTAATAAAGTGATGCAAAAAAAATTTTCTTCTATATCATAGATAATATTTTTGCAAAAATTTAAACCTCAACATTTTTTGTAGTCATCTATTTAATTCCTTATATTTCATACATGCATTATATGTAATTCTTGGATGATATCATGTATTATTAAAACACTCATCCCTACACCGTCTATTTTAATTCAATTGTATTGGAAATTTAGAAATAATTTCTACTTTAACTTTGAATTTTTTTCTCAATATCTATATTGTTTTCCAATGAAAATAATTTCATTGTATTGCAGTACTCTGGGAGACTTCCATTGAAATATCAATGACGTAAGAAATGGTCGACACTCCTTTCTTCATGGTTATACACTTAAATTCCTAGTTTGAGATATCTTATGGATAATCATATAAAGGCATATAATTTGTTCTAAATCAACAATTTTGTCACGAATGACGTTCACGGTGTCTTTCAAAACTTTTAAGTTTTGTGTCAAAGTTGGAAATTTCATAATTCTTTAATTTGACTGATTAGAAAAGCGATCACATTATCTATTACTCAATAACACATAACATTAGTAGTATATGTAAAATATCTAGAACTAATAATCATCCACATGCTTGGATCACTTCCGATTGAAATTTCATACGCCTCGAGATTGAGTATAGGAATGCAGATTCCTCGTGGCACCGAATCTTATTTCAATCGGTAAGCATGCAAAATAATGGCTCATGTGACTTAGAAAACTTAGTCATTGTCACAACTTTAGGAACACATTCAAAGAGTGACTTTAAGTCATACATGGGAGATAGTTTTGTAGTGATACGAGACCAAGTGAATATCCATTTTAATGGATTTCTTGTAGTTGCATCTAAAACACTTGTATTAAAATAATTAAATTTCAATTTCTATGAATATTCTAGATACTAAATTTTAACTAGGAGTCCTTATAAATTTTTTAGTAGTATAAGACATATGTAGAAATGGAAGAAAAGAAACCATAAAGAATTTTAAAACTTCGATTGATCTTAAAACAAGGATGTGCAAGTGATACTAACTCTTTTGCTTCATCTCCATGCAAATTATATGCCAGTATTATGTTCTTAAACATGTGACCAAGTAAAAGGTTATTTAGAATAACATTAGAGCTTTGTAAATGCTAATGTTTAAAATGCGTGTTTGCTCTCTATGGCACATAATGCCTATTCTATCCATATTTGAATGGATTCATTGATAGCTTGTGTTTAGAATTATGTTCAATGATGTCTTTAAAGGACCAAAAAGCCATGCTTTTCTTTCAATGCTTAAGGTATAAAACCTTTCTAATGGAAGGTTTTCCATTTCTTATGTCAAAACTATTTTCTTTTTTGAAATGTAATGAAAATAATACACGTCGCCTGAGAGATTCGAACTCTCGCGGGGAAACCCCATGTACTTAGCAGGCACACGCCTTAACCACTACCAAAGCGACTTTTTGTTTGTGCTGTAAACAATATTTGGTTATTTACTACGTTATATTATTAAGTTACAAATAAATAACTTTATGTAATTTTATAAGGTTTCACTTTCATAAGTCACTTGGAATTTATGAATTATATTTTCATTGAAAATATCATATTGATAGTTTATATATTTAAAAAAAATAAAATTAATTGAATATTCATAGTTTCTTCATATATATACCTTACTAAAGTATTTAGCTGGTTTTCAAATACTCTTTATTTTAAAAATTGAAATTCATTTTTTATGGAATAGTTTAAAGTTCTTTGTTACTAAAACTTTAGAATCGTACAGTATTTTAAATAAATTTATTTTAAATTTGATTATAACATATTTTTTGCTCAAACCCAACTTTTCAAATGCTAATAGAATTTGCTCTTTGTGCTAAAATCATCGGCCTTTGCTCCCTCAGTTACTTTTTATGATATAAAAAATTGATTTGGCCAATGTCATCATAACCACACGATTCTATCAGTTCTCCACACACAAAAGAAATACACTTATGACTTTTATAAAAATCTACACCATCCACATATTTTTTATTCTAAATAAAAAAAAACAACAAACACCCAAATTCTAAAATTTACTTTGACATATGACGATAATTTGCTACACTGCAAAATAATCATGTCTTGAGACATGTGCTTCTTCACCTTAGTAATATTACTCATAATATTGATTTATTAAAATATGAGAGTAACAATGTTGTATTTGTGACATATCTCCCAAGATCTTATTCAAGGACACATGGAATGATTAGTATAATTCTTCGTTTGAAATTTTCTATTGGTTATAGGTAAAAAGTATGATTGTGTGTTCTCTCCAAATGTAATTTGAGCTAATAAAGTGATGCAAAAAAAATTTTCTTCTATATCATAGATAATATTTTTGCAAAAATTTAAACCTCAACATTTTTTGTAGTCATCCTAACTTCCTATTTAATTCCTTATATTTCATACATGCATTATATGTAATTCTTGGATGATATCATGTATTATTAAAACACTCATCCCTACACCGTCTATTTTAATTCAATTGTATTGGAAATTTAGAAATAATTTCTACTTTAATTCAGAATTTTTTTCTCAACATCTATATTGTTTTCCAATGAAAAGAATTTCATTGTATTGCAGTACTCTGGGAGACTTCCATTGAAATATCAATGACATAAGAAATGGTCGACACTCCTTTCTTCATGGTTATACACTTAAATTCCTAGTTTGAGATATCTTATGGATAATCATATAAAGGCATATAATTTGTTCTAAATCAACAATTTTGTCACGAATGACGTTCACGGTGTCTTTCAAAACTTTTAAGTTTTGTGTCAAAGTTGGAAATTTCATAATTCTTTAATTTGACTGATTAGAAAAGCGATCACATTATCTATTACTCAATAACACATAAAATTAGTAGCATATGTAAAATATCTAGAACTAATAATCATCCACATGCTTGGATCACTTCCGATTGAAATTTCATACGCCTCGAGATTGAGTATAGGAATGCAGATTCCTCGTGGCACCGAATCTTATTTCAATCGGTAAGCATGCAAAATAAGGGCTCATGTGACTTAGAAAACTTAGTCATTGTCACAACTTTAGGAACACATTCAAAGAGTGACTTTAAGTCATACATGGGAGATAGTTTTGTAGTGATACGAGACCAAGTGAATATCCATTTTAATGGATTTCTTGTAGTTGCATCTAAAACACTTGTATTAAAATAATTAAATTTCAATTTCTATGAATATTCTAGATACTAAATTTTAACTAGGAGTCCTTATAAATTTTTTAGTAGTATAAGACATATGTAGAAATGGAAGAAAAGAAACCATAAGGAATTTTAAAACTTCGATTGATCTTAAAACAAGGATGTGCAAGTGATACTAACTCTTTTGCTTCATCTCCATGCAAATTATATGCCAGTATTATGTTCTTAAAAATGTGACCAAGTAAAAGGTTATTTAGAATAACATTAGAGCTTTGTAAATGCTAATGTTTAAAATGCGTGGTTGCTCTCTATGGCACGTAATGCCTATTCTCTCCCTATTTGAATGGATTCATTGATAGCTTGTGTTTAGAATTATGTTCAATGATGTCTTTAAAGGACCAAAAAGCCATGCTTTTCTTTCAATGCTCAAGGTATAAAACATCAATAATGGAAGGTTTTCCATTTCTTATGACAAAATATTTTCTTTTTTGAAATGTAATGAAAATAATACACGTCGCTTGACCCCATGTACTTAGCAGGCACACGCCTTAACCACTCGGCCAAAGCGACATTTTTGTTTGTGCTGTAAACAATATTTGGTTATTTACTACGTTATATTATTAAGTTACAAATAAATAACTTTATGTAATTTTATTAGGTTTCACTTTCATAAGTCACTTGGAATTTATGAATTATATTTTCATTGAAAATATCATATTGATAGTTTATATATTTAAAAAAAAAATTAAATTAATTGAATATTCATAGTTTCTTCATATATATACCTTACTAAAGTATTTAGCTGGTTTTCAAATACTCTTTATTTTAAAAATTGAAATTCATTTTTTATGGAATAGTTTAAAGTTCTTTGTTACTAAAACTTTAGAATCGTACAGTATTTTAAATAAATTTATTTTAAATTTGATTATAACATATTTTTTGCTCAAACCCAACTTTTCAAATGCTAATAGAATTTGCTCTTTGTGCTAAAATCATCGGCCTTTGCTCCCTCAGTTACTTTTTATGATATAAAAAATTGATTTGGCCAATGTCATCATAACCACACGATTTTATCAGTTCTCCACACACAAAAGAAATACACTTATGACTTTTATAAAAATCTACACCATCCACATATTTTTTATTCTAAATAAAAAAAAAACAACAAACACCCAAATTCTAAAATTTACTTTGACATATGACGATAATTTGCTACACTGCAAAATAATCATGTCTTGAGACATGTGCTTCTTCACCTTAGTAATATTACTCATAATATTGATTTATTAAAATATGAGAGTGACAATGTTGTATTTGTGACATATCTCCCAAGATCTTATTCAAGGACACATGGAATGATTAGTATAATTCTTCGTTTGAAATTTTCTATTGGTTATAGGTAAAAAGTATGATTGTGTGTTCTCTCCCAAATGTAATTTGAGCTAATAAAGTGATGCAAAATTTTTTTTCTTCTATATCATATATAATATTTTTGCAAAAATTTAAACCACAACATTTTTTGTAGTCATCCTAACTTCCTATTTAATTCCTTATATTTCATACATGCATTATATGTAATTCTTGGATGATATCATGTATTATTAAAACACTCATCCCTACACCGTCTATTTTAATTCAATTGTATTGGAAATTTAGAAATAATTTCTACTTTAATTCAGAATTTTTTTCTCAACATCTATATTGTTTTCCAATGAAAATAATTTCATTGTATTGCAGTACTCTGGGAGACTTCCATTGAAATATCAATGACATAAGAAATGGTCGACACTCCTTTCTTCATGGTTATACACTTAAATTCCTAGTTTGAGATATCTTATGGATAATCATATAAAGGCATATCATTTGTTCTAAATCAACAATTTTGTCACAAATGACGTTCACGGTGTCTTTCAAAACTTTTAAGTTTTGTATCAAAGTTGGAAATTTCATAATTCTTTAATTTGACTGATTAGAAAAGCGATCACATTATCTATTACTCAATAACACATAACATTAGTAGTATATGTAAAATATCTAGAACTAATAATCATCCACATGCTTGGATCACTTCCGATTGAAATTTCATACGCCTCGAGATTGAGTATAGGAATGCAGATTCCTCGTGGCACCGAATCTTATTTCAATCGGTAAGCATGCAAAATAAGGGCTCATGTGACTTAGAAAACTTAGTCATTGTCACAACTTTAGGAACACATTCAAAGAGTGACTTTAAGTCATACATGGGAGATAGGATTGTAGTGATACGAGACCAAGTGAATATCCATTTTAATGGATTTCTTGTAGTTGCATCTAAAACACTTGTATTAAAATAATTAAATTTCAATTTCTATGAATATTCTAGATACTAAATTTTAACTACGAGTCCTTATAAATTTTTTAGTATTATAAGACATATGTAGAAATGGAAGAAAAGAAACCAGAAGGAATTTTAAAACTTCGAATGATCTTAAAAGAAGGATGTGCAAGTGATACTAACTCTTTTGCTTCATCTCCATGCAAATTATATGCCAGTATTATGTTCTTAAACATGTGACCAAGTAAAAGGTTATTTAGAATAACATTAGAGCTTTGTAAATGCTAATGTTTAAAATGCGTGTTTGCTCTCTATGGCACATAATGCCTATTCTATCCATATTTGAATGGATTCATTGATAGCTTGTGTTTAGAATTATGTTCAATGATGTCTTTAAAGGACCAAAAAGCCATGCTTTTCTTTCAATGCTTAAGGTATAAAACATCTCTAATGGAAGGTTTTCCATTTCTTATGACAAAATATTTTCTTTTTTGAAATGTAATGAAAATAATACACGTCGCCTGAGAGATTCGAACTCTCGCGGGGAAACCCCATGTACTTAGCAGGCACACGCCTTAACCACTCGGCCAAAGCGACTTTTTTGTTTGTGCTGTAAACAATATTTGGTTATTTACTACGTTATATTATTAAGTTACAAATAAATAACTTTATGTAATTTTATTAGGTTTCACTTTCATAAGTCACTTGGAATTTATGAATTATATTTTCATTGAAAATATCATATTGATAGTTTATATATTTAAAAAAAATAAAATTAATTGAATATTCATAGTTTCTTCATATATACCTTACTAAAGAATTTAGCTGGTTTTCAAATACTCTTTATTTTAAAAATTGAAATTCAATTTTTATGGAATAGTTTAAAGTTCTTTGTTACTAAAACTTTAGAATCGTACAGTATTTTAAATAAATTTATTTTAAATTTGATTATAACATATTTTTTGCTCAAACCCAACTTTTCAAATGCTAATAGAATTTGCTCTTTGTGCTAAAATCATCGGCCTTTGCTCCCTCAATTACTTTTTATGATATAAAAAATTGATTTGGCCAATGTCATCATAACCACACGATTCTATCAGTTCTCCACACACAAAAGAAATACACTTATGACTTTTATAAAAATCTACACCATCCACATATTTTTTATTCTATATAAAAAAAAACAACAAACACCCAAATTCTAAAATTTACTTTGACATATGACGATAATTTGCTACACTGCAAAATAATCATGTCTTGAGACATGTGCTTCTTCACCTTAGTAATATTACTCATAATATTGATTTATTAAAATATGAGAGTGACAATGTTGTATTTGTGACATATCTCCCAAGATCTTATTCAAGGACACATGGAATGATTAGTATAATTCTTCGTTTGAAATTTTCTATTGGTTATAGGTAAAAAGTATGATTGTGTGTTCTCTCCAAATGTAATTTGAGCTAATAAAGTGATGCAAAAAAAATTTCCTTCTATATCATAGATAATATTTTTGCAAAAATTTAAACCTCAACATTTTTTGTAGTCATCCTAACTTCCTATTTAATTCCTTATATTTCATACATGCATTATATGTAATTCTTGGATGATATCATGTATTATTAAAACACTCATCCCTACACCGTCTATTTTAATTCAATTGTATTGGAAATTTAGAAATAATTTCTACTTTAATTCAGAATTTTTTTCTCAACATCTATATTGTTTTCCAATGAAAATAATTTCATTGTATTGCAGTACTCTGGGAGACTTCCATTGAAATATCAATGACATAAGAAATGGTCGACACTCCTTTCTTCATGGTTATACACTTAAATTCCTAGTTTGAGATATCTTATGGATAATCATATAAAGGCATATCATTTGTTCTAAATCAACAATTTTGTCACAAATGACGTTCACGGTGTCTTTCAAAACTTTTAAGTTTTGTATCAAAGTTGGAAATTTCATAATTCTTTAATTTGACTGATTAGAAAAGCGATCACATTATCTATTACTCAATAACACATAAAATTAGTAGCATATGTAAAATATCTAGAACTAATAATCATCCACATGCTTGGATCACTTCCGATTGAAATTTCATACGCCTCGAGATTGAGTATAGGAATGCAGATTCCTCGTGGCACCGAATCTTATTTCAATCGGTAAGCATGCAAAATAAGGGCTCATGTGACTTAGAAAACTTAGTCATTGTCACAACTTTAGGAACACATTTAAAGAGTGACTTTAAGTCATACATGGGAGATAGTTTTGTAGTGATACGAGACCAAGTGTGAAATTCCTGGCAGCAGATACTTAATGTCACAGAGAATATTATGACACAGTATCTGACACTGCTTTGACAATTCACACAGTAAATATAGAAAGCAGTAAATATCACAATAAGTTGTTCACCCAGTTCGGTTCTAACAAACCTACGTCTGGAGGCTACCAAGCCAGGGATAAAGTTCACTATTAGTAGTATCAATTCAAAGACCCTACAGCCAACACACCAGTTGACAGTCTTCTCACTTAATCACTACCCAATGACCCTTTTACCTAAGTCCTACTTAGATATGAGTTCCTACTCACTCCCCCTCAATCACCGCAGTGATATCAACCTATTGATTAATAGAATTGTGAAGTCACACTTCAATAAACTATCTTGATCTTGCTTCAAAGCTTTAATCAAGAGACAAACACTCGTGCTTTAAAGCTTTGAGTGATAAACTACCCTTACAACAAATCCTAGTCCAATGCACTTATCAATTGATAGATGCTTGGCTCACAAGAGAAACTAGAATTACACAAACAACTGTTAAATCCCTTAACAGTACACAAATAAAAAGCCTTCAATGTCTTCAATGGAATCCAGAGGCGTGGCTGTAGAGTAAGGGTTGAATTCTTTATATAGAAGCAGTTCTGAATCTTCAGTTTTGGGCTTCCATAAAGATAGCTAGGGTTCACTTAATTCTCTCCTAAAAACAAGGTTTGTTCAACAACCAATTTAGGTTTAATTAAGATCAACCTAGCAGCCACGTGAGCATGCTTTCTAATAACAGGAAAACATAAATAAAATGCTCAACAAACTTCCGAAAAATCTCAGAAAACGATTCAGAAGAGAATGTCACGAATGTCATAACATCTTTATGACATCATCTGTTCCAATTTCAAGCACGCTTTAGCTTCCCTGCTCGAATGTACTTTTACCATCCTTGTCCAGAGGATTTATCTTCAATCTCGAATGTCATGACATCTATCAAGACATTTCTAAAGCCTAGTTTTACCAAAATTGATGCCAACTTAAAACACTAACAAACTCCCCTTTGGCACATTTTGGCTAAAACTACTTGACCTATCGTACAAATGCAGAAGACTAACAACCTAGTTCTAAGATTTCCTAAGCTTTCCTAAGCTTCAAGTGACTAGAACTAAGAGAAGATAAATTCTACCCATACAAGAGTCCCACAATTTCCCACATACAATTGCCCACACAATTGTTAAACAAACAGGCCATAAAATTTCAGGCCATACAATCCCCAACATGCCATACAAGTTCCCAAACATTAATACTTCCCATAGTATTTCTTCTCCCCCTTTTTAGCCACAAAGGGCCAAAGGAAACCATACAAGTACCCAATTATGCAGAATATAATTAAGTACCAGCATTTAAATGTTACAACTCTGTCAACACAATTACAGTCATCCAAAAAGAAGCACAAATGGAAACAAGAAACAAAGCAAAATAGAACATTGACAGAAACAACAGCAACAGGGAAATGAAATCAACACAGCAGCAACAGGGGCAGGGACAGAATACAAAACATATAAAGGAAGCAACACAGCAACTTAATTAGTTGCTCTCCTCTGCTGAAGAGGCATCTTCATTGTGAGCATCAGCATCAACATCATTACCAGCATCTTGTTCAGTCTGAATCTTGAAGTCAGAAGCCTGATCAGACCTTGCAGAACTAGGGACTTTCCTTTTCTTGACCATTGGTGTTCTCTTGCAATTTGAGCAGCCAGCAAATTTGGCTCTATACTTCTTTGAAGAGGTTCCAGTTCTGATTATTTTCTCATCATGAGAACCAGAATGACCACCCTTTGCTTTGGCAGGGAAATCAACAGGAGAGTCAGGGTTCACATGAGTTGCCTGGTCAGGATCATCAGATGTCATGACATCCTTTGTGACATCTGGATTTTCTGCTAAACTAGGGCTAGCAGGCCTTTGACTCAGGGGAACAGAAATTCCAGGAACAGTGTGATTTTCATCTAGGATTCTGGTGACTATCCTATCAATGGCTCTTTCTACATACATGGTACCTTCTCTTATCTCCGGGGGAACAGATGAAGATGAAGCAGAAGCCTTACCAGTGAAAGCTGATGCGCCTTGTTCATTTCGTGCATACTGATTCTGGGAGTCAGTTGCCATTGAATGTAGCGAGGAGACCTTCACAGGTTCAACATTCATGGCTGCAGCGATTGCCCTAATTTCAGCCATGGTGGGAGATGAACAGTCAGAGTCTGGAGAGGATGAGGAAGACATATTGCTCTGGGAAAGGTTGAGAATCAGAGACCAAGAATGACGAAGCGGTTGAGAGTATCTGTTGGATGAAGAAGGTATGATACTTTCAAATGAAAAGGCTATTATATGGAGGAGTCTTTTCACATTCTTGAACCCTATAAAAATAAGAGGGAAATAATCAACTGACCCACTTATAATTAATAAATGGTCTCTTCCCTTTCTTGGAGGAAATCTTAATTGCTACAATTCCTCATACTGACAAATGCCCAGTTTGCTCCTTAAGTTTTCAAATTGACTAGCATCAAGAGCCTTGGTAAAAATGTCAGCCAGTTGAAGTTCTGTGACTACATGATCCAATTTAATCACCTTCTCCTCCACAAGTTCTCTGATGAAGTGATGTCTGATGTCTATGTGCTTAGTCCTACTGTGTTGTATAGGATTCTTTGATATATTAATAGCACTCAGATTGTCACAGTACAATGTCATGACATCCCGTGTGACATTGTACTCAGACAACATATGCTTCATCCAGACCATTTGAGAACAACTGCTACCAGCTGCTATGTATTCAACTTCAGCAGTGGATAGGGACACACAATTTTGCTTCTTGCTAAACCAAGAAACAAGATTGTTTCCCCAGAAGAAGCATCCTCCAGAGGTACTTTTCCGTCATCAAGACTCCTGATCAAGATCACAATATCCGATGTAATTGGTTCACATCCATGGGAATATAGTATACCATAATTGCAAGTTCCACACACATACTTCAGGATTCTTTTCACCTGGTTAATGTGACTTACTTTAGGCTCAGCTTGATATCTTGCACATACCCCAACTGCATAAGCAATGTCAGGTCTGCTGGCTGTTAGGTACAACAAGCTCCCTATCACGCTTCTATATAAACTTTGATCAACCTTTTCTCCACTTGCATCCTTGGTCAACTTCAAATATGTAGGAGCAGGAGTCCTCTTATGGCTGGCATTCTCCATTCCAAACTTCTTGACAATATTCCTTGCATACTTGCTTTGTGAAAGGAATGTTGAATCTTCCATCTGTGTGACTTGTAATCCAAGGAAGTAAGTTAACTCTCCCATGAGACTCATTTCAAACTCTGCTTGCATTTGATTGGCAAATTGTTTCACCATTGTCTCTGACATTCCTCCAAATACTATGTCATCAACATAGATTTGAGCCACCATAACCTTTCCACCTTCATTCTTGACAAAGAGAGTTTTATCCAATCCTCCTTTCCTGTATCCTTTGTCTGTAAGAAACTTGGTCAGCCTTTCATACCAGGCCCTAGGGGCTTGTTTTAGACCATATAGGGCTTTCCTTAATTTGTAGACATGTTCAGGAAAACTTGGATCCACAAATCCTTTAGGCTGTTCTACATATACTTCCTCATTTAAGTAGCCATTTAGGAAGGCACTTTTCACATCCATCTGAAATAATTTGAATTTCAGAATGCAAGCAACTCCTAGTAGAAGCCTGATTGATTCTAGTCTAGCCACTGGTGCAAAGGTCTCATCAAAGTCAATTCCCTCCACTTGAGTGTAACCCTGAGCAACAAGTCTTGCTTTATTCTGGTGATCCTTCGCATCGGACTTGTTCTTGTAGATCCACTTAGTGCAAATGATGTTTGTTCCTTCGGTCTAGGAACTAATTCCCATACTTCATGTTGCTTGAACGGTTCAATTCCTCTTGCATTGCTCCAATCCAAAATTCATCACATAGAGCTTCTTTGACATTCTTTGGCTCTATTTTTGACACGAAGCAGGAGTTTGAGACAGTTTCTCTGGATCTTGTAACAACACCTTTGGTTGGGTCTCCAATGATGAGATCCTTTGGATGATCTTTCTGAATCCTGATTGAGGGATCTTTGTTTGCTTCCTCAGGTTCAGATTTAGGTGAAGTAGGAGTAGGAACATTTTCCTTATCAGGTACTTGAGGTGATGTCTCAAACTATGTCTCAACATCATATGGGACATTGTGCTCCTGATAATGATCATCAACAATGACATTAATAGACTCCATCATAACGGTTCGGAGTTGAATACCCTATATGCTCTGCTGTTAGTGGAGTATCCCAGAAAAATGCCTTCATCACTCTTAGAGTCCATTTTTCTCCTTTGATCACGATCTGTCAGAATATAGCATTTGCTTCCAAACACATGAAAGTATTTCACAGTTGGTTTTCTTCCTTTCCATAGCTCATACAGGGTGGAGACAGTTCCCTTTCTTAAGGTAACCTTGTGAACATAGCAAGTGTATTCATAGCTTCACCAAAATGAATAGGAGTTTCTTAGCATGAATCATTGCTCTGGCCGATTCTGTATAGTCCTATTCTTTCTTTCCACAACCCCATTTTGTTGAGGTGTTATAGGAGAAGAGAACTCATGGTTGATCCCTTCTGAGGAACAGAATTCATCAAACTTGCTATTCTCAAATTCCTTTCCATGGTCACTTCTTATTCGACAATCCTTTCCTTCTCTCTCTGAAGTCTTTTGCATAACTCCTTAAAGACATCAAACACTTTAGATTTTTCTTTGATGAAGTTTATCCAGGTAAATCTGGAGAAGTCATCCACAACAACATAGGCATATCTTGTTCCACCAAGGCTTTCAACCTGCATAGGCCCCATCAAGTCCATGTGCAGCAGCTCCAGTACTTTAGATGTGGTCTGATGTCTAGACATTGGGTGTGACATTCTGGTTTGCTTTCCAACCTGGCACTCACCACACACCCTTCCTTCATCAATGTGAAGTCTTGGTATCCCTCTGACAGCCTCCATTGAGATGATCTTTTTCATTCCTCTGAGATGCAGATGTCCTAGTTTTTGGTGCCACAACTTGACCTCCTTTTCATCTCCGTCTGTGGAACATACAGAAGAGAGGTTGGTGTTCTCAGATTCCCACATGTAACAGTTGTCTTTTGATCTGATTCCCCTCATAACTACTTCTTGTTGATCATTGATTATAAGACATTCAGATCTAGTGAAGTTAACTTTGAATCCCATATCACATAGTGACTTATGCTTATGAGGTTAGCGGTCAAGCCTTTACCAGCACTCCACTTAGATTTGGAACTCGGGCGGTCTAAGTTTCCAACACCTTTGATTTCTCCTTTAGCTCCATCTCCAAAGGTAACAAAGTGGAATGAGGTTTGACATTATTCAGGTTTTTATTCCGTCATATGCTTAGAACACCCACGTCAAAGTACCAATCTTCCTTGGCGGACACTCTAAGAAGTGTGAGCTATCATTGCTTGATCTTCTTCTTCCACTTTTGAGTGTATGGTACTTTGATGTTTTAGGCTTAACATAGGAGTCGATTAGGGTATCCATGTAGCCTATAACAGAAGGGTTTTATGTGTCCAAACCTTCCACAATGATGACATCTCCATCTTTGAAACTTCTTCTTCATGTTTCTCTGATCCTGATGTTGATCCCAATGTTGTGACATCTGCTTTGACATTGACTTATCGTGTTCTTCTTCTGTTATCAGGAAATTTCTTTGCAGCCTCATGTCCTGAGTCAGGAACATTTTCTGTTCTATGTTGTGACATCTGCCTTGACTTTGGTTTCCTAGGCCTCTTCTTTTTCTTGTCACTAACAGGTTCCTTTGCAGCCACATATCCTAGACCATGCTTGTTTCCAGCATTTTGCCCAAGCTGAAGGATTTCTTCCAACTTATCTGTTCCAGAGGTCAGCATTTTGACAGATTTAGTCATCTGATCAAGCTTGGAATTTAACACTGTAATTTCACTGTTGAGATGTCTTATAGTGTCTGTATTCTCCTTCTTTTCGACTTCCACTTCATTTTCCTCCAACTTCTCAATCACTTTTTTTTCATTCGGTGACATACTTCACCACGATACACGGTTTCTTGTAAGTATCGAAGTTCTTCAAAGGTCACTTCTTCATCACTAGAGTCATTATCGATTACAACTTCGAGGAAGGTGGACAAGATTAGTCGCTTCTTCCTCGGACTCACTTCCGAATCGGACCAAGTGATGCCATTCCTTTCTTTTGTTTCTTAAGAAGGTGGGACATTCGCTCTAATGTGTCCATATCCTTCACATTCAGGACATTGGACTCCTCTGCTTTGACTTCCTTTCTCTTCTGACCTGGATCTTCTGCTGGAGTCATAAGATCTGTTGATGTCAGATGGAATGTCCTTGACATTTGACTTTGACCTTGGATCAATTCTCTTGATGAGCTTGTTGAACTGTCTTCCAAGCATAGCTATGGCTTCGATATCTTCTTCATCACCCTTCTTGCTCCTCTTGATTATTGGATACAAGGGCTATGCTTTTATTCTTTCTCGATTATTCTCCGATTCCCATCTCAAAAGTCATAAGAGATCCAACAAGTTCTTCAACCTTCAAGGTGCTGATGTCCTGTGCCTCCTCTATTGCAGTTACTTTCATTGCAAATCTCTTAGGCAATGATCTGAGAATTTTCCTTACCAGCTTCTCCTCTGACATCTTTTCACCCAGAGCTCCTGAGGTGTTGGCTATCTCCAAGATATTCATGTGGAACTCATGAATAGTCTCATCTTCTTTCATCTTCAAATTTTCAAATCTGGTAGTGAGCATCTGGAGTCTTGACATCTTCACCTTGGATGTCCCCTCATGAGTAGTTTTGAGGGTGTCCCACACATCCTTGGCCAGCTCACATTGATGAACCAGTCTGAAGATATTTCTGTCAATACCATTAAATAAAGCATTCAGTGCTTTAGAATTCCCCAGGGCAAGCTCCTCTTCCTCTTTGCTCCATTCTTCCTCAGGTTTCAAGACAGTAGTCCCATCTTTCTCAACCTTGGTTGGATGTTTCCATCCTTTATCAGCAGCTCTCCAAGCCTTGATATCCACTGATCTTAAGAAGGCAACCATACGAGGCTTCCAGTACTCATAATTAGACCCATCCAGAATAGGTGGTCTACCTCCAAATCCTGCTTCTTTATCCATTATGCCAGAAACTATTATCCTTAGATCTCACCCAGAAATAACAAGCAGGGTGCCTGCTCTGATGCCAATTGAAATTCCTGGCAGCAGATACTTAATGTCACAGAGAATGTTATGACACAGTATCTGACACTGCTTTGACAATTCACACAGTAAATATAGAAAGTAGTACATAACACAATAAGTTGTTCACCCAGTTCGGTTCTAACAAACCTACGTCTGAAGGCTACCAAGCCAGGGATAAATTTCACTATTAGTAGTATCAATTCAAAGACCCTACAGCCAACACACCAGTTGACAGTCTTCTCACTTAATCACTACCCAATGACCCTTTTTTACCTAAGTCCTACTTAGATATGAGTTCCTACTCACTCCCCCTCAATCACCGCAGTGATATCAACCTATTGATTAATAGAATTGTGAAGTCACACTTCAATAAACTATCTTGATCTTGCTTCAAAGCTTTAAGCAAGAGACAAACACTCGTGCTTTAAAGCTTTGAGTGATAAACTACCCTTACAACAAATCCTAGTCCAATGCACTTATCAATTGATAGATGCTTGGCTCACAAGAGAAACTAGAATTACACAAACAACTGTTAAATCCCTTAACAGTACACAAATAAAAAGCCTTCAATGTCTTCAATGGAATCCAGAGGCGTGGCTGTAGAGTAAGGGTTGAATTCTTTATATAGAAGCAGTTCTGAATCTTCAGTTTTGGGCTTCCATAAAGATAGCTAGGGTTCACTTAATTCTCTCCTAAAAACAAGGTTTGTTCAACAACCAATTTAGGTTTAATTAAGATCAACCTAGCAGCCACGTGAGCATGCTTTCTAATAACAGAAAAACATAAATAAAATGCTCAACAAACTTCCTAAAAAATCTCAGGAAAAACTGATTCTGCAGAACAGAATGTCACACTGAATGTCATAACATCTGTTATGACATCAGTCTGTTTTCTGCAGAATTTCAAGCACAGCTTTAGCTTCCCTGTTCTGAGCTGTACTTTTACCATCCTTGTCCAGTAGGATTTATCTTCAATCTCTGAATGTCATGACATCTATCAAGACATTTCTAAAGCCTAGTTTTACCAAAATTGATGCCAACTTAAAACACTAACAAAGTGAATATCCATTTTAATGGATTTCTTGTAGTTGCATCTAAAACACTTGTATTAAAATAATTAAATTTCAATTTCTATGAATATTCTAGATACTAAATTTTAACTAGGAGTCCTTATAAATTTTTTAGTAGTATAAGACATATGTAGGAATGGAAGAAAAGAAACCATAAGGAATTTTAAAACTTCGATTGATCTTAAAACAAGGATGTGCAAGTGATACTAACTCTTTTGCTTCATCTCCATGCAAATTATATGCCAGTATTATGTTCTTAAACATGTGACCAAGTAAAAGGTTATTTAGAATAACATTAGAGTTTTGTAAATTCTAATGTTTAAAATGCGTGGTTGCTCTCTATGGCACGTAATGCCTATTCTCTCCATATTTGAATGGATTCATTGATAGCTTGTGTTTAGAATTATGTTCAATGATGTCTTTAAAGGACCAAAAAGCCATGCTTTTCTTTCAATGCTCAAGGTATAAAACATCTCTAATGGAAGGTTTTCCATTTCTTATGACAAAATATTTTATTTTTTGAAATGTAATGAAAATAATACACGTCGCCTGAGAGATTCGAACTCTCGCGGGGAAACCCCATGTACTTAGCAGGCACACGCCTTAACCACTCGGCCAAAGCGACATTTTTGTTTGTGCTGTAAACAATATTTGGTTATTTACTACGTTATATTATTAAGTTACAAATAAATAACTTTATGTAATTTTATTAGGTTTCACTTTCATAAGTGACTTGGAATTTATGAATTATATTTTCATTGAAAATATCATATTGATAGTTTATATATTTAAAAAAAAAACTAAAATTAATTGAATATACATAGTTTCTTCATATATACCTTACTAAAGTATTTACCTGGTTTTCAAATACTCTTTATTTTAAAAATTGAAATTCATTTTTTATATAATAGTTTAAAGTTCTTTGTTACTAAAACTTTAGAATCGTACAGTATTTTAAATAAATTTATTTTAAATTTGATTATAACATATTTTTTGCTCAAACCCAACTTTTCAAATGCTAATGGAATTTGCTCTTTGTGCTAAAATCATCGGCCTTTGCTCCCTCAGTTACTTTTTATGATATAAAAAATTGATTTGGCCAATGTCATCATAACCACACGATTCTATCAGTTCTCCACACACAAAAGAAATACACTTATGACTTTTATAAAAATCTACACCATCCACATATTTTTTATTCTAAATAAAAAAAACAACAAACACCCAAATTCTAAAATTTACTTTGACATATGACGATAATTTGCTACACTGCAAAATAATCATGTCTTGAGACATGTGATTCTTCACCTTAGTAATATTACTCATAATATTGATTTATTAAAATATGAGAGTAACAATGTTGTATTTGTGACATATCTCCCAAGATCTTATTCAAGGACACATGGAATGATTAGTATAATTCTTCGTTTGAAATTTTCTATTGGTTATAGGTAAAAAGTATGATTGTGTGTTCTCTCCAAATGTAATTTGAGCTAATAAAGTGATGCAAAATTTTTTTTCTTCTATATCATATATAATATTTTTGCAAAAATTTAAACCACAACATTTTTTGTAGTCATCCTAACTTCCTATTTAATTCCTTATATTTCATACATGCATTATATGTAATTCTTGGATGATATCATGTATTATTAAAACACTCATCCCTACACCGTCTATTTTAATTCAATTGTATTGGAAATTTAGAAATAATTTCTACTTTAATTCAGAATTTTTTTCTCAACATCTATATTGTTTTCCAATGAAAATAATTTCATTGTATTGCAGTACTCTGGGAGACTTCCATTGAAATATCAATGACATAAGAAATGGTCGACACTCCTTTCTTCATGGTTATACACTTAAATTCCTAGTTTGAGATATCTTATGGATAATCATATAAAGGCATATAATTTGTTCTAAATCAACAATTTTGTCACGAATGACGTTCACGGTGTCTTTCAAAACTTTTAAGTTTTGTGTCAAAGTTGGAAATTTCATAATTCTTTAATTTGACTGATTAGAAAAGCGATCACATTATCTATTACTCAATAACACATAACATTAGTAGTATATGTAAAATATCTAGAACTAATAATCATCCACATGCTTGGATCACTTCCGATTGAAATTTCATACGCCTCGAGATTGAGTATAGGAATGCAGATTCCTCGTGGCACCGAATCTTATTTCAATCGGTAAGCATGCAAAATAAGGGCTCATGTGACTTAGAAAACTTAGTCATTGTCACAACTTTAGGAACACATTCAAAGAGTGACTTTAAGTCATACATGGGAGATAGGATTGTAGTGATACGAGACCAAGTGAATATCCATTTTAATGGATTTCTTGTAGTTGCATCTAAAACACTTGTATTAAAATGATTAAATTTCAATTTCTATGAATATTCTAGATACTAAATTTTAACTACGAGTCCTTATAAATTTTTTAGTATTATAAGACATATGTAGAAATGGAAGAAAAGAAACCAGAAGGAATTTTAAAACTTCGAATGATCTTAAAAGAAGGATGTGCAAGTGATACTAACTCTTTTGCTTCATCTCCATGCAAATTATATGCCAGTATTATGTTCTTAAACATGTGACCAAGTAAAAGGTTATTTAGAATAACATTAGAGCTTTGTAAATGCTAATGTTTAAAATGCGTGGTTGCTCTCTAAGGAACATAATGTCTATTCTTCTAGCTATATTTGAATGGATTCATTAATATCTTGTGTTTAGAATTATGTTCAATGATGTCTTTAAAGGACCAAAAAGCCATACTTTTCTTTCAATGCTCAAGGTATAAAACCTTTCTAATGGAAGGTTTTCCATTTCTTATGACAAAACTATTTTCTTTTTTGAAATGTAATGAAAATAATACACGACGCCTGAGAGATTCGAACTCTCGCGGGAAACCCCATATACTTAGCAGGCACACGCCTTAACCACTCGGCCAAAGCGACTTTTTTGTTTGTGCATTAAACAATATTTGGTTATTTACTACGCAATATTATTAAGTTACAAATAAATAACTTTATGTAATTTTATTAGGTTTCATTTTCATAAGTGACTTGGAATTTATGAATTATATTTTCATTGAAAATATCATATTGATAGTTTATATATTTAAAAAAAAACTAAAATTAATTGAATATTCATAGTTTCTTCATATATACCTTACTAAAGAATTTAGCTGGTTTTCAAATACTCTTTATTTTAAAAATTGAAATTCAATTTTTATGGAATAGTTTAAAGTTCTTTGTTACTAAAACTTTAGAATCGTACAGTATTTTAATGAAATTTATTTTAAATTTGATTATAACTTATTTTTAGCTCAAACCCAACTTTTCAAATGCTAATAGAATTTACTCTTTGTGCTAAAATCATCGGCCTTTGCTCCCTCAGTTACTTTTTAAGACATAAAAAATTGATTTGGCCAATGTCATCACAACCACACGATTCTATCAGTTCTCCACAAACAAAAAAAAAATAAATTTATGACTTTTATAAAAATCTCACCATCCACATATATTTTTTATTCTAAATATAAAAAAATAACAAACACCCAAATTCTAAAATTTACTTTGACATATGACGATAATTTGCTACACTGCAAAATAATCATGTCTTGAGACATGTGCTTCTTCACCTTAGTAATATTACTCATAATGTTGTTTTATTAAAATATGAGAGTAACAATGTTGTATTTGTGACTTATCTCCCAAGATCTTATTCAATGACACGTGGAATGATTAGTATAATTCTTCGTTTGAAATTTTCTATTGGTTTTAGGTAAAAAGTATGGTTGTGTGTTCCCTCTGTCATACCCCAATTTTTGACCTAATATACCACCTTACATTTGCATCATTGCATCACTAACAGTTCAGATAACATTAATCGGGTGTAGCATTCACAGGTCAAAATTAGGGTTTCATCAGATTTTCATCTGATTCAAGAGGTTACCAATTAGGGTTTGAGTTTTTCTCACCTCATTTGATCTATCTTGATCAAATCATCAACCTCTGATCATCAGATATCCATTTCTCTCATAGATCAATCGAGGATCGACCAATTAGGGTTTTGATCGGGCATGAGAATTCTCTGACTTTTTGAGCAAGAAATGACTTTTTTGGATAGAGATTGGTCATTATATCTTAGATACAACATCTTGACCTAATTTCTGGATTCAAAACATCACAGAAGCTCACAGACTACATCAGTCAATTTCTGAAACATCTGATGAAAATTCATCTGCACAGAAAAGTCAAACTTTGACTTTTGGTCAAATTTTTTCAAAACAAAACTTTTTCCATCATCAAAATACTTCAAATGATCCATCATGATCATAAAAAAATCAAAGAATTTGGAAAAGTCAACAAAAGGTCAAAAGTTTCTATACTTAGAAAAATTTCTAAGTGTTGAAATTTCTTATTTTTTCCAAACTTCATGCCATTTTTTCACCTAGTTCCAATTTGAATTGGAAGAAACTCAAAACATGAAAGTTGTAGCTTGTGAAACAAGCTTTCCAAAATTTCCAAGAACTCTCAAATCCATGGAGTCTAGCTATACTTTTGAAATTGAAACATAAGGCTCTATGAACTTGATTTTGAAAATCCAAAACATCAAATTATAGGTCATTTTGAGGTTTCTTCATCTAGAAGCTTTCCAACCTTGCCAAATGGATCATTGAGTTGATAAATATCAGCTAGATATAATTGAGATGAGATAGGATCAAAATGAGATTTTCACACATGGTAAAAAGAGGAAGCTTCCTTTTGCTTTTTACAAAAGTCATTCTTACCCCTTAAGCTATCTTTGATTTACCAAAAGCTTGTACTTGTTGCCTAACATTTCAGAACCATTTGCCTATAAATTGATCACCAATTCAAGTTCAAAACCACACCAAAGCAATGCAAGTTCATGCTTTCACTTTCCATCTTTGAAAAATCAAGAATCATATGTCAAATTGCCAAAACTTGCATTTTTGAAATTTGATGAAAACCATGATAAACTTTGGTGTCAAACATGCTTCACTATCAATATAAAACTTGTTTGAATCATAAAATCAACACAAGAACAAGTAAAAACCAGAAATCACTTTTCATATTTTCAAACTTTCCAAAACTGCCTTATGATTCGAATTTGAAGTTTGGCTGGATTAAATTGTGTTGTAATCACTCTAACACCTTCCATATACCTCATGTATATGATCCAGATCAATAACCAACATCTGTAACAACTCTAACCAAGAAATCGAGTTTCATTTTTCAGTCTGTGCAGGTAGACTTGGGTGGAGTAATCCAAGGCAAACAGATCATCCACATAGCTTCCATACATGCCGCTGATGCTCAAATGATCAAGAAACAAGTTCTGGAAACACTCTAATACCTTCTTCGATTCTCACTTGAACAGGTATGGACTCGAACTTGGATATCCTAATTCTTTGAACTTAAAAAAAAAAGCTCTTGGCCGATCTCTTTCTGCACCCATAACGATCATAAGCCCTCAAGAAAATCAAAGAATCATCAATCATACATCATTTAATTTGAAAAAACTCAGTTCTAGGGTTCATCGTGGTTCCCAGAAATTCAAGCACGCTAGGTTAAATATAAATGCAATTAACATCCACCTTCATATTCGTGACGAAAAATCGAGCAAGTTTGATTTTTATTTCATTCAATTTCGTTAAGAAGTGAAGATTTTAGCTTGAATTTTGCAATCTGAAGATCAAACATGAAGAACAGGATGCGCGCGTGTTCTTGATTTGTTTTCAAATTTAAATTTTCCAATATCATGTTTACACGTGTTTCTGATCCACTAACATCAAAACGCGTTTGGCTCAATGGTAACTTGCTCGCCCTTAAAGCTTTCTGACACGTGGGCTACCCAATGGTCATGGGTTCAACTCCCATCAGGACCATTTCTTTTTATAACTTTTCCATTTTTTCATGGTTTTTACAAAACTTTCACAATTTTTTAACCAATCAAAACTCCTTATTTTAAGGTGATTTTTTAAACACTTGTCAATAAATACATCTATTTTATGATAGTGCAAAAATTTTCAGAAAAAACTTTCATCTGATTATATTTTAATCAAGCCGAAAACGACGTTCTGAGCACTTTTCAAACCACCTTTTAAAGGTGAATTTTTCAAGTTTTCGACTTCCGATTCTTTTCAAAACTTCTCATAAATGAACCTTACATTTCAAAACACTTTCAAAATCATTTTTCAAAACTTTTCATCAAACTTACATCTTTTTACCATGATCGATCCGATTTAAACGATAAAACCGAATTCGTTTTCTCTCGAATTTCTCAATCGATCATGGGCCTCCCTCACGGTGTAAGTCCCATAGCATTCTTTTATGTACATAATATTTCTTTGTACATATCAAATTTTCTTCAAACATATACAAATTTCCATCTGTACATAATACAAATACTTTTTATACTCGAGTACAGACAAACTTCGATCGTTTGTTTTCACGTTACTTGTGTATACTCAAACCAACATTCTTTATGTACATATATTTTTCTTGTACATAATAGATTCTTTTCAAACAAACTTTTATCTGTACATAACACAGATACCTTTTTTACTTAAATACAGATAAACTTTGATCTTTTGTTTCCGTTTCATCTGTACATTCAATTAATTGCCATTAATATTGAAAGGAGCATTATTCCCGGTGAAACTGCTTTCAAATCAATGGGCCTCCCTTATGGTGTAAGTCCCAACCCTCATATGTACATCCATCTTTGTCTGTACATAAATAGCTCGTTTGTGTACATATTCACTTCCTTGTACACAGTTCAAACTTGTAAATAATCAAGTTACGCTCGTTTTAAACGTTCGTTCACAGACACTTGTTTATATTTCATAAACTGCTGTAAATAAACATCTTGCATTGTTTATATTTCCTTCATAAACTCCTGTGAATACATATCACACACACACACACACACACTTGTTTATACAACTGTCTAATTATAACATAACAATTAGTGTAACCAATAGGTTCCCCATAGTTGTAGCCTCCGCTTGGGCTTCATACAAGATAATTCATCCCAGCACGAGTTTAGCCTCCGCTTGGGCTTTATACAAGATAACTCTCCCCACAGAGTTAGCCTCCTCTTAGGCTTCATATAAAGAAACTCATTCATCTGAGTTTAGCCTCCTCTTAGGCTTCGTATAAGACAACACTCCCCTGTTGAGTCAGCCTCCTCTTGGGCTTCGTTCAAAAGAACTCCTCATTGAGTTTAGCCTTCTCTTGGGCATCATACAATGAAAGAGACAGGAAATCTCTTAACAGCCTCCTATTGGGCTTCTAATACAAAGAATCACCCGCGTTAGGATAGAACCCAGAGTATAATTTCCCGGTGAAATTGCTCTTATTCCAAAAGGATGATTTCCCGGTGAAATCCCTTTTAACACAAAGCCAACCATACCCTATAGCTTCCTCTTGAGCTTCATACAAGGACCCTCGATGACCCTCGGAATGCCTCCTCTTGGGCTTACAATACAAGGACCCATGGGATTCTTAAAAGCATCCCTTAATCCAATCAATTTCTCCTCGAGATTTAGACATCTATCATCTCTATGGAATAAGTATCTCATCTATCATATCACATACAGTCAAAAACTTTTCAAACTCTTTTCAAACTGTTTTCAAACAAAAAACATCTCTTAATTGTAAGTGGTAACGCTTGTACACTCAAGCAAAACACCTAATACTTACAGTTAAAAGATTCAAATCATCTTTTTCAAACATCTTTCTTAAACATGTAAGTGGTAACGCTTGTATACTCAAGCAAAACACCTAATACTTACGACGAATGATTTTAATCAGTCAAACTTTTCAAAAATGTATGTGATGAAATAGATTAGATACATTTTTCATTAAGATGACATTTTTCTGTCTCTTACTAACATCCCGTTGCTTTCCACTAGCATAAGTGGGAACTACGATTTCTCTGACTTTCTCAACATCCTTTTGAGAATACGTAGGCACAAGGTCTCATCCTTGGCGAGCAAATTTCTTTCTCCCTCAGACCAAACAAACCATAGATCCCTGTAGATCCGAGCTACAAATGCTCTGATTCCCACTAGGGGATATGTATGCAGAAGATCCACAGATCTTTGCGAGCACAATAATAACAAACACTAGAATCCCACATAATCTACTGTTTCTTAAAATCCCAAAGGAGAAACTTTCCCAATCATAGAAATAGCCATTAAAACACACAAACATATCAAATATACTCATATATAAAAGAAAGGGGATAAGCTTTCATATTGTGCATATATCTGTTTTTCTTTATTGTGTGTTTCGCGATTTCATTTGATGGAAAGAAATCCTAACCCGGATTTAAGAAACATTTTTAAGATCTAGGTGGAGGTATTAATACGTGAGAAGTCCAATGCTTACGAAGTTAATATCTCCCGCTCAGTGGAGGTTGTCTTGGGGGTCTTGTGTTTAGCAAGTATTTGTGAAGACACTGTGCTTTCGAGGGAACTTAAGAAGCTGAGTGGGCTGTAGAACACATAAACCATCCTGGCCATTAGGATGTAGTGCAGAGATTATTCGGGTGTAAGGCTAGAGTAATTGTCATGCGAGACTACGATCAGGCGAGTTTCTCTTGAAAAATATTATTGGACCATCGAGTATTCAACAAATCCGATAATATTTCAAAGAGGAGTGTTGAGCCTGTATTATCAGTAGAACCCGTTTCACAGATGAATAAGCCCTTAGAACTTAACCACGTTGATTCTTATCGTTGGCTTCATGCTCGTGACTTCGAACGCTTGACCGTGTGTATAACTACTAACCATGTTTGCCGCATTCATGCATTCATTCATTCATAAAAAAAAAACTTCATTTCTCTTCCCATTTCCAAAGAATTTAGAGATTTTTCTTTGTAAAATATTTTAGGTTAGAGTTGAAATTCCTGGCAGCAGATACGTGATGTCACAGAGAATGTTATGACACAGTATCTGACAGTATGTTAACAATTCACACAAGAATCTGAAGTAAAGAACACAATAAGTTGTTTACCCGTTCGGTTCAACAAACTGCATCTGGGGCTACCAAGCCGGGAGGAAATTCACTATTAGTAGAATTAATTCGAATAAACCACCGTTTATCTCCTTCACTTAAAACCTACCCAATGCAACTTCAACCTAAGTCCTACTTAGATCCGAGTACCCACTCACTCCCCTCAATCACACAGTGATATCAACCTATTGACTAATTGAATTGTGAAGACACACTTCAATAAAATATCTTGATCTTGCTTCAAAGCTTCAATCAAGAGACAAACACTCGTGCTTTAAAGCTTTGAGTGATAAACTACCCTTACAAAATCCTAGTCCAATGGACTTATCAATTGATAGTTGCTTGGCTCACAAGAGAAACTAAAATTACACAATACCAATGTTACAAATCCTAACGATACACAAACACAACTATCTCTTCAATACATTCAAAGGCGGTTGTAAGGTTGAATTCCTTTTATAGAAGCGATCCGAAACTTCGTTTTGGGCTTCCATAAAGATAGCTAGGGTTCACTTAATTTAATCCTAAAAACATGGTCTTTTCAACAACCAATTTAGGTTTAATTAAGATTAACCTAGCAGCCACGTGAGCATGCTTTCTAATAACGGAAAAACAATATTTAGCACAACAAACTTCCGAAAAATCTCAGAACAAACAGTTCTGCAGAGCAGAATGTCACCGAATGTCATAACATCATTATGACATCGATATTTTCGAATTTCTAACACGACTTTAGCTTCCGTTCGAGTTGTCTTTTAACATCCTTAGCAGGTAGGATTTATCTTCAATCTCTGAATGTCATGACATCTATCATGACATTGCTAAAGCCTAGTTTTACCAAAATTAATGCCAACTTAAAAACACTAACAAACTCCCCCTTTGGCACATTTATGGCTAAAACTACTTAACCTATCAGAGTACATATGCAGCAGAAGACAAACTAGTTCTAAGCTTAAATAAACTAGAACCTAGAGATAAGATAAATTCTACCCATACAAAAATCCCACAATTCCCACAATTGCCCACATACAAAATTTAAAAACAGGCCATACAATTCCCCAAAGTCCCCATACTACTGTCACACAGTAGTTCTTCTCCCCCTTTTTAGCCATAAAAGGCCAAAGGATACAATACAATTGCCCCAAACTTTTAATCAATCAGTACCAGAAAAAAGATAATACCAGCATAAGTATTCAAGGGATACACATCTGTCAATACAATGATTACAATCATCCAAAATGAAACAAAATGCAGAACAGAAAACAGAAAACAATTGACAGAAAAAAATCATCACAACAACTTAATCAGTTGCTCTCCTTTGCTGAAGAAGCTTTTTCATTGTTAGCAGCAGCATCAACAACATTACCAGCAGCTAGTTCAGCCTGAATCTTTAAGCCAGAAGCTTGATCAGACTTTGCAGGCCCAGGAGCTTTCCTTTTCTTGGCCATTGGTGTTCTTTTGCATTTTGAGCAGCCAACAAATTTAGCTCTATACTTCTTTGAAGAAGTTCCAGTTCTGGTTATTTTCTCATCTTGAGAACCAGAAATACCACCCTTTGCTTTGGCAGGGAAATCAGCAAGAGTATCAAGAGTCCACATGTGTTGCCTGGACGTGATCATCAGATGTCATAACATCTTTTGTGACATCTGGATCATCTGCTAAACTAGGGCTAGCAGGCCTTTGATTAAGGGGAACAGAAATTCCAGGAACGGTGTGATTTTCGTCTAGGATTCTGGTGACTATCCTAGCAATGGCTCCTTCTACATACATGGTACCTTCCCTATTTCTTATCTCAGGGGGAACAGATGAGGATGAGGCAGAAATCTTACCCGTATAAGTAACAGATGATCTTTGGGTATTCTGTGTATGTTGATTCTCAGTTGCCATAGAACGCTGAGGGGAGAGCTTCACAGGTTCAACGTTGAGAGCTGCATCGCTTGCCCTTATCTCTGCCATGGTGGGAGATGGACAGTCAGAGTCTTGGGATGAGGAGGATGAAGAAGACATATTTCTCTGAGATATATTGAGGAACTGACAGAGAGTTTGAAAGTATCTTTTGGGAGGTGAGGGTATGATACTTTCAATAGGAGAGGTTATTATATGGAGGTGTCTCTTGATATTCTTGAACCCTTTAAAAATAATAGGGAAATAATGAAGTGACCCACTCATAATTATTTGAAATACACGGTTTCTTCTCCTCCTTGTAAGCAATTTTAATTGCTACAATTCCTCATATTGACAAATGCCCAGTTTGCTCCTTAAATTCTCAAATTGACTAGCATCAAGTGCTTTAGTAAAAATGTCAGCCAGTTGAAGTTCAGTGACTACATGGTCCAATTTAATCACTTTCTCCTCCACAAGGTCTCTGATGAAGTGATGTCTTATGTCAATGTGCTTAGTCCTACTGTGTTGTATAGGATTCTTTGAAATATTAATAGCACTCAGATTGCCATAGTACAATGTCATGACATCCTGTGTGACATTGTACTCAGACAGCATCTGCTTCATCCAGACCATTTGAGAACAACTGCTACCAGCTGCTATGTATTCACTTGATGGACAAGGACACACGTTTTGCTTCTTGAACCAAGAAACAAGATTGTTTCCCAGAAGAAGCATCCTCTAGAGGTACTTTTTCATCATCAAGACTACCCAGTCGACATCACAATAACTAGACAAAATGGGTTCACATCCATGGGAATACAGGATACCATAACTGCAGGTTCCACTCACATACTTCAGAATTCTTTTCACCTGGTTAATGTGACTCACTTTAGGTTCAGCTTGGTATCTTGCACATACCCCAACAAAAATGCAATGTCGGTCTGTGTTAGATACAACAAGCTCCTATCATGCTTCTATACAAACTTTGGTCTACCTTTTCACCATTTGTGTCCTTGGACAACTTCACATGTGTGGGAGCAGGAGTCCTTTTATGGATGGCATTCTCCATTCCAAACTTTTTGACAATATTCCTTGCATATTTGTTCTGTGAAAGGAATGTTGAGTCTTCCATCTATGTGACTTGCAGTCCAAGAAAGTAGGTCAACTCTCCCATAAGACTCATTTCAAACTCAGCTTGCATTTGATTGGCAAAATGTTTCACCATTGAGTCTGACATTCCACCAAATACTATGTCATCCACATAAATTTGGGCAACCATTATCTTTCCTCCTTCATTCTTAACAAACAGGGTTTTATCCAAGCCTCCTTTTCTGTAGCCTTTGTCTGTAAGGAACTTGGTTAGCCTTTCATACCAGGCCCTAGGAGCTTGCTTTAGTCCATATAGGGCTTTCCTTAATTTGTAGACATGATCAGGGAAATTTGGATCCACAAATCCTTTAGGCTGTTCTACATATACTTCCTCATTTAAGTAGCCACTTAGGAAGGCACTTTTCACATCCATCTGAAATAGTTTGAATTTCAGAATGCAAGCAACCCCTAGAAGAAGTCTGATTGATTCCAGTCTAGCCACTGGTGCAAAAGTCTCATCAAAGTCAATCCCCTCAACCTGAGTGTAACCCTGAGCAACAAGTCTAGCTTTATTCCTGGTGACAGTCCCTTCTGCATCAGACTTGTTCTTGTAGATCCATTTTGTGCCAATGATGTTTGTTCCTTCTGGCCTAGGAACTAATTCCCATACTTCATGTTGCTTGAATTGGTTCAATTCATCTTGCATTGCTCCAATCCAGAATTCATCACTTAGAGCTTCTTTGACATTTTTTGGCTCTATCTTTGACACAAAGCAAGAGTTTGAGACAGTTTCTCTGGATCTTGTAATGACACCTTTGGTTGGGTCCCCAATGATGAGATCCTTTGGATGATCTTTCTGAATTCTGATGGAAGGATCTTTGTTGACTTCCTCTGGTTCAAATATTGGAGGAGAAGGTTCAGGTACATCTTCCTTATCAGGTACTTAGGTGATGTCTGTCATACCCCAAAATTTTCCCTCCATCTTCTCAAGACATTTCATACATCCATACTCAAGGATTCCTCAAGAGTTGATCAGACAAACTCTCTCCTAGACAATCAACCCAAACTAGGGTTTGGTGATCCTCAGATCAAGATGGATTTCCAACATCTCCAATGGTCTTCATGCCTCCTCATATGCTTCAAAGATTCTCCATGTCAAGTTTCAAGCCTTACAGATCAAATTTCCTCAGACAATTGCTCAGATGGTTGAAAATCAGTTGTATTGGACAAAAAGTCAACTGTGGTCAACATACAGTCAAACTTCATAATTTTGGGTCAACATCCTCATTTTGAAGTTACATTCATCATTTGATCAAGGGTTGATCATGATTCATCAAGAAAACTCAAGATTTGCTCAAAAGTCAAACTTCCTAAATTAGGCTTTCTAGGTGAAAAGTCAACTGAACTTTGACTGATCATAACTTCTTCATACTTTCTCAGTAATTTTTGCATCACCTCTTGTTTTGAAGGAAATTCAATTCTCTACAACTTCATGTCTCACAAGAATATCCAAAAAATGCTTCATTTGAGAGGTATGACTCAAAACATTACAGGTCATTTTCAAAGTCAACAAAAAGTCAACTTTTTGTTTTGAAGCTATATTGAGCATGGAAAATCCAATTGAGATGAGACCAAAAGGGTTGGTTAGAGGACTCTTAGAGATTTCCAAAAAGTCCAAGAACACTCAAAAATGTGGAAAATTGAGCAAGATACACCATTCAGAAGTTGGGCAATTTTGGACAATTGCACAAAAGGACATTTTGGTCAAAATGCAAAATTTTCCAAATGGGCCTACAATCTTTGGATCCAAACTTGTTCATGAAATTATTTGTGACCCATAAATGCTTGGCCATGGCAATTTTTTATTTTATTGATTTAATTTTGGATTTTAAACCATTTAATTCAAAATCAAATTATATAAAATATGAAAATAAAGTATTTTTTTCAAATGGGTTGGATTTATATCTTACTTGAGGTCCAAGATAGCCCACCAAGCATACCAATTTCGTGATAGCTTGCATATGGAAAGAAAAAATCAAATTTTTAAGGAAATTTGATTTTATTTGAATGAGAAAATTTTTGCATTGAATATCAAATCTTTTTTCACTCTCTTTGCTCTCTCAAATTTCTCTATAAATACCAAGCAAGTACACAAGCCAAATAGAGGAAAACCTAGCTCAAAGCACAGCCCTCACTTTGCCAAAATTTTTCACAAACTTTTGAAAATCGAATTCTAAGTTGCAGCCACTCTCAGCCAAAACCATCCATCCAAACGTGCTCTAGAGGTTCCCAGGAGTCAGAAACAACTCTTGCTCGAAGCCCAGACTGCCCAGATCGTGATATCCAACTCTCACCGGTTTGGAATTTTCTTATTTTCGATTTCTATGTTTCATGCATCATTAATGTTTTTCGTGTGTTTGTATGGACTCAGGACGTTTATTAGGTCAGGAACAAACCATATCATGCAAGCTTAAACGTGTGAAACTCGATTTGCCATGGCTAGGGCTTTTCAAGCTGTTTGAATCGAACAGCCTTATACAAGCGTTTTTAGGGCAAACGGATATCACCATTGGATTCAGAAGGTCCGATTTAGGGTGAATAGGTATTTCTTTTGCATTGATTCTACGTGTTTTGCAGGTTTCGAAATTGGCATGGTCGAAGAAGACGACCGGAGCTAGGGCTCCGGCGTCGCTGACTGGATTTGACTCCGGCGATGCATGTGTGGCACGATCGTGCATTCTGATTCGCTCTTTCTTTCCAACGGGGACCCCACTCACGCTGACTGTGTTTCAAACATAACCATGACGCGTCAGCACTTATATTCAATTGATTTCGTTTTTTAAAACACCAGATGCCACTTGTCCCAGTGGTTAAGGCTTGGCTTTTGGAAAGATGCTCTAACAGGTCACGAGTTCGATTCAGCCCAGGACCAGATTTGCTTTCTTTTTTCACAAACATCATATTTTCTTATTTTTTCATATTTTCTTATTTATTTTAATATATTTGCATCAATCTTAATTCTTTTCATATTTTTATTCATGCATTAAAAAATCATCAAAATATTTTTTCCTTTTGCATTTATTTTCAGAAAATACTTATTTAATTTATAAAATTAAAAAATATCATTTTGCAAGCATATTTTATTTTATTCATAATTTAGCATTTAAATCAATTTTAATTAGTTTTTAATTATTAAATTGCATCCAAAAAATCCCAAAAAATTATTTTAGCATATTTATGTTATTTCCAGCATGTCATATTTTTCTCATTCAAAAATTTGCATTTTTACTAACATTTCTCTCTTATTCGATTTCTCTCGTATTTTCCGATTTCTCATCTTTTCACAGGTTATCCCGTTTCGGACGATTTTTTCTTCCATCATTTTATTTTTCCAATAATGTAATTGCTCATGGGATGTAATAGTTTAAATTAGGTTTTTATTTTCCGCAAGTTTAAATTATGTATCTTCCCCAAAGCCATGTAATAGCGTAGGACATTTATCTTTCCGCATCTTTACATTCCGCATTTTAATTTCTGCACCCTATAAATTGCTAGTAACTAGGCGTGTATGGCAAGATAATAATGAACATAGCCCACTGATTTTCAAGATAACATACCTGAATTGACACACTCTTTTCACACATGCACCCCTTAGGGTAATTCTCTCTCGTTGCCTTTACGAATTCAAAATGGTCATGTCCCTCGAACGTAGAGGTATTCTAGCACCGTTGCCTACAAACAAATCATCATAGTCCCTTCGATACAAAGATCATAAGACCCACGATGTTGCCTCCGAATACATGATCTTGACCCCTCGATTGTCGCCTACGAAAAATGATGATAGTCCCTTCGAATGTGCTAGGATACTTCCTACAAGTTGCCTTCTATGACCATCCGATGTCCCTTCGAATGTCCCGCTTACATCCAATGAATGGAGTTACCTACCAACTAATGGTATGACTAGCACTATTCTAAAGGAACGTAAAATAACACGAAAACGACCAATTCTGAATAGGTAATAAGACTTTTAGTTGCTTGCTCTATCAAAATACTTTTCACACCTCACACTTTTTTCAAAGTTCAAACTCTTTTCAAACGAAACATTTCCGAACACTTTGTATACATTCCTACATGAATCATTACAAAGTCAAAGCGAAATGCCTTTTCAAAACATTTTTCAAACACACAGAAAGCACAATTTTAAAGTGATCTAGAGCAACTAAGAGCCCATAGATAAACTACGGATGGAAAGGGGTGCTAATACCTTCCCTTTTCATAACCTTCTCCCTTACTCAGAATCTAACGAAGGTCTTTTTCTGTACTTTTACCTTCCCTTAATTGGATAAAAATAAAAGTCGGTGGTGACTCTTGCTATCCGCACATTTGCGATACAAAAATCCACAAAGTCAGTTCACCGTGTTACAGAACTGGCGACTCTGCTGGGGATACACCCTAAAGAGAGAATTGCCTTAGGGATTTCTAAATCACCTTTATTGCTTTCTGTTTGACGTGCTTGCTTTATATTTAAGGGTTGCTTGGGTATTATATTTGTGGGGGATCCTACACCCGGATCCGGGTTTCCTTTTAGGTAAGTAGCAATAAATCGTCGCGACCGTTAGACGTATATCAAAACGGTCAACATGATGGCTACGTTAGCGTGACACTTTGGATGTCCTGATACTCTTCATTTCCAAGTTGATGATAGTATTTGGCTTCTGCGTGGTGTCATCAAGCGCTAACTAAACTTTTAGAACCTTAATTGACCCATCTTGGCCATTAGAAGGTAGTGAGATGGCCGGCTTTGGTGCAGAATAAGGTTGGCTGATACTCGATGCTACGCTCATTAAGATCAGACTTTTGGGATATTTTCGGTCGACCACTTGGCAGTCGTATTGAAATAAACGCCTACGAGAAAGATCAATGATATGAGATTCCTAGAACCGGTTACTATTATAGGGCGGGATGAACCAACTCAAACTTTTGGTGGGGTAATCACCTATACCTCATGCAAGCCTTAAACCTAGGCTCATTGTGTGAATTGTTTGTGTGTGCTAAACATGACATCATGACATCATTCGCATTGCATATCATTTCTAACTATTTCAAGGACCTAGGGATTTATCTTTGCTCTGTTTTGTAGGGTATTATGGCTTCTAGAAAGACTATCCGAATTAACTTCATGGGTATACCTTCTCAGCTCAAAGAATTGGTTTCAGAGATTCCCGATCATGCCCAGTTCATCAAAAGACATGGTTATCTACTTGATTTGGTTATCTCGGTTTTGAAGAAGATATGATGCATGTCTATTCGGTTCTTGATCCGAAACACCATTGCTTTACATTCCCAGATTATCAGTTAGTTCCTACCTTGGAAGAGTTCTCTAAGCTACTTGGGGTACCTATTCTTGATCAAATGCCATTCACCGGTTTAGAAAAGGTTACTAGGTACGAAGACATCGCATCCGCCTTACACCTTAAGCGCTCAGACATTGAACCCAATTGGGAAACCAGAAGTGGAGTTAAGGGTTTACTTTCCAAGTTCTTAATTAAGAAAGCCCGAGAATTCCTCAAAGTTATGAGTTTTCATGCATTCGAAGACATTGTAGCCTTGCTAATCTATGGTTTGGTTCTATTCCCTAACTCGGATCAATTCATAGATGTCAACGCCATCAAGTTGTTTCTTACCCGTAATCCTGTGCCTACTTTACTTGGAGATATCCTACATTCTCTCCACACTCGTACTACTAAGAGACAAGGAACTCTCATGTGTTGTGTACCTTTACTTTCCAGGTGGTTTATCTCACACCTTCCTCCATCAGTTTTGAAGAATGAGCAAAGGTTGAAGTGGTCTCAAAGGCTAATGTCACTCTCTCATTCAGATATCCGTTGGAGTTTTTTCTCTCAAAAGGACTTCACCTTCATTGAGCGTTGTGGAGAATTCCCTAATGTACAACTACTTGGTATAAGGGGAGGTATTACTTACAACCCTTCTCTAGCCCTACGTCAGTTTGGTTTTGCCTGAAGAGATGGTCCGCATGATATGCTTCTCCAAGACATTGTGTTCGACTACAACCACGATCTCGAATGCAAGCGAAGGTTCATACATGCTTGGGGCATGGTAAGAAGATCGATACCAAGACTTTGGGGCACGAACTCCATTCCTTGGGAACCTTACCTCAAGTGGGTGAGAGCTCGAGCTCAAAACCTCATGATGCCATTCACGCTGTTTGTAATTATGGAACATTGCTATAGGTGACGAGTCCTATCTTGTTCTCCATCACGACATGCCTCGATTTTGAAGACACGAAGAGATCCGGATTCACAAGAAGAAGGATACCTTTGAAGCTCAGTGCTATGCAAGCGAGAAGAAAGTACTAGAGTTGACCAAGCTACTTCGCGAGGAGTGAAGCATCAACACCTACCTCGGCACCAAGAGGAAGTGCCCATGGGAGACTTAGAGCCTTCGGATTTTTTATGCTTTTCTTTTGTTATTATTTTGAACTATCTTCTATACTTGAAAAAAGAAAAAGAATAATAAGAAGAGTACTAATAAATGTTTGCTCATTGCTTGTTTAACAAATTTAAATCTCTAAGGTCCTTGAAAATATTGCATTGCATTCGCATAAACATCGCATAGCATAGCATAACATTGCATCACAGGTACATTGGAGATTGGTTTTCTCATTTGCTCGCAATTTAGTTTAGCAGAAATGGCTCTTGAACAGATTGTCAAAGATCTTCAAGCTCGAATGCTCGGTTTGAGATGTTCACTAGCTTGGTCCAAGGCCAAGAAGATCTGAAGAAGCTCATCAACAAGAAGAAGAAGGTTGTTGGTCTCCTCAACATGGGCAGACGCTACAAAGGTGGTCCTAAAGTGGTCAGTCAGATAGAGCTCTCTGAAGGAAGTGTCAAGACTGAGCGGAGTGTCAAGGGTGATGAGGAAGGCAGCCAGCATGAACCTGAAAAAGACTATGATGATGGCCAATACTCTGATGAAGATGATAAGTACAAACAACTTGAAGACCGTCTGAATGCTGTGGAAAATCTGAAAATGTCTGGGCTGAATTTTGATGATCTGAGTCTTGTTCCTGGTGTTGTGATTCCTCCCAAGTTCAAAGTTCCTACTTTTGCCAAGTATGATGGCATTTCTTGTCCAAGTGCATTTGAAGTCCTATGTTGAAGATCAACCCCACTGATGACAGTTGTGGATGCACTATTTTCAAGAGAGTTTGTCGGAACTCGGTTGGAGTGGTATTATCAGTTAGAGAATGACCGTATCCGTACTTGGAGTGACTTAGCAGATGCTTTCTACAGACAGTATAGTACAATCTTGAATTGACACCCACTGTATGCAACTACAAAGCATGTCTATGGGTCGTGATGAAAGTTCAAAGTATGCTCGAAATGGAGATCTAGCAGTGAGTTCACCACCCTTGTCCAATAGGAGTTGGTTGATATGTTCATGGGAACAACCGGGCCATTCTTCAATCATCGATTGGAAACTCCTCACCGGATTCACCGAGTGATATTAATGACGACGATTGGCGGTATCAAGAGTGGGAAGATTCGGTAGTCGTCATCAAATGTCGCGAAGAGATCTTTTGGTGCTAAGAAAGAAGCTAATGCCGTGTATGGTCAGAAAAGCCGAGCCAAGACCGACCGTGCTCAATCTGTGGGGGCAGTTGTGATCTCCAATCCTACATCAAGACAACCTCAACGAGACAACGTAGTCGAACGCCGAGATTTAAGATCAACATGCCATTGTCGCATGACCTTGCAACACATGTTGAAAGCAGAGCTGATTACCTTGAGGGATCCTCCTCAGAATGTCAATACTTCCTCTCCGAGATACAATCCTAACGCTAAGTATGCTTACCATTCCAACAGCCCTGGATATAATACTGATGATTGTTGGGCTCTGAAGAATAAGATTCAAGATATGATTGAAGCTAAGCATTGAGTTTGATCCTCCTGTTGAGACTCGAATGTGATCAACGCGTATGCCTAACCATGACAAGAGTTCCAACGTTTGGGGACGATACTTATATTTTCAACATAGATGACTTGACCATTCCTCGATGATCAAGAAGAACTTGTTGCAAGTGGTGTCGACCTGTGATGCCCGAGAATTACCGTTGGTGCCCATCTGCGCCTGATGGTTGTCCTTGGTTGAGAAGACGTGTTCAATGCATGATGGATAACCGTGAGATACTATTTATGAAACCCCCTGTGCAGAAGCTGTGTGAAGATATGTCCAAGCTGAAGATCGAGGATGTGAATGAAACTACACCGCCTGTATGGGATACCTTGGGACAGCCAAGTGGAAAGTTTGATTACATGGTGAAGTACACTGTTCCCGAAAGCTACAAAATTCCTATTGAAGATGTTAAAGCAACCGGATGGGGTGACGATTTCCCAGAAGACCATGCTGATGTTAACACTATAAGGATTTCCTCTACTGATCCTGTGCCTAGAGTGGCACCTCTCATCATTACTTCTCCCAGGCCAGTTCCGCATTCCTCTGATAAACCTATTCCTTGGAATAATGGAGCTGATATTTACTATCATGGCGTCAAGCAAGACCCTCTGACCATTGAAGATCTTACAGTTGAAGCTACCATTCCTGACATTGACAATATCACCGGATCCAGTAAGGTGACCAGAATCGGACGGGTTTTCTCTCCAGAAATCTCTCCTCCAAAAGACACTGCGACTCCAGCTCGCATTCTAGCTATTCAATCCATTCCCCAAGCTAGAGGGAAAGAACCAGTGACTCATCTTGCTCAAAGTACCAAAGGAAGTTCTTGAGACACCTCCAAACGAGAAATGGAGGAAGATTATCAAGAAGAGTGACTACAATGTTGTGGAACACTTGGGACAACTCAGTCCAAGATATCCATGCTTGCTCTCTGCTCTTATGCTCAGAGGCTCATGCTAATGCCTTGGTAAAATTTCGAAGAATGCTCATGCCCAGAACACTACTCTTGACCGGTTTGAAGTTTGTATTGCTAGCACGGCTGCCAACAACGGCCTAAGCTACGATCTTGATTTGACTCGCCGAGAAGAAACACAACAAAGCCTTGCACATCTGTTGAATGCAAGGCACTACATTGTCTCATGTTTTGGTCGATACAGTTACGCTTTGAATATCCTTCGAAGGCGCTTTTGATCGACTTAATGTCGAAGGGTTGGTTACGAGACCCAGTGACATTATTGTGAGAGCTTTTGATGGTTCTAAGAACAGTGCTTGGAGAGCTCACTCTTCTGTTAAAGTCGGTTCCCAGGACTTTTGATTCTACTCTTTGTCATGGACATCCGCCTTACTCTTGTCTACTTGGCGCCCTTGGATACATAGGACGGCGATGTTACCTCCTGCATCGAAATGAAATACCGGTGAAAGGAAGGTTGTCATAGTATGTGGTGAAGAAGAGTATATGGTCGGTCATCTGATCATTCGATACCTTGATATGGAAGGTGAATTCTTGAGACCCCTCAAAGCTTTTGAAACAATCCCAGTCATGCCTGTGACTCTCCCGTCCTCTGAAGTTACAAAAGTTCCGCCTAGAATGGCCTCATGAAAGGCTCAAGCTAGTTGAAGAAGGAGGTAGTACTATTTGGGGACAGCTCGATCTTCCTTTCAAATCGACAAGATGGTTTAGGCTTCACCATCAAGGTCGGAAGATGATACGCGACGTGTTTGGCCAACTTCCTTCCGCATCGATCAGTGGAATCCATGCTATAGAAGACAACGACAATGACTTCGACATCGCAAGTGGATCTTCCAACTCGGACAATGGGCTCGGCAATTGGAAGGCGAAGACGTCATACCAATCTCCTTTAGTCGGAGTAATTGCTCTTGTTTGTTTTGCTTTCGTATTTCTTTATGTTTTGAACAATAAACTTTGAAAGCTAGTACCTTGCCGGGGCATCATGGCTCGTTCACGAGGTTATTATCATCGTTTGCGTATTTTCATTCAATAAATTGTTGGACTTTTGCATTCAATTGTTTGTTTTATCACCCTTCAAAAAGCTATGTGTTTCTTACACACCACGTGATACACTGCGGAATCACTCCGAATCTAGTTAATAACAGTTATGCTATTGCTAAATATGACTTGATAATCCGATCTACCAAGCGAAGGCGAAAGTGAGGAAGATTGAAGTGCCGAGGAGAACTTGCGGTACTACAGCAAGAAGAAGCGATATACCACACACGAAGAGCAGTTGAGGTTGTGAATTTGGGCTGACGAAGACGAAAAGAATAAAGATAGGAGCGGTCTTGAAACAGTGTTAAAGAAAGGTTGGTTCGATGCTACGAGACTATATTGAGGTTTTTGCTTGGTCATACGAACATGCCGAGTTTGGACATTGATATTGTGGTACACGATTGCCGACAAAAGAAGGTTTTCTCAATTAAACAGAAGGTTAAATCGTATCGTCTGAGATGTCACGAGAAAAAATCAAAGCGAAGTTATGAAGCGAGTTCAACGCCGGTTTCTTATTCACTTCTTATCCATAGTGGGTTGCAAATGTGGTACTCGTACCTAAGAAGGATGGCAAATTACGAATGTGTGTGGATTACGAGATCTGAATAAAGAGTCAGAAGAGCGATTTTCCACTCCCTCACATTGATGTTACGGTTGACAACCTTGCTCGACAGGTTTTCTCCTTCATGGATGGTTTCTCCGGTTGTCAGATCAAAATGGCTCCACGAAGACATGGAAACTACTTTTGTTACAGTGGGGCACTACGCTACAAGGTTATGCCGTTCGGACTAAAACGCGGCGCCACTTATAAGCGTGCTATGGTGACATTATTTCATGACATGAATCATCACGAGATGAGGTCTCGTCGAGCGACATGATAGCTCGATCAGAGACGAAGAAGAACATCTTGATCATTTGCGAAAACTATTTGATAGGTTGAAGAAGTACGGACTAAGACTCAATCCTAACAAGTGCACCTTGAGTCGATCCGGAAAACTCCTAGGTTTTGTTCGATGGTAAAGGTATTGAAGTTGACCCGCCAGGTTAAAGCCATTCAAGAGATGCCGACTCCTCTTGAGAGAAGGAAGTCGGAGGTTTTTGGTCGATTGAACTACATTGCTGATTCATTGCACAAGCGCTACTTATGAGCCATCTTCAAGTTACTAAAGAAAGATCAAGTATTGGAATGGAAAGACGATTGCCGGATCGCTTTTGACAAAATCAAGGTACCTCGGAATCCTCATCCTAATGCCACTGCCGAAGACCTCTTATCATGTACTGACGGTGTTAGAATTCATGGGGTGTGTGTTGGGCAACATAATGATACAGTCGAAAAGAGCATGCAATATACTACCTTAGCAAAAGTTTACTATGAAACAAGATACTCGCACTCGAGAAAACTTTGCTTGGCTTTGACGCTTTCGCCGACTAAACAATATATATTGACTCACACTACCTTGTTGATTTCTAAGATGGATCCGATAAAATACATATTTGAGAAACCACTCTCTCTCGGGAAAAGCAAGATGGCAAATGATCTTGACGAATCGACATCGATACACACTTCGAAAGCGATCAAAGGAAGTGTAGTAGCCGATCATTTGGCTCATCAAGCCGTAAAGACTATCGGTCTATGCGGTTAATTTCCAATGAAGATGTTTTACTAATCCTGCGATTGTGAAGAACCGAGCCGGGACGAAGGACACGAACAAGGATCCCGATGGACCATGGTCTTTGATGGAGCCTCAAACGCGCTTGGCAGTGGCATTGGCGCCATCATTACACCCTAGGACGCACTCCTTTCACCGCAGATTATGTATTAGTTGCACTAACAACATGGCGAATCTGGCGTGCATCATGGGTATTAAAGCTGCTATTGACTTAAGAATCAAGTTCTTGCAAGTGTATGGAGACTCGACACAGTGATCGGTCGATTAAAGGCGGTGGGATACAAAACATCAAGATCTCATTCCATATCGAGAGCATGTTCAGGTTTGATCCCTACTTGAAGAGATCACTTTCCATCACATTCCATGAGAAGAAATCGGTTGGAAGGCATTGGCTTACTATGTCTATGTTCAAATCGATGGGACAACGAGGCTCCCGGATCATCATTGAGAGGTTTGACGAACCAGCATGTTATGAGCAATCTGAGAAGAAACCTAGGTACTATGGCGTGAAGAGTATCTTGAGACTCGGGAATATCCAGCAGGGCATCATCCACGATAAAGAAGTTCATGAGAAGATTTGCATCCAAATTCTTCCTCGACAACGGCATCTTATACAAAAGCGACCACGACTTGTGCTTACTCGGCTGTGTAGACGTTAAGCAACAATACGTATCATGGAAGAGTTACACGGCGCATTTGGTACCCATTCCGGTGGACATCGATGGCTAAGAAGATTTTGAGAACAGTTACTATTGGTCCACCATGGGCGATTGTCCCAATATGCTCGATCTTGTCACAAGTGCGGTTATGCGAGACAAAGTGCGTACCTCTAGTACCTCGAATGTTTTAACACTCCTTGGCGTTTGCAATGTGGGGCATTGACATGATGGAGAATTCAGACCCTGACTTCCGGACATCGTTTATCCTTGTAGCAATGACTATTTCACCAAGTGGGTAGAAGCGACCTGCATCTGTTACCAAGAATGTCGTGGCTCGATTCATCAAACATAATCTTATCGTCGGTATGGCACTCAGAAAGGATTATCACGGATAACGGTTCCAATCTCAACAAGATGATCACCGAACTGTGATTGGATCAAAACATCATAATTCTTCTCCTATATCGGATAAGATGAATGCGCGATGAAGCAAGAACATTAAGAAGATTATAAAGAAGATTACGGTGACTTACAAAGATTGGCATGAGATGTTACCATTTGCTCTTCATGGTTATCGCACTACAACACGAACATCAAAGGCAATCCCTTCTCTTGTCTGGTATGGGCGTCCTACCCATCAGGTTCGAGATACCCTCAACCGAGTCCTCGGGGCCTTGAGAGTTAAGCGAAAGCGATTGGGTCGAACCATTGATCGATTAATTTGATTGATGAGAAAGCGACTCGCATCCATCCGCCATGGACGGATATCGAGTGAATGATTAGAGCATTTAACAAGAAGGTCAAGCAAGAGTCTATCAAGTCGGTGATCTAGTAGTCAAGCGTATCATTCTTCCACAAGGTGATCGGGGCAAATGGACTCCCTATGAGGGGCCGTTTGTAGTCAAGGCAGTATTTTCGTGGAGCTATGATACTTGCACCATGGATGGTGAAGACTTCCCACACCCTGTGAGCAGAGCATAGTCAAAATACTACGCATAAAGAGACCGCTAGGTCGACTGACCTAGCAAAAATAAGGGCATCTTGGCGAACCAAAGGTTCGGGCAAAGTTAAGGATGTATAAAACATGTACACCGACCAAAGTCGAAAAGCGGCTTGGGCATAAAGGGTATCCGGTGTTGAAAAGGAAAGGCGGTCTAGGTTGGGATTTAAGCGTCTGACTATGTCATCGGATCACCTACTTCGGACTACTATCGGCATTCAAGATTCAAATGGCGAAGATCAATTCACTCACTTTCTCTTGTGACAAGGAGATGAGATAGTTGAAATATATGAGTACTAGCATAGTTGGAACTTAACGAGATTATTTCCGCATAGCTTTTTACTTTTCTTGAGTACAGACTACTTGGCCATACGCCACATTTCAAATAAATACGAGTTCTTTCTCTTTACAATTTTCACTGTTGTTGTTTGCATAAAGTCCAACGTTTGCTTTGAATGATTATATGCATTTGACAATAAGAATCTGTTCACAAACACGCGAAAAGTGAGCATACAAAAGTAATCACTACATACTCCAGGAATTGAGATGACGACTAAAGTCACCAAAAACGTTCCCCCCGCAGAACATAATCTCCGCAGAGGTATCGCTCACTAAACCTCCCCCAGCGGAGTATATGCTAATCCACGAGCTGATTCCACTCAATGAAAAATGTTACATCAGTCTCAAGCGGTAACACTTCATCCTCAGGAGGTATTTATCATCGCGAATATCTCTCAACAATTCCTTTCTCCGGCGGTATCCGGACTTGAGACTTGGTCGGTGGTGTCAGGAGAAAATCTATCTCTTCATTCCCATCCGAATTCCAACGGGCCCCAACCCGGTCTCCGCAACCATCACGCTCTCGGCGGATCTACACTCAAAATCCCAGTGGCGCCTCTAATTTTTCCCGCGGATCTACCACAAGATCCTCAGATTCCTCCGACTCTCCGGGGGTACATGAGATCTCCAACAGGTTTCTCAATCTCTACCTCCTCGGCGATATCTAGGCCCAAGACTTGGTCGGATAGTGCAGAAGGAATCAAAGTTTCCTTTCTTCGGGATCTCCATCCCAATGATCGAATCTCCAAGCGGAACATCCGCATCTTCTTCAAGATGGATATGTTTTGAATACCACAACATCTATCATTCATACATTACTCATAAGTCGTAATTCATGCATATGTCATTCATACTACCTTCGAGGCATCATACTTTGCATAAAACTAACAAATATTCTATCAAAGTTTCTCTTGTTTTCTAAAGCAGGTAAAAGTCATTTCGACACAAAGCAGGTCCAGATTAAGGCCAAATCCGGACGGAAAACTATCGAACCCTCTATTGTCCTCCGACAAGCTGGTCCGAGATTAAGGACAGAATCGGGGCGGGCTATCAAATGACCACCCTTGTTGTTCTCAACGGCGGATCCGAGATTAATACCGAAGCGGACGGGAAACCTGTCAGAATGATCACAGGTTATCCTCCGATATGACGGTGGAACAATACAAATCCGCGCGAGGGGCGATATCCACATTTTGTCAACTACTATCCCCTCAGGTGATCGTACGAATACCGACCTCTCTTATTATCAGCAACCCTTCAGTGCTATGACTCGGTTGCCGGATGGCATCTTAAGCCCATCTCGAGCTACTTATCAACATTTCTCCACCTTTGGAATCTTGCATAGTTGGTTAAAATCAATACAAACCAATAACTTCATTCAAAGATGAGCACAAAAGTCTAACATACGACTCCTTCGGATGGCATCTTAAGCCCATCTCCGTGCTCCTTCCGAGCGTCTCTGAGCCTAGTGTGCGGCTCACTCCCGGCATCGACCCTTCCGAGATGGCATCTTAAGCCCATCACCGTCAATTCTCATATCAACAACCTCGAGTCTAGCGTCGGACTCATTTCCCCGGTAAAATCTCCGGCTTCTCCAAATGGCATCTGTAAGCCCATTCGCATCATCAACGGCCAGTGCAAATTTTGGTGTACTCGGTGTTCAATCATCTTCTACCTCCGGTCACGAAAACAGGCGTCAATCTAAACTTCGGTACAAGAAGATTGAGCAGGGCATTGTCATACCCCAAAATTTTCCCTCCATCTTCTCAAGACATTTCATACATCCATACTCAAGGATTCCTCAAGAGTTGATCAGACAAACTCTCTCCTAGACAATCAACCCAAACTAGGGTTTGGTGATCCTCAGATCAAGATGGATTTCCAACATATCCAATGGTCTTCATGCCTCCTCATATGCTTCAAAGATTCTCCATGTCAAGTTTCAAGCCTTATAGATTAAATTTCCTCAGACAATTGCTCAGATGGTTGAAAATCAGTTGTATTGGACAAAAAGTCAACTGTGGTCAACATACAGTCAAACTTCATAATTTTTTCTCAACATCCTCATTTTGAAGTTACATTCATCATTTGATCAAGGGTTGATCATGATTCATCAAGAAAACTCAAGATTTGCTCAAAAGTCAAACTTTCTAAATTAGGGTTTCTACGTGAAAAGTCAACTGAACTTTGACTGATGATAACTTCTTCATACTATCTCAGAAATTTTTCCACCACCTCTTGTTTTGAAGGAAATTCAATTCTCTACAACTTCATGTCTCACAAGAATGTCCAAAAACTTCATTTGAGAGGTATATTCGAAACATTACAGTCATTTTCAAAGTCAACAAAAAGTCAACTTTTTGTTTTGAAGATATATTGAGCATGGAAACTCCAATTGAGATGAGACCAAAAGGTTTGGTTAGAGGACTCTTAGAGATTTCCAAAAAGTCCAAGAACACTCAAAAATGTGGAAAATTGAGCAAGATACACCATTCGAGAAGTTGGGATTTTGAATGATTGCACAAAAGGACATTTTGGTCAAAATGCAAAATTTTCCAAATGGGCCTACAATCTTTTGATCAAACTTGTTCATGACATTATTTGTGACCCATAAATGCTTGGCCATGGCAATTTTCTATTTTATTGATTTAATTTTGGATTTTAACCATTTAATTCAAAATTAAATTATATAAATATGAAAATAAAGTATTTTTCAAATGGGTTGGATTTATATCTTACTTGAGGTCCAAGATAGCCCACAAAGCATACAATTCGTGATAGCTTGCATATGGAAAGAAAAATCAAATTTTAAGGAAATTTGATTTTATTTGAATAAGAAAATTTTTGCATTGAATATCAAATCTTTTTCACTCGTTGCTCTCGAATTTCTCTATAAATACAAGCAAGTACCTGAAGCCAATAGAAAACCTAGCTCAAAGCACGACCCTCACTTTGCCAAAATTTTCACAAACTTTTGTCGAATTCTAAGTTGCTGACCACTCTGTAAAACCATCCATCGAAGCGTTCTGAGGTTCCGGAGTTGAAACAACTCTTGCTGGCCCGAGGCGCGGTCGTGATATCCAACTCTCACCGGTTTGGAATTTTCTTATTTTCGATTTCTATGTTTCATGCATCATTAATGTTTTTCGTGTGTTTGTATGGACTGGGGCGTTTATTAATTAGAACAAACCATATCATGCAAGCTTAAGCGTGTGAAACTTCGATTTGCCATGGTACAGGGCTTTTGGTTGTTTGGATCGAACGACCTTATACAAGCGTTTTTAGGGCAACGAGATATCACCATTGGATTCAGAAGGTCCGATTTAGGGTGAATAGGTCTTTCTTTTGCATTGATTCTACGTGTTTTGCAGGTTTCGAAATTGGCATGGTCGAAGAAGACGACCGGAGCTAGGGCTCCGCGTCGTAGCTGATTGACTCAGCGATGCATGTGTGTGCGATCGTGCGTTACGATTCGCACTTTCTTTCCAGCGGACCCCACCGCGATTGTGTTTCAAACATAACCATGACGTCGACACTTATATTCATTGATTTCGTTTTAAACACCGGATGCCACTTGTCCCAGTGGTTAAGGCTTGGCTTTTGGAAAGATGCTCTAACAGGTCATGTGTTCGATTCAGCCCAAGACCAGATTTGCTTTCTTTTTTCACAAACTTCATATTTTCTTATTTTTTCATATTTTCTTATTTATTTTAATATATTTGCATCAATTTTAATTCTTTTCATATTTTATTCATGCATTAAAAATCATCAAAATATTTTTCCTTTTGCATTTATTTTCGAAAAATACTTATTTAATTTATAAAATTAAAAAATATCATTTTGCATGCATATTTTATTTTATTCATAATTTAGCATTTAAATCAATTTTAATTAGTTTTTAATTATTAAATTGCATCCAAAAAATCCCAAAAAATTATTTTAGCATATTTATGTTATTTCCAGCATGTCATATTTTTCTCATTCAAAAATTTGCATTTTTACTAACATTTCTCTCTTATTCGATTTCTCTCGTATTTTCCGATTTCTCATCTTTTCACAGGTTATCCCGTTTCGGACGATTTTTTCTTCCATCGTTTTATTTTTCCAATAATGTAATTGCTCATGGGATGTAATAGTTTAAATTAGGTTTCTATTTTCCGCAAGTTTAAATTATGTATCTGCCCCAAAGCCATGTAATAGCGTGGGACATTTATCTTTCCATCTTTACATTCCATTTTAATTTCCGCACCTATAAATTGCTAGTAACTAGGCGTGTATGGCAAGATAATAATGAACATAGCCCACTAATTTTCAAGATAACATACACGATTGACACACTCTTTCACATGCACCTCTTGGGTAATTCTCTCTCGTTGCCTTCTGAATTCAAAATGGTCATGTCCCTCGACGTAGAGGTATTCTAGCTGCGTTGCCTACAAATCATCATAGTCCCCGATACAAAGATCATAAGACCCACGATGTCGCCTCCGAATACATGATCTTGACCCTCGATTGTCGCCTCTGAAAATGATGATAGTCCTTGAATGTGCTAGGATACTTCCTACTGAGTTGCCTTCTATGACCATCCGATGTCCTGCCAGATGTCCCACATCCAATGAATGGAGTTACCTACCAACTAATGGTATGACTAGCACTATTCTAAAGGAGCGTAAAATAACAGCGACCAATTAAAGGTAGGTAATAAGACTTTTAGTTGCTTGCTCTATCAAAATACTTTTCACACCTCACTTTTTCAAAGTTCAAACTCTTTTCAAAGCGAAACATTTCCGAACACTTTGTATACATTCCTACATGAATCATTACAAAGTCAAAGCGAATACCTTTTCAAAACATTTTTCAAACACACGAAAAGCACAATTTTAAAGTGATCTAGAGCAACTAAGGCAAGTAGATAAACTACGGATGGAAGGGGTGCTAATACCTTCCCTTTTCATAACCTTCTCCTTAATCAGAATCTAACGAAGGTCTTTTTGTACTTTTACCTTCCCTAATTGGATAAAAATAAAGTCGGTGACTCTTGCTATCCGCATTTGCGAAACAAAAATCCACAAAGTCAGTTCAGTGTTACAATGTCTCAAACCATGTCTCAACATCAAATGGGACATTGTGTTCACGATGATGATCATCATCAATGACATTAATAGACTCCATCATAACATGGGTTTTGGAGTTGAATACCCTATATGCTCTGTGTTAGTGGAGTATCGAGAAAAATACCTATCACTCTTAGAATCCATTTTCTCCTTTGATCACGATCGTCGAATATAGCATTCTTGCCAAATACATGGAAATATTTCACGGTTGGTTTTCCTTCCATAGTTCATACGGGGTGGAGGAAGATCCCTTTCTTAGGGTGACCTTTGTTGTGAACATAGCAAAATTATTCATAGCTTGACGAAAATGAATAGGAAGTTTCTTAGCATGAATCATTGCTCTGGCGATTCTGTATGGTCCTATTCTTTCTTTCCACCACCCATTTTGTTGAGGCGTTATGGGAGGAAAACTCATGATTAATTCCCTACGAGGGGAAATTCATCAAATTTGTTGTTCTCAAACTCCTTTCCATGATCACTTCTTATTACGACAATACAACTTTCCTTCTCTTTGAAGTCTTTTGCATAGCTCTTAAGACATCGAAACATAAGATTTTTCCTTGATAAAGTTTATCCGTGGTAACGGAAAGTCATCCACAACAACATAGGCATATCTTTTCACCAAGGCTTTAAACACATAGGCCCCATCAAATCCATATGAAGCGACTCGCACTCTGAGAGTGGTCGGATGTCAGACATTGGGTGTGACATTACGGTTTGCTTTCCCAACTTGACATTCACCCGCAGACTCTTCCTTCATCAATATGGGTTTTGGTATCCTCTGACCTCCATAGTGATGATCTTTTCATCCTACGAGATCAGATGTCCAAGTTTTTGATGCTTACACCTCCTTTTCATCCTTATGCAGCAGAACACGAGAAGAGGTTGGTGTTCGATTCCCACATATGTGATTGTCCTTTGATCGACTCCTCTCATAACAACTTTTTGTTTATCATTGATTACAGACATTAAACACAGTGAAGTTGACTTTAAATCCCATATCACATAAATGACTATGCTTATGAATTAGCAGTAAACCTTTACCGGTGACACTCCATTTAGATTTGGAACTCCAGAAGGATCAAGTTTCCAACACCTTTGATTTCTCCGCTCCATCTCAATAACAAAATTTGGTAGAGTGAGTTTGACATTATTGAGAGGTTTTTATACCAATCATATGCTTGGAACACCCTTTGTCAAAGTACCAATCTTCCTGGCAGACACTCTGAGAGAGGTGTGTCTATCAATCTTCTGATCCTCTTCTTCCACTTTTGAGTGGGGTACTTTGATGTTCTTAGGCTCAACATGGGAGTCGATTAGGGACCCATGTAACCTATAGCGAGAAGGGTTTATGTGTCCAACCTTCCACAATGGTGACATCTCCATCTTTGAAACTTCTTATTCATGTTTCTGATCGATGTTGGCCCCGATGTTGTGACATCCTTTTACATTGTTGGCCAATTAGATGCTGGTCTTCTTCTGATATCGGCAAATTTCTTTGCATCTACATGAGCCGGGAACATTTCATTTTTACTGTTGTGACATCTACTCTGGCTTTGGTTTCCCATGCCTCTTCTTTTCTTGTCACTAACAGGTTCCTTTTCGATCACATATCCTAGACCATGCTTATTTCCGGCATTTTTGTCCAATCGAAGAATTTCTTCCGACTTATCAGGTTCCATTTGTCAACATCTTGACAGGACAGTCATATGATCAAGCTTGGATTTCAACACTATAATCTCACTATTGAGATGACTTATAGTGATTGTATTTTCCTTCTTCTCGACTTCGACTTCACATTTACGCCTCAAACTTCTCAATCGACTTTTTACATTTTTCATTTCTTGACATGCTTACCGCCCGATACCACGGTTTCTTGTAAGTATCGACAAGTTCTTCAAAGGTCACTTCCTCATCACTAAAGTCATTATCGGGATTGCCACTAGAAGATGCGGTGACAAGTTTGGTGATTCCTCTTGACATCCTTTTGATTCACCATCGGACCAAGTAACATTCATTCCTCTCTTTTGTTTCTTAAGAAGGTGGACATTCGACTTTAATATGTCCAAATCCTTCATCCATGACATTGGATTCTCTTGCCTTGACTTCCTTTTTCCTCCGACTTGGATCTTCTTTGAGTCATAAGATGCTGCTAATGTCGAGATGGGATGTCATGACATTTGACCTTGACTTTGGATCGATCCTCTGATCGGTTTGTTGAGCATCTTTCAAACTAAGCTATAGCCCGAGGATATCTTCTCTTCATCTTCACCTTGCATCCCTCTTCATAATTGGATACAAGTGTTATGCTCTTGTTTCTCTTGTCAGCGAGTTGTTGATTCCCATCTCAAAAGTCATAGAGATCGATAAGTTCTTCACCTTCAAGGTCGCGATGTCTTGAGCCTCCTCTATGCGGTGACTTTCATTGCAAATCTCTTAAGAAGGAGAATCTTTCTCACCGACTTCTCTTGACATCTTTTCACCAAGTGCTCTGGCATTGGCATTCCAAAATATTCATGTGAAATTCATGAATGTTCTCATCTTCCTTCATCTTTAAATTCTCAAATTTGGTAGTGAGCATCGAGAGTCTTGACATCTTCACCTTGGATGTCCCTCATGAGTATTAACGAGTGTCCCAAACATCCTTGGCCATCTCACATTGATGGACGATGCGAAGATGTTCTGTCAATACCATTAAGCAGAGCATTCAATGCTTTAGAGTTCCCTAGAGCTAGCTCTTCTTCCTCTTTGCTCCATTCCTCCTCGGGTTTCAAGCGTGTCCCATCTTTCTCAAGCTTGGTGGATGTTTCCATCCTTGTCAGTGACTCTCCAAGCTTTAATGTCCAGCGATCTAAGAGAACAACCATCACGAGGCTTCGGTAATCATAATTAGACCCATCGAATAGGTGGTCTTCCTCGAATCCTCCTTCTTTATCCATTCTGCGAGAAACTATTATCCTAGATCACCGGAAATAACAAGCCGGTGCACTCACGTGCCAATTGAAATTCACGGCGGCGGATACGTGATGTCCGAAGAGAATGTTATGACCACGATGTCGACACTATGTTAACAATTGACACGGTAAATCGAAGCATTAAAGAACACAATAAGTTGTTTACCGGTTGGTTCAACAAACCTACATCAGGGGCTACCAAGCGGGGAGAAATTCACTATTGGTAAATTAATGGGGAATAAACCACCAGTTTATCTCCTTCATAAAACCTACCCAATGCAACTTCACCTAAGTCTACTTAGATCAGTACCCATCACTCCCCCTCAATCCACGGTGATATCAACCTATTGACTAATTGAATTGTGAAGACACATGAATAAAATATCTTGATCTTGCTTCAAAGCTTCATCAAGAGACAAACACTCGTGCTTTAAAGCTTTGGTGATAAACTACCATACGACAAATCCTAGTCCAATGCACTTATCAATTGATAGTTGCTTGGCTCTGAAAACTAGAATTACAATTACCAAGCTGTTACAAATCCTAACGTTACACAAACCTGTTTCTATCTCTTCAATACATTCAAGGCATCCACAGTTGTAAGGGTTGAATTCCTTTTATAGAAGATCCTGAAACTTCAATTTTGGGCTTCCATAAAGATAGCTAGGGTTCACTTAATTTAATCCTAAAAACATGGTCTTTTCAACAACCAATTTAGGTTTAATTAAGATTAACCTAGCAGCTGTAATTGCAAGCTTCTCAATTCAAATCTAAAGCATTGGTTTTGATGAAGATAACATGGATATCAACTTTCGAGAAGGATGTGCAAAAAGAACATAATCATATAAAACATCTCTACAAGTCTTGAAGATTAGAAGAAGAATTTTTAAAGAAACAACAATGGCATAAGGTATAAATAAATCTTAAACTTGAATATAAATGTTCACAAAAATGCATCCATAATCATTATACATATACTATATGTTTAACTAAAGAAAAACCATGTTTGAAATATTTTCAAAATGAATTTTCAAAATTAAACCTTTAGGAACCGGTTCTAC
>CM038797.1:18119210-18182779 GCA_021764765.1 Vicia sativa
ATGATGATATGTTTGTAGGCTTAGCGGTGCTAGGATACCTCTACGTTCGAGTTGACCATGTAATCGAAAACGAGAGAGATACCCTAAGGTGCGTGTGAAGAGAGTGTGTAATTCAGATATGTTATCTTGGAATTAGAGGTTATCATGTTGATTTTATCTTGCCATACACGCTAGTTACTAGCAATTTATAGGGTCTTGAGAAAATAAATTGCGGAAAGTAAAGTGCGGAAAAATAAAGTCCTACGCTATTACATGGCTTTAGGCGTTACATAATAGGAGTGCGAGTAAAAGTCCTAATTAATCTATTACATCCATGGCAGTTACATAATATTGAAAAGAAAAGCGAGAAAATAGTAAAATGTTACAACTTGACGAGATACATAATCGGAAAATATGAGAAATTATGAGAAAAAGGTTAGTAAAAATAATGTTTTTTGGATGAGGAAAAAGACTTTAGATTAGTAATGATAATTAGATGATAGAATAACTTTTTGGTAATTTTCTAGATCGATTTTGATAATTAAAAGCAATTAAAAGTCAATATAATGGTTAATTAACAATTAATTAAATATACAAAAATATTAATTTTAATGTCAAAAATTAAATAAATATTTTTCTGATTAAAATGAAAAAGGAAAATATTTTTGGTGATTTTTTAATGCATGAGAAAAATATTTGAAGATTAATTAAATTGAATGAAAATATTAAGAAAAATAAGAAAATAGAAAAAGTTAGTTTTCATAATTGTAAAAAATAAAGAGTGGGAAGCGAGGATCGGCCCACGACCTCCTAGGAAATCACCATCTGCGTTGCCATCACGACCAAGGTGCTTGGTGTTTGAATCTTGCAATCAATGGTTTATAAGTGGTAGCGTGGCATATCTTGACTTTCAAACACGGTCAAACGCGTGGAACCCGGTTGGAATGAAGGCGAATCGAAACCACAATCGTTACCATGCCTCGTCGGTCAGGGGCGGGTCCTTGACAGCCCAGCCTAGCTACAGCCGTCTTCTCCGATCAACCAAAAGACAAACACAAAATAAAATTAAAGCTTAGGGTTAAAGGCTACCCCTAAATCGAGTCTGCGAATCAATGGTGACCTCCGTTTTGCTGAAACAACACTGTAAATTGAGTTTCAAAGCAAGCAGTTCAAAAACCTAAACATGGCGGTTTGTGTTTTGACGTTAAACCTTAAGAGCGATGACCGAATCCTTCCTATGGCATCTCATGAACATGTTAGAATGGTTAGTTTCGATTAAAACACACTAAATAATAAAACAATTCAAGAAAAATATGAATATGTATGTTCATGTATATGATTGAGCATGTTTAACCATGGTTCTTGATGTATACTTACTCGATCTTACCTCGAGAACACAATGGAATGATTGAGAGTGGTTGGAAGTATTTGGAAAAGCAAATTCGAATTTGCCAACTTTGTATTTGAAATTTTAGGGTTGCTTCAAGAGGCTTGGGTTTCGTCCTTGGTCTTTGTGAATGCAATAGGTATTTATAGAGCAAGAGGTTGGAGCAAAAGAATGAAAAAAAAGATATGCTCTTGAATGCAAAATATTTTCTCTTTCAATTTTGATCAAATCTTTCCAAAATTTGATTTCCTCTTCCTTGCATGAGCTAGCACTGGAAATTTGGCATGTATTGTGGGCTTCCTTGGTCCTCGAAGTTTGATAAAATCCATGACTCAATTACACCTTGTTTTCATATTTTATTTAATTTAAATTTGAATTAAATGCTTTTAAATTCAAAAATAAATCAAAAAATAGAAAATGGTCGTGGAAAGGCATCAAGAGGTCTTTAATAATATTATGATCAAGTTTGGATCATAAAATTATAGCCCGTTGGAAAAAATTGGATTTTGTCGGATATTTTCCTTTGTGCAATTCTTCAAAATGCAACTTGTGCAAGGTGTATCTTGCTCATTTTAACATTTTTAGTGTTCTTGGACTTTTGAAAGATCTAGATGTCCTCTAAACAACCTCTTTGGTTTCATCTCAATTGTATTTTCCATGCTCAATAACACATCTTTACAAAAGTTGACTTTTGTTGACTTTGAAAAGGACAGTGTGTTTTGATCCATATCTTCAAAATGAGCATTTTCTAATCATGCTTGTGAGACATGAAGTTGTAGAAAATTGAATTCTCTTCAAAATGAGAGGTGGTGGAAAAATTTCGATAAAGTATGAAAGTTATGCTCGGTCAAGTTGGTTGACTTCTCCTCGAAACCTAATTTGGAAAGTTTGACTTTTGATCAAATCTTGAGTTTTCTTGATGAATCATGATCAACCCTTTATCAAATGATGAATGTCACTTCAAAATATGGATGTTGACCAAAATCATGAAGTTTGTATGTTGACCCGTTGACTTTTTGTCAATCAACTAATTTTCAACCATCGAGCAATTATGCGGGAAACTTGACTTGAGCTTGAAACTTGACATGGAGATTCTTTGAGCATATGAGGAGCATGATAACCATTGGAATGTTGGAAACCACCTTGATCGAAATTGCCAAAACCTAGTTTGGGTTGATTACCTAGGAGAGGTTTGTCGATCAACCTTGAGGAATCCTTGAGTATGGATGTATGGAATGTCTTGAGAAGTAAGAGGGCAAATTTTGGGGTATGTGACTGCCCATGTTCAATCTTCTTGTCTTTGGAAGGGTTAGATTGGCAAGCTTGCCTTTTGTGACTGGAGGTGGAAGATGATTGAACACTTTCAATACACAATTTGCACTCGTCGTTGATTGATGATGCGGGAATGGGCTTCTGGATGCCATTTGGAGAAGTTGGAGACTTCCAGGGGAATGAGTCATCGTTAGACTCAAGAATGTCTCTGAATAGGAGAATCGTGAGATGGGCTTAAGATGCCATCCGGAGGCCTTACGGAAAGAGTAAATGCTAGGCTGTAGATATTCCCAATAGTAGAGGGAGCACGGAGATGGGCTAAGATGCCATGGGAGAGATTCGTCGTTAGACTTCATGCTCATCTTTGAATGAAGTTATTGGTTTGTATGGGTTTTAACCAAATATGCGACGATTCGAAAGTGGAGAGATGTCGAAAATAGTCGGAGATGGGCTTAAGATGCCATCGAGCTGAGTCGTATGCCGGACTACTGTAGTTCTTCATGATAATAAGAAGTGAGAATAAATCTTACGTCTTGATTACTCGAGGATAATAGTCGTGAGAATGTGGATAGCTTCCTGTTGTGCTTGGTGTTGATCCAATACTGTTGTCGGAGGACAACACAGGTGATTGTTTGGATAGGGTTTCCGTCGGCTTGGTGTTAATCTGGATGCATTGTTGGAGGACAACTTGGGTGGTCGTTTAGATAGTTTTCAGTCTTGTTTGGTATTAATCTTGGACACATCGGCTTAGAAGTGATTTTCTGTTTGGGAAAAACAAAAGAAACTTTGATAGAATATTGTTAGTCTCATGCAGTTATGATGCATGACAATGGGTATGAATGATATATTCACAGATTATGACTTTTATGAATAATGTATGAATGATAGATGTTGTGGTATTTCAAAATATATCCATCTTGAAGAAGATGTGAATGTCTTCTTTGGAGATTTCAAACTTACGGCTTGGGGATGAAAGGATGAAAATCACGCTTTTGAAGAGAACAAATATATCCTTGATTCCTCGATGCACTATCGACCAAGTTTCGAGCCTAGCTATCTATCTTTCTTGAGGATGGTAGAAAGCGAGAGGTACCTCTTGAGGATCTTGTCGTAAACCTGCTTTGGGGAAAATGGAGATTAAGAGGTGCTCGTTGGGGAACCTTATGTATAGATTTATTTGAGGGTATTTGATTGTTTGGAGGCAGGGCTAGAGGATGCGGAGCTCGTTGAAACCTCTGGTGGGAATAAAAGCGGGTTTCCTCAGATGCACTATCGACCAAGTTTTAGTGGATATTCTTCCTTCTTAGGGGATGGTAATTGATGAGAGATATTCTCACGGGGATAAATACCTCTCTTGGAGATGAGCCGGTAATGGCGTAGCAGGTCGAGGTTGGTTGAAATCACTTCTCGGTGCTAATGTGATGAAGCTTGGAATGTTGGAACTAGTGGAAGAAAACTTTGTATTGGGGAAGGTTGCGTGTTGATGCCTGCGTGGGGATTGTGCTCTGGAGGCGTTTAGTGACTTTCATCGTCATCTCAATTCCTAGAGCACTGTAGTAATTATCCTTGTTAGATTTACTTTTCGCATGTTTGTAAATAGATATTTATTGTCGGATGCATATAATCATTCAAAGCAAGCGTTGGACTTTATACAAACAACAATAGTGAAAATTGTAAAAGAAAGAACTTGTATTAATTTTGAAGCGTGGCGTATGGCCAAGTAGTTTGTATACAAGGAAGTAAAAAGCTATCTTGGAAACAATCTAATTAAGTTTCAACTATGCTAGTACTCATACATTTCGACTATCTCATCTCCTTTTTGTCGAGAAAGTGAGTGGATTGATTTTACCATTTGAATTTTTAATGCCGATAGTAGTATCTGTAGATAGGTGATGCGGGCGAGACAAAGTCGTACCTTAAATCTAACTTTTGCCTAGACCGCCCTTTCGAGTTTTCGGTCTGGGATACCCTTTTTGCCCAAGCCGCCTGCGGGTTTTCGACTTCTTAGGGTGTACATGTTTTGTATATCCTTAATTTTTGCCGAACGAGCGGGATGCCCTTACTTTAGCCTAGGCGGTCGACCTAGCGGGTCTCGTTTATCACGTAGTATTTTTGACTATGTATCGTCCACGGGGTGTGAAGTCTTACGCCATCCATGGTGCTAAGTATCATAGCCCTTTGAAATATTGTCCACGACTCAAATGGTCCCTCGTGGGTGGGAGTCCACTTGCCCCTAGGATCACCTTGTGGAAGAATGATGCGCTTGACTACTAGATCACCGACTTGGTAGACTCGGTGCTTGACTTTCTTATTAAATGCTCTGATCATTCGTTTACGATAGATACATCCATGGCGGATGGATGCGAGCCGCTTCTCGTCAATCAAGTTGATCTGGTCAAGGCGAGTCCGGATCCAATCGTCTTCGCCTAGCTCTGCGTCTTGGAGGACTCTGGTTGAGGGTATCCGAACCTCGATTGGTAGGAGTGCTTCCATACCGTATACAAGCGAGGAAGGGTTGCCCTGTTGATGTTAAATCTTGTAGTGCGATAGTGGAAAGCAAATGGCAACATCTCATGCCAATCCTTGTAAGTCCTTGTCATCTTACATATAATCTTCTTAATATTCTTATTGGCGGCTTCCACTCGCCATTCATCTTAGACCGGTATGGAGAAGAGTTGTGATGCTTGATCTTGAGCTGCGTGCGAGTTCGGTGATCATTTTGTTGTTGAGGTTAGAACCGTTATCGTGATAATCCTTTCGGGAGTGCCATACCGACGGATAAGATTATGCACGATGAACGGGCCACAACATTCTTGGTAACAGCGAGCAGGCATTACCCACTTGGTGAAATAGTCGATTGCCACAAGGATGAAGCGATGTCATTGGGCGGTGGGCAGATTTCTCCAATCATGTCAATGCCCCACATCGCGAGAGGCCGGGGAGGCGGTCGAACATTCAATGGTACTAGAGTCGTGCACTTTGTGCGCATATCTAGCATTTGTGACAAGAGCGAGCATAAGCGGTGACAATCGGCTTCCATGGTGGACCAATAGTAACCCGTTCTCATAATCTTCTTAGCCATGGCATGTCCACTGGAATAGGTACCAAAGGTGCCTTCGTGTAACTCTTCCATGATACGTTTCGTTGTTTTCCGATCCACACAGCGGAGTAAACACAAGTCATGATTGCGTTTGTATAAGATGTCGTTGCTGAGAAAGAATTTGGATGCAAATCTTCTCAAGAACCTCTTATCGTTGTGGATGCCCTGCGGATATTCACGAGCCTCAGATACCTCTTCACTTCGTAGAACCAAGGTTTCTCTTCTGTATCAAGATCACAATAGTATGCTGGTTCGTCAAATTTCTCAATGATGATTTGGGGAGCCTCGTTGTCCTCGATCACGAACATAGATGACATAGTAGCGATGCGATGCCTTGTGATTCTCTTCTCGTGGGATGTGATCGAAAGTAATCTCTTCGAAGTAGGAGATCAAACTCAGAGCATGCTCTCAATATGGGATGAGATTCGGATGCTTCGTATCCCATTCGCCTTTAATCTGACTGACCACTAAAGCTGAGTCTCCATACACTTGCAAGAACTTGATTATTAAGTCAATAAGCGACTTTAATACCCATAATGCGCATTATTCGGCCATGTTATTAGTGCAGCTGAAACATAATCTGGCGGTGAAAGGCGTGTGTCCGCCTGTAGGAGATGTAATGATGGCGTCGATGCCATTGCCAAGTGTGTTTGAGGCTCCATCAAAAACCATAGTCCATCGGGATCCTTGCTCAGGTCCTTCGTATGGTCCTGGTTCTTCTGATCGATAACTAACAAAACATCTTAAATGCAAACTCGAGCTGCATGGTGATAGTCATCTACGGCGATGAGCCAAATGATCGGCTACTATACTTCCTTTGATCACTTTAAGAAGTATCTTGGATGTATTCGGTCAAGATCATTGCCATCTTGCTATTCTTAGGAAGAAATGGTTTCTCAAATATGTATTTTATCGGATCCATCTTGGAGATCGACAAGGTAGTGTGAGTCAACATATCTTTGTCTTAGTCGGAGGCGGCCTAAGCCAAAGCGCAAGTTTTCGGTGTGGTATCTTGTTTCACGGTCGGTAAACTTTTGCTAAGGTAGTATATTGCATACTCTTTTCGACCAGACTCGTAATGTTGCCCCAACACACACCCCATTGAGTTCTCTAATACTTTCAAGTACATGATAAGAGGTCTTCCTTCGGCAGGCGGCATCAGGATAGGAGGATTCTATAGGTACTCCTTGATTTTGTCAAAAGCGATCTGGCAATTGTCGTTCCATTCCACTACTTGATCTTTCTTCAGTAGCTTGAAGATTGGCTCACAAGTAGCAGTTAGATGTGCAATGAACCTGGCAATGTAGTTCAAACGTCCCAAGAAACCTCTGACTTCCTTCTCGGTGCGGGGAGATGGCATTTCTTGAATAGCTTTAACTTTGGCGGGATCAACCTCAATACCTTCACCACTGACAACAAACCCTAGGAGTTTGGGATCGACTCAAAAGTGCACTTGTTGGGATTGAGTCTCGATCAGTACTTCTTGATCATCAAGCGGCTTCATAAATGATCGAGATGTTCTTCCTCAGTCTGTGATCGAGCTATTATGTCGTCGACGTAGACCTCTATCTCGTGATGAATCATATCATGAAATAATGCCACCATAGCACGCTGATAAGTGGCACCAGCGTTCTTTAGTCCGAACGGCACCTTGTAGCAGAAAGTGCCTCACTGTGTAACGAAAGTAATCTTCTCCATGTCTTGGGGCCATTTTGATCGATTGTAGGAGAAACCATCCATGAAGGAAAACCTTATGTTGAGCGGTGTTGTCGACCAGAACATCAATATGAGGAAGTGGGAAATCGTCTTTCGGACTCGCTTTGTTCAGATCTATGTAATCCACACACATTCGTACTTTGCCATCCTTCTTAGGTACGGGTACCACGTTAGCAACCCACTGTGGATAAGAAGTAACAACTAGGAAACCGGCATTGAGCGTTTCATAACTTGACTTTGATATTCTCGGACATCTCGGGATGCATCGTGAACCTTCTATTTCTTTGGGAGAAACCTTCTTTTATCGGTGTCGGTGTACCACAATGTCAATGTCTAGACACAGCATGTCTTGTAGGACCAAGCAAAAACCTCGATATAGTCCGTAGTATCTGAATCAATCTCTTTTTGACACTATTCTCAAGACCTACTCTATCTTGATCTCTTTTACATCTTCATCGATACCCAATTCACAACCTCGACTAGCTCTTGATGTGGGTTGTATAACTCGTTCTTCTTGTTGTAGTGATCTGACAAGTTCTCTGCACTTCTGATGTTCCTCACCCTCGTCTTGGCTTGGTAGATCGGATTATCGAAGTCATATTTAGCAATAGCATAGGTTTATTATCGAGATTGGTGAATCTGCGGTGTATCACGTGGGTGTGTGTAAGAACACATAGCTTTTGGAAGGGGTGATAAAGTAAAAAAGAAAACAATAAATGCAAAATTCCAACTATTTTATTGAATGAAAATATGCAAATGTGGATAATAACCCTCACAAGCGAGCCATGATGCGGGCAAACGAGCTTTAAAGTTTATTGTTGGAGCATAAAGCGAAAAGCAAAAGCAGAAAAACAAAAATTACTCTTGTCTAAAGGAGATTGGTATGGCGTCTTGATCTTCCAATTCTTGAGTCGTTGTCGGGAGTTGGGAAGATCGATTTGCTAATGTCGAAGTCGATGCGTCTTCTATAGCATGAACTCTATCTTTCTTTGATGCGGAAAGGAAGTTGCCCGACACGTTCGCGTATCATCTTGACCCTTGATGGTGAAGCCTAAACCGGTCTTATCGGTTGAAAGGAAGATCGGTGACCCCAAATAGTATTACCTCCTTCTTATTTGCAACTTGAGCATCCTTGAGGCCATCCTCGTAGAACTTGTGTAACCCAGTGACGGGAGAGTCATGAGGAATGGCCCTTGGGCATCTCAAAGCTTGACGAGGAGTCTCGAATTCACCTTCCATCTCGGTATCGGAATATTGTAGATGACCATGTATTCCTCTTCACGCATACTATAACAACCTTCCCTTCTTGGGTACTTCATATTTTGATGCAAGGTGGAGGTGGCGGCTTCCCCATGTATCAGAGCGTCCAAGTAGGAAAGAGTAAATGGACGGATGTCCATGACAAAAGTGGAGTCAAAAGTGCGAACCGACTTTATGACGAGAATGATCTCTCCGAGTATTGTTCGTTTAGAACCATCAAAAGCTCTCACAATTATGTCACTGGGCTTCAAGACCAATCCTTCAACATCAAGTCGGTCAAAAGCACTCTTGGTGGGATATTGAGGCGAGCCGGTATCTGCAAAACATGGGACAATGTAACGCCCTTGCATTCAACAGAGATGTGTAAGGCTTTGTTGTGTTTCCTTCCGGCAGGAGTCAAATCAATATCCGAGAAGCCTAGGCCGTTGTTGGCAGCCAGGCTAGCAATACAAACTTCAAATTGATCAGTGGTAGTGTCTTGTGGTACGTGAGCGTTCTTTAGAAACTTCACCAAGGCTTTAGCATGAGCCTCGGAGCATAAGAGCAGAGCAAGCATGGAGATCTTGGACGGAGTCTGTCTCAACTGTTCCACAACATTTTAATCACTCTTCTTGATTATCTTCAGAATTTCCTCCATTTCTTGCTTGGAGGTATCTTCAGCAACTTCCGTTGGTATACATACCTTGAGGATGAGTCCTTTCTTTCCTCTAGTCTCGGGAGGCTGGTTCAATAAATTGGAATGCGGTGAGTCGCGATGTCTTTGGAGGAGAGATCTCTAGAGAACACTCTCCGGTTGGTCACCTTGCTTGATCCGGTGATGTTGTCAATGTCAGGAATAGTAGCTTCAACTGTAAGATCCTCAATGGTCAGAGGGTCTTGCTTGACGCCATGATAGTAAACTTCAGCTCCATAGTTCCAAGGTATAGCTTTGTTAGAGGAGTATGGAATTGGTCAGGGAGAAGTAATGATGAGAGGTGCCACTCTAGGCACAGGATCAGCAGAGGAAATCCTTATTGTGTTTACATCAGCATAGTCTTCTGGGAAATCATCTCCCCATCCGGTTGCCTTAACATCTTCAATGGGAATCTTGTAGCTTTTAGGAACAGTATACTTCACCATGTAGTCAAACTTTCCACTTGGCTGCCCCAAGGTATCCCATACTTCTGGTACAGTTTCGCTCACATTTTCGATCTTCAACTTCTTAGACATGTCTCCACACAGATCCTCCACAGGTGATGGCTTCAGAAATAACACTTCGCGGTTATCCATCATGCTGAATACGTCTTCTCAACCAAAGCACAACCGTCGGTAGATGGGCACCAACGACAATTCTCTGGGCATCCTGGATTGACACCGGCTTGCAGCAAATTCTTCTTAACAGTCATCAGAGGAATAGTCAAGTCATCTATATTGAAAACATAAGAGTTCTTGTCAATAGCATTTGCACTCTTGCCATGGTTAGGCATAGGTGCGTTGATCACATTCGGAGTCTCAACAGGAGGGTCAAACTCAATTTCCTTAGCTTCAATCATGTCTTGAATCTTGTATTTCAGAGCCCAACAATCGTCAGTGTTAAGTCCCAGGTTGTTGGAGTGGTAGGCACACTTAGCATTAGGATTTTATCTCGGAGAGGAAGTGTTGATGTTCTGAGGAGGATCCTCAAGGTAATCAAGCGTAACTCAACATGTGTTGCAAGGCTTGCGACAATGGCATGTTGATCTTTATGCTTATTTTCGTGGCGCGTTAAGTTCAGCGTTGTCTCTGAGGTTATCTTTGATGTAGGATTGGAGATCTGTTGCCCCGTAGATTGAGCATGATCGGTCTTGGCTCGAGTTTTACGACCATACGGCGTTGGCTTCTCCTACCACCAAAGATCTCTTTGCGGCATTTGTGGATGACTCTACACGAATCTTTCCGCTCTTGATTCGGCTTCAATGTGCTCTCCTATCAATATCATTTCGGTGAATCCGGTGAAGAATTTCAATCGGATGATTGAAGAATGGGCTGTCGGTGTTCCCATAAACATATCAACCAACTCCTATTGGACAAGGTGGTTGAACTCTGCTAGATCTCTCCATTTACGAGCATATTCCTTGAACTTCTCATGACCCATAGACATGCTTTGTAGTTGCATGCGAGTGGGTGCCAATTCAGCATTTTACTCATATTGCTTGTTGAAAGCATCGGCTAAGTCACTCCAGGTACGGATGTGGTCACTTTCTAGCTGATAGTACCACTCCAATTGAGTTCCGGACAAACTCTCTTGGAAATAATGAATCCACAACTTTCTGTCATCAGTGTGGGGGTTGATCTTCTGAACATAGGACTTCAAATGCAGCTTCGGACAACAAATGCCATCATACTTGGCAAAAGTAGGAACCTTGAATTTGTGAGGAATCACCACACAAGGAACAAGACTCAGATCATCAAAGTTCAGCCCTAACATCTTTAGATTTTCCACAACATTCAGATGGTCTTCAAGTTGCTTGTATTTGTCATCCTCATAAGAGTACTGATCATTCTCATAATCTTCTTCCTTCTTCTCAGGCTCACTCTGGTCTTCTTCGTTGCCCTTGACACTTCCCTCAGTTTTGACACTCCCTTCTGAGAACTCTATCTGGCTGACCACCTTAGGACCCCCTTTGTGACGTCTTCCCATGTTGAGAACACCAATGACCTTCTTCTTTTTGTTGATGAGTTTCTTCAGATCTTCTTGGCCTTGGACCAAGCTGGCGAACATTTCACAGGCCAGAGCATTACGAGCTGAAGATCTTTGACGATCTGTTCAAGAGCCATTTCTGCTAAAATAAATAGCGAGAAAATGAGAAAACAGATCTTCAATGTACCTGTTATGAAATGTTATGCCATGATATGCAATGTTTATGCGATGCAATGCAATGTTTTCAAGGACCTTAGGAATTTAAATTTGTTAAACAAACATGAACAAACACTTATTAGTTCTCTTTTTATTCTTTTTCTTTTTAAGTACAAAAGATAGTTCGAAAAAATAAAAGAACAGAAATCCTAAAGCTCTAAGTCTCCCATGGGCGCTTCCTCTTGGTGTTGAAGTAGGCGTTGATGTTTCGCTCCTCATGAAGTAGATTTGTCATCTCTAGTACCTTCTTCTCGCTTGCATAACACTGAGCTTCGAATGTATCCCTTTCTTCTTTAAGTTGAATCCAGGATCTCTTCAAGTCTTCAAAATCGATGGGCGTGTCGGGATGGAGAAACGATATAGGATATGTCACCTATAGCAGAGTTCCATAATTACCGGTAGAACAGGCGTGAATGGCATAATGAGGTTTTGAGCTCGAGCTCGCACCCATTTGAGGTAAAGTTCCCAAGGAATGAAGTTTTTATGCCCCAAAGTCTTGGTAACAGTCTTCTTTACCATGCCCTAAGCGTGTATGAACCTTCGTTGGTAATTCTGGAGATCGTGGTTGTAGTCGAACACAATATCTTGGAGAAGCATATCATGTGGACCATCTCTTCGAGCATAACCAAACTGACGTAGAGCTAGAGAAGGGTTGTAAGTAATACCTCCCCTTATGCCAAGGAGTGGTACATTAGGTAATTCTCTACAATGCTCAATGAATGTGAAATCCTTTTGAGAGAAAAGGCACAAACGGATATCTGAATGAGAGAGTGACATTAGCCTTTGAGACCACTTCAATCTTTGTTCGTTCTTCAAAACCGATTGAGGAAGGTGCGAAATGAACCACCTGGAAAGTAACGGTATGTAACACATGAGAGCTCCTTGTCTTTTGATAATGCAGTGTAGAGAATGTAGGATGTCTCCAAGTAAGGTAGGCGCGAGATTGCGAGTAAGGAATATCTTGATGGCGTTGACATCTATGGCGATCCGAGTTAGGAAATAGAACCAAACCATAAATTAGCAAGGCCACAATATCTTCAAATGCATGGAAACTCATAGCTTTGAGGAATTATCAGACTTTCTTAATTAGGAACTTAGCAAGTAAACCCTTAACTCCGCTTCTTGTTTCCCAATTGGCTTCAATGTCGAGCACTTTAGATGTAATCTTGACGATATCTTAGTACCTAGGAACCTTTTCTAAACGTTGAATGACATTTGGTCAGAATAGGTATCCCAGTAACAGAGAACTCTTCAAGGTAGGAACCAGCGATAATGGGAATGTAAAGCAATGGTGTTTGGGATCGAAGAAGCTGGAATAAGACATGTATCATATCTTCTTCAAAGCAGGAGATAACCAAATCAAGCGAGATAACCATGTCTTTTGATGGCCGAACATGATCGAATTTACGAAACCAATTCTTTGAGTGAGAAGGTACACCCATGAAGTTGATTCGGATAGTCTTTCTAGGAGCCATAATCCCTACAAAGCAGCAAAGATAACTCCCTAGGTCCTTGAAATAGTTAGAAATGATATGCAATGCGATGATGTCATGATGTCATGTTTAGCAAGCACCAACAATTCACACAATAGCCCTAGGTTTAAGGCTTGCATGAGGTATAGGTGTCTACCCTACCAAAAGTTTGAGTTGGTTCATCCTTCCTATAATAGTAACGGGTTCTAGGAATCTCATATCATTGATCTTTCTGTAGGCGTTTATTTCAATACGACTACCAAGTGGTCGATCGAAAATATCCCAAAGTCATCTTAATGGCGTAGCATCGGTATCATCAACCTTAATCGCACCAAAGTCGGCCATCTCACTACCTTCTAATGGCCAAGATGGGTCAATTAGGGTTCTAAAAGTTGAGTTAATGCTGATGACACCACTCATAAGCCAAATACTATCCTCAACTTGGAAATGAAGAGTATCAGGACATCCAAAGTGTCACACTAACGTAGCCATCATGTTGACCGTTTGGTATCGCCCTACAGTCACGATGATCTATTACTACTTACCTAAGGAAACACGGATTGGTGTAGGATCCCCACAATTATAATACCCAAGCAACCCTTAAAAGTAAAGCATACAAATCAAACAGAAAGCAGTAAAGTGATCTAGAAATCCCTAAGGTATTCTCTCTTTAGGGTGTCTCCCCAACAGAGTCTCCAGTTCTGTAATACGGTGAACTGACTTTGAGAATTTTGTTTTGCTTTTTATCGCAAATGTGCGGATAGCAAGAGTCACCACCGACTTTTCTTTTATCCAATTAAGGGAAGGTGAAAAGAACAGGAAAAGACCTTCGTTAAATTCTGAGTAAGGGAGAAGGTTATGAAAAGGGAAGGTATTAGCACCCATTTCCATCTGTAGTTTTCTACGGGCTCTTAGTTGCTTCTAGCTCATTTTTAAAAGTGCTTTCTGTGTGTTTGACAAAAATGTTTTGAAAAGGCATTTCGCTTTGACTTTGTAATGATTCATGTAGGAATGTATACAAAGTGTTCGGAAATGTTTCGTTTTTGAAAAGAGTTTGAACTTTGACAAAAGTGTGAGGTGCGAAAAGTATTTTGTTTGAGCAAGCAACTAAAAGTCTTATTACCTACTCAGAATGGTCGTTTTCGTGTTATTTTACTTTCCTTTAGAATAGTGCTATCCGTACCATTAGTTGGTAGGTAACCCTATTCGTTGGATGTAAAGGGACATCGGATGGTCATAGAAGGCAACTTGTAGGAAGTATCCTAGCATATTCGGAGGGACGATCATCACTTTTCGTAGGCAACAATCGAGGGACGAGATCATGTTTTCGTGGGCCACGTCGAGGGACTCATGATCTTTTATTCGAAGGGACTATGATGATATTTTTGTAGGCAACGGTGCTAGGATACCTCTACGTTCGAGGGAGTTGACCATGTAATCGAAAGGCAACGAGAGAGACTTACCCTAAGGGGTGCATGTGTGAAGAGAGTGTGTCAAATTCAGATATGTTATCTTGGAATTAGAGGTTATCTATGTTGATTTTTATCTTTCCATACACGCCTAGTTACTAGCAGTTTATAGGGTGCGGAAAATAAATTGCGGAAACTAAAGTGCGGAAAAATAAAGTCCTACGCTATTACATGGCTTTGGGGCAGTTACATAATAGGAGTGCGGAAAGTAAAAGTCTTAATTAATATATTACATCCCATAGGCAGTTACATAATATTGAAAAGAAAAGCGAGAAAAATAGTCTGAAATGTTACAACCTGTGAGCAGATACATAATCGAAAAATAGGAGAAATTCGCATAAGAGAAAACGGTTAGTAAAAATAATGCTTTTTGGATGAGGAAAAAGACTTTAGATTAGTAATGATAATTAGATGATAGAAGAATTTTTTGGTAATTTTCTAGATCGATTTTGATAATTAAAAGCAATTAAAAGTCAATTTAATGGTTAATTAACAATTAATTAAAATATGCATGCAAAAATATTAATTTTAATGTCAAAAATTAAATAAACATTTTTCTGATTAAAATGTAAAAGGAAAATATTTTTGGTAATTTTTAAATGCATGAGAAAAATATTTGAATATTAATTAAATTGAATGAAAATATTAAGAAAAATAAGAAAATAGAAAAAGTTAGTTTTTCAGAATTGTAAAAATAAAGTGGGGAAGCCAGGGATCGAACCCCTGACCTCCTGGGGAAATCACCATACGCGTTGCCATCTGAACCAAGGGTGATTGGTGTTTGAATCTTGCAATCAATGGTTTATAAGTGGTAAACGTGGCATATCTTGAATTTCAAACATAGTCAAATGCGTGGGACCCAGTTGGAATGGATGAGCAAATTAGAAACCACGATCGTGCCATGCAAGCCTCGTCGGGGTCAGACGGGTCAACGACGCCGGAGCCCTAGCTCCGGTCGTCTTCTCCGATCAACCAAAAAGACAAACCTACAAAATACTGGAAATTAAAGCTTAGGGTTAAGGATACCCCCCCTAAATCGGGGTCTGCGAATCCAATGGTGACCTCCGTTTTGCCTGAAACAACCTGTAAATTGAGTTTTGAAGCATGCAGTTCAAAAAACCCTAAACATGGCAGTTTGTGTTTTAGACGTTAAACCTTAAGAACGATGACCCAGATCCTTCCTATGGCATCTCATGAACATGTTAGAATGGTTAGTTTCGATTAAAACACGCTAAATAATAAAACACGAATTCAAGAAAAATATGAATATGTATGTTCATGTATGGCACGATTCAGGCATGTTTAACCATGGTTATTGATGTATACTTACTCAATCTTACCTCAAGAACACAATGGAATGATTGAGAGTGGCTGGAAGTGGCTGGAAAAGCAAATTCGAATTTGCCAACTTTGTGAAAAATTTGAGAATTTTAGGGTTGCTTCAAGAGGATAGGGTTTCTTCCTTGGTCTTTGTGAATGCAATAGGTATTTATAGAGCAAGAGGTTGGAGCAAAAAGAATGAAAAAAGATATGCTCTTGAATACAAAATATTTTCTCTTTCAATTTTGATCAAATCTTTCCAAAATTTGATTTCCTCTTCCTTGCATGAGCTAGCACGAATTTGGCATGTATTGTGGGCTTCCTTGGTCCTCAAGTTTGATAAAAATCCAACCCAACTCAAATTATACCTTGTTTTCATATTTTATTTAATTTAAATTTGAATTAAATGCTTTTAAATTCAAAAATAAATCAAAAAAATAGAAATTGGTCGTGGAAAGGCATCAAGAGGTCTTGAATAATATTATGATCAAGTTTGGATCATAAAATTATAGGCCCATTTGGAAAAAATTGGATTTTGTCAGATATTTTCCTATGTGCAATTCTTCAAAAATGCCCAACTTCTGCAAGGTGTATTTTGTTCAATTTTTAACATTTCTGAGTGTTCTTAGACTTTTTAGAAATCTCTGGATGTCCTATAAACAACATCTTTGGTTTCATCTCAATTGTAGTTTCCATGCTCAATAACACTTCTTTACAAAAAGTTGACTTTTTGTTGACTTTGAAAAGGACCTGTAATGTTTTGATCCATATCTTCAAAATGACGAATTTTCTAACCATGCTTGTGAGACTTGAAGTTGTAGAGAATTGAATTTTCTTCAAAACGAGAGGTGGTGGAAAACATTCTGATAAAGTATGAGAAAGTTATGCTCAGTCAAAGTTCAGTTGACTTTTCCTCAAGAAAGCCTAATTTGGAAAGTTTGACGTTTAATCAAATCTTGAGTTTTCTTGATGAATCATGATCAACCCTTGATCAAATGATGAATGTCACTTCAAAATATGGATGTTGACCAAAAATCATGAAGTTTGACTGTATGTTGACCACAGTTGACTTTTTGTCAATCTGGTGATTTTCAACCATCTGAGCAATTGTCTGAGGAAACTTGACTTGTAAGGCTTGAAACTTGACATGGAGGTTCTTTGAAGCATATGAGGAGGCATTATGACCATTGGAGATGTTGGAAACCACCTAGATCTGAGAATTTCTAAAACCCTAGTTTGGGTTGATTACCTAGGAGAGGGTTTGTCTGGTCAACCCTTGAGGAATCCTTGAGTATGGATGTATGGAATGTCTTGAGAAGTAAAAGGGAAAATTTTGGGGTATGACACTATTATAGGACAGGATGAACCAACTCAAACTTTTGGTAGGGTAAACACCTATACCTCATGCAAGCCTTAAACCTAGGGCCTTCGTGTGAATTGTTTGTGCTTGCTAAACATGACATCATGACATCATCGCATTGCATATCATTTCTAACTATTTCAAGGACCTAGGAATTTATCTTTGCTACTTTTGTAGGGATTATGGCTTCGGAAAGACTATCAGTATCAACTTCATGGGTGTACCTTCTCACTCAAAAATTGGTTTGAGAAATTCCGATCATGCTAAGTTCATCAAAAGACATGGTTATTTGCTTGACTTGGTTATCTCGGTTTGAAGAAGATATGATGCCGTCCTATTCCGGTTCTTTGATCCGAAAAACCATTGCTTTACATTTCAGTTATCGGTTGGTTCCTACCTTGGAAGAGTTCTCTAAGCTACTTGGGGTACCTATTCTTGATCAAATGCCATTCATGGGTTTAGAAAAGGTTCCTGAGTGCGAAGATATTGCATCGGCTACATCTAAAGCGCTCGGACATTGAAACCAATTGGGAAACAAGAAGCGAAGTTAAGGGTTTACTTGCCAAGTTCTTAATAAAGAGCCGAGAATTCCTCAAGCTATGAGTTTCCAAGCATTCGAAGACATCTTGGCTTTGCTAATCGTGGTTTGGTTCTATTTCCTAACTGTTCAATTCATTGGCCTTGAACACCATCAAGATATTCCTTACTGCAATCCGATGCCTACCTTACTTGGAGACATTCTACACTCTCTCCACTGTCATACTCCAAAATTTTCCCTCCATCTTCTCAAGATATTTCATACATCCATACTCGAGGATTCCTCGAGGTTGGTCGGACAAACCCTCTCTGACAATCAACCCAAACTAGGGTTTGGTGTTTCCACTCAGATGGGCTTCAACATCTCCAATGGTCATCATGCCTCCTCATATGCTTCAAAGATTCTCCATGTCAAGTTTCAAGCCTCAGAAGTCAAGTTTCCTCGGACAATTGCTCAGATGATTGAAAATCAGTTGTGTGGGACAAAAAGTCAACTGTGGTCAACATACAGTCAAACTTCATAATTTTTGGTCAACATCCTCATTTTGAAGTTACATTCATCATTTGATCAAGGGTTGATCATGATTCATCAAGAAAACTCAAGATTTGCTCAAAAGTCAAGCTTTCTAAATTAGGGTTTCTCAGTGAAAAGTCAACCAAACTTTGACTGAGCATAACTTCCTCATACTTTCTCATAAATTTTTCCATCACCTCTCATTTTGAAGGAAATTAAATTCTCTACAACTTCATGTCTCACAAGAATGTTCAAAAAATGCTTCATTTGGAAGGTATGGATCAAAATATTACAGGTCCTTTTCAAAGTCAACAAAAAGTCAACATTTTGTTTTGAATATATATTGAGCATGGAAACTCCAATTGAGATGAAACCAAAGAGTTTAGTTAGAGGACTCTTAGAGATTTCCAAAAAGACCAAGAGCACTCAAATATGTGGAAAATTGAGCAAGATACACCATTCAGAAGTTGGGCATTTTTGGACAATTGCACAAAAGGAGATATTGGTCAAAATGCAAAATTTTCCAAATGGGCCTATAATTTTATGATCCAAACTTGATCTTAATATTATTTGTGACCCATTGATGCTTGGCCATGGCAATTTTCTATTCTATTAATTTATTTTTGGATTTAAAACCATTTAATTCAAAATTAAATTATATAAAATATGAAAATAAGATATTTTTCAAAAGGGTGAATTTATATCAAACTTGAGGTCCACGAAGCCCATGATACATGCCAATTTCGTTCTTGCTCTCACATTAAAGAAAATCAAATTTTCTCCAAAATTTGATTTTATTTGAAAAATATTCAATGCGCATTCATGATCCATATTTTTCCTTCTTTCCTCTCTAATACCCTCTATAAATAGCCGGTAGTATCACAAAGGACACGAAACCTAGCCCTTACAACAACCCACACTTTGCCAATTTTTTCAAAATTATCACAATTCGATTTTGATTTTCGACCACTCTCAGTAAAACCATCCATCCAATCTTGTTCTGAGGTTCCAGTCAAAACCATCCCTTACTTGAAGCCAAGACTGCCCAGAATTCGATCCCAAGCTTGCTCCGATTTGGTATTTTTCACAAATTCGATTTTCTTATTTCATGCGTTATTAACTGCTTTTGTATGTTTGAATGAATTCAGGACATCAAATAGATCATGAATGATGCATCACATGCAAGCATACACGTCTAAATCACAAATCACCATAACTAGGGCATCTTGAACTGTTTGAATCGAACCAGTTGATACAGGCATTTTCAGGGCAAACCAAGGGCACCATCGTGTTCGCAGCCCTCGATTTAGGGGGGTAGGGTACCTTAGAGCTTTTTATTTTGCATATTTTTCAAGTTTCAGGTTGTTGCTCATTTGGAGAAGGCAATAGGAGCTAAAACTCGGCGTCGTTGGTAACAGACCGTGGCGGTGGCGTGGCATTCACAGGCGATCGATCCGTTCTCTCATTCAACTTTGGGGTCCACACATTGTGTTTCAAACATAACCATGTGCGTCATCCTTTATATTCAATTGATTTTGTTGTTACAAACACCAAGTGTCAAGTGGCCCGGTGGTTAAGCCGCTAGATGTTGAAGATACCCTCCATGGTCATGGGTTCGAGCCTCATCGGACCGGTTCTATTTTCTTTTCACAAACTTAACATATTTTTATTTTCTATTTTCTATTTCTTTTAATATTTTTCATTCATTTTAATTTATTTTCACAATTTTTTATCATGCATTAAAAAACACCAAAAAATATTTTTCTTTTTGCATTATTTTTCAGAAAATGTTTATTTAATTTATAAAATTAAAAACATTAATTTTGCATGCATATTTAAATTATTTGCTAATTTATCATTTAAATCACTTTTAATTAGTTTTTAATTACCAAATTAACTCCAAAAAATCCCAAAAAATTATTTTTGCATATTAATGTTGTTTCTTGCATGAAATATTTTTCTCATTTCAAAAATTATTATTTTTGCTAACATTTTCCTCTTGTTCGATTTCCTCGTATTTCCCGATTTCTCATCTCTCCACAGGTTATTCCGTTTCAGACGATTTCTTTTATCGCTTTCTTTTCATATTTTGTAATTGCCTATGGGATGTAATAATTTTCATTAGGGCTTTTATTTTCCGCATTTTAAATTATGTATCTGCCCCAAAGCCATGTAATAGCGTAGGATTTATCTTTCCGCACTTTATATTTCCGCAATTTACTTTTCGCATCTTATAAGCTTAGTAATTAGCGTGTATGGAAAGATAAAATTGAGCATAGCTCACTCTAATTTTCAAGATAATATGAATCTGAAATCAACACACTCTTTTCACATATGCACCTTAGGGTAATTCTCTCTCGTTGCCTTCACAATTTAAATGGTCATGTCCCTCGAGCGTGAGGTATTCTAGCACCGTGCCTTCAAACAAATCATCATAGTCCCTTCGATCGAAGATCATAAGACCCACGATGTCGTCTCCGAATACATGATCTTGACCCTCGATTGCCGCCTCACGAAAAATGATGATAGTCCTTTGAATGTGCTAGGATACTTCCTACAAGTTGCCTTCTATGACCATCGGCGTCCCCGAATGTCCGCTTACATCCAGAATGGGTTACCTACCAAATAATGGTATGGATAGCGCTATTCTAAAGGAACGTAAAATAACACGAAAACGACCAATTCTGAGTAGGTAATAAGACTTTTAGTTGCTTGCTCAAACAAAATAATTTTCACACCACACACTTTTGTCAAAGTTCAAACTCTTTTCAAAAACGAAACATTTCCGAACACTTTGTATACATTCCTACACGAATCATTACAAAGTCAAAGAGAAATGCCCTTTTCAAAACATTTTTGTCAAACACACAGAAAGCACAATTTTTAAAGTGATCTAAAGAGCAACTAAGAGCTCGTAGATAACTACGGTTGAAAAAGGGGTGCTAATACCTTCCCTTTTCATAACCTTCTCCCTTACTCAGAATCTAACGAAGGTCTTTTTTTGTACTTTTTACCTTCCCTTAATTGGATAAAAGAAAAGTCGGTGGCGACTCTTGCTATCCGCACATTTGCGATACAAAAATCTCAAAGTCAGTTCACCGTATTACACACACTCGTACCATCAAAAGACAAGTAACTCTCATGTGTTGCATACCGTTACTTTCCAGGTGGTTTATTTCGCACCTTCCTCCATCAGTATTGAAGAACGAACAAAGATTGAAGTGGTCTCAAAGACTAATGTCGCTCTCTCATTCAGATATCCATTGGTGTCTTTTCTCTCAAAAGGACTTCACATTCATTGAGCGTTGTGGAGAATTCCCTAATGTACCACTCCTTGGCATAAGGGGAGGTATCACCTACAACCCTTCTCTAGCTCTATGTCAGTTTGGTTATGCTCGAAGAGATGGTCCACATGATATGCTTCTCCAAGATATTGTGTTCGACTACAACCATGATCTCAGTTCAAGCGAAGGTTCATACGCTTAGGGCATGGTAAAGAAGGCGATACAAGACTTTGGGGCACCAAAACTCCATTCCTTGGGAACCTTACCTCAAATGGGTGCGAGCTCGGGCTCAAAACCTCATGATGCCATTACACCCGTGTTACGTAATTATCGAACTGTTGCTATAGGTGGCCAGATCTATACTATTCTCCATCCCGACATGCCAGCGATTTTGAAGACTTGAAGAGATCCTGGATTCAACTAAAAGAAGAAGGGATACATTTGAAGCTCGATGCTATGCAAGCGAGAAGAAGGTACTAGAGTTGACCAAGCTACTTCACAGCGGAGCGGAACATCAGCCTACTTCAACACCAAGAGGAAGCGCCATGGGAGACTTAGAGCTTTAGGATTGTTGTTCTTTTATTTTTCTGAACTATCTTTTGTACTTAAGAAGAAAAAGAATAAAAAGAAACTAATAAAGTTTGTTCATGCTTGTTTAACAAATTTAAATTCCTAAGGTCCTTGAAAACATTGCATTGCATTGCATTGCATAAACATCGCATATCATAGCATAACATTGCATAACAGGTACATTGAAGATCAATTTTCTCATTTTCTCGCTATTTATTTTAGAAAATGGCTCTTGAGCAATTGTCAAAGATCTTGAGCTCAGAATGCTCAATTCCAGGAAATGTTCCCCAACTTGGTCCAAGGCCAAGAAGATCTGAAGAAATTCATCAACAAAAAGAAGAAGGTCATTGGTGTTCTCAACATGGGCAGACGTCACAAAGGTGGTCCCAGAGTGGTCAGCTGGATAGAGTTCTCAGATAGGGTGTCAAAAGCGGGGAAGTGTCAAGGCACGAAGAAGACCAGCGTGAGCCTGAGAAGAAGGAAGAAGACTATGAGAATGATCAGTACTCTTTTGAGGATGACAAATACAAGCAACTTGAAGACCGTCTGAATGCTGTGGAAAATCTTAAGATGTCAGGGCTGAATTTTGATGATCTGAGTCTTGTTCCTGGTGTTGTGATTCCTCACAAGTTCAAGGTTCCTACTTTTGCCAAGTATGATGGCATTTCTTGTCTGCATTTGAAGTCCTATGTTGGAAGATCAACCCCACGGTGATGAAAGTTGTGGATTCATTATTTCTAAGAGGTTTGGCGGAACTCAATTGGAGTGGTATTATCAGCTAGAGAGTGACCACATCCGTACCTAGAGTGACTTAGCAGATGCTTTCTACAAGCAATATGAGTACAATGCTGAATTGGCACCCACTCGCATGCAACTACAAAGCATGTCTATGGGTCGATGAGAAGTTCAAAGTATGCTCGAAATGGAGATCTAGCGGTGAGGTTCAACCACCCTTGTCGATAGGGAGTTGGTTGATATGTTTATAGAACAACAGCGGTCCATTCTTCAATCATCGATTGGAAACTCTTGACCGGATTCACCGGTGATATTGATAGGAGGCGCATTGAATGGTATCAAGGCGGAAAGATTCATGTAAGTCATCATCAAATCTTTGCGAAGAGATCTTTTGGTGGTAAGAAAAGGCCAATGTTGTGTATGGTCGGAAAAGCGAGCCAAGACCGACCGAGCTCAATGCAGCCGGGCGGTTGTGATCTCGATCCTACATCGGTACAACCTCGGTGAGACAACGCCGCGTAACGAGCAGCGCCACGAAGGCGGTTTACAAAGATCAACATGCCATTGTCATGAGCAACACATGTTGAAAGCCAAGTGATTACATTGAGGATGATGGATAACGCGAAGTGCTATTTCTAAAACCATCACCGTGGAGAACACGTGTGAAGACTTGTCTAAAAATCGAAGATCGAAGATGTGGTATGTCAAAAGTATGGGATACCTTGGGGCAGCCAAGTGGGAAGTTTGACTACATGGTGAAGTATCTTGTTCACGAGCTACAAGATTCCAATTGAAGATGTTAAAGCGACGGATGGGAGCGATTTCCGAACTATCTTGGCGTTAATACCACAAGGATTTCCTCTGCGATCCTATGCCTAGCATTACTTCTCCCGTTCCATACTCCTCGACAAAGCTATACCTTGGAACTATGGGTGAGGTTTACTATCACGGCGTCGAGCAAGACTACCTCGACTATCGAGGATCAATAAGTTGAAGCCGGAAGAGTGTTTTCTCGATCTCTCCTCCAAAGACATTCGCTCATCAAGCTAAAATGAAACCAAGGAAGGAGTGTTTTCTCCAGAAGATCTCGATCCTCAAAAGACTATTACGAAGACTCACTCGCATTCCGGCTATTGATCTTGTTTAGAAGGAAGCCTTGACGAAGAACATTAACTTCTATCTTGCTTTCTGCGTTGAAGGATTGCAGTTATGCAACTTTGTTTAAAGTCGGTTCCCAGACTTTCGACTCCACATTCTTTGTCGAGGACATCCGTCCGACTTACTCTTGCCTACTTGGGCGCGGGATATGGGGCGGCGTTGTTACCTCTACATGAAGTACGGTGAAGGGAAGGTTGTGATATATGGTGAAGAGAATACATGGTCGGTCATCTGCGATCGTTCCGATATCTCGAGATGGAAGGTGAATTCTTGAGACTCCATCGGGCTTTCAAAACAGTTCCAAGAGTCATGCTGTTGACTCTCCTGTCACTCAAAAATTACACAGTCGCCCATAATGGCCTCGTTGAAGGATGCTTTCTGCGTTGAAGAAGGAGGTAGTACTATTTGGGTCGACTCCAGATCTTCCTTTAAAATCGACAAATGGTTTAGGCTTCACCATCAAGTCGGAGAAGATGATCGTGTGAACATGTCGGCCAACTTCCTTTCCTTATCGGCAAAGATAGAGTTCATGCTATAGAAGGCGATGACAACGACTTGACATCGCAAGTGGATCTTCCAACTCCGACAACGGACTCGGCAATTGGAAGGCGAAGGCGTCATACCAATCTCCTTTAGCGGGAGTAATTGCTTTTGTTTTATTTTGCTTTTCGTTTTATGATTTGAACAATAAATTTTAAAGCCTAGTTCCTTGCCGGGCATCATGGCTCGCTTGTGAGGGTTATTATCATCATTTGCATATTTTCATTCAATAAAATCGTTGGAATTTTGCATTTAAATGTTATTTTCTTTCTTTTACTTTATCACCTTCAAAAGCTATGTGTTCTTACACACCACATGGTACCTTAATCACTCTGAATCTCATTGATACTTGACTATGCTATTGCTAAATATGACTTGATAATCCGATCTACCAAGCCGAAGATGAAGGTGAGGAAGATTGTGAAGTGCCAGGAGAACTTGTCAGACTGCTACAGCAATAAGAGCAAGTTATACAGCCACACGAAGAGTCAGTTGAGGTTGTGAATCTAGGTACTAATGAAGACAGAAAAGAAATCAAGATAGAAGCAGGTCTTGAGAGTAGTGTCAAAGAAAGATTGGTCCAGGTGCTACGAGACTATATCGAGGTTTTTACTTGGTCCTACGAAGACATGCCAGGTTCGGACATTGACATTGTGGTACATCGGTTACCAACAAAGGAAGGTTTTCTCGGTAAAATAAAGGTTAAATCGCATCGTCTGAGATATCGAGAAGATCAAAGCGAAGTTATAAACGGTTCAATGCGGTTTCCTAGCCGTTACTTCTTATCTGCGTGGGTTGCAAGCGTGGTACCCGTACCTAAGAAGGATGGCAAAATACAGATGTGTGTAGATTACAGAGATTTGAACAAAGCGAGTCCGAAAGAAGATTTTCCACTTCCTCATATTGATGTTCTAGTTGACAACACTGCTCAGCATAAAGTTTTCTCCTTCATGGATGGTTTCTCCGGTTACAATCAGATCAAAATGGCTCCCGAAGACATGGAAGACTACTTCGTTACGGTGGGGCACTACGCTACAAGGTCATGCCGTTCGAACTGAATAATGCGGGCGCCACTTATCAACGTGCCATGGTGGCATTATTTCATGACATGATTCATCACGATATAGAGGTCTATGTCGACGACATGATAGCACGATCACAGACTGAAGAAGAACATCTCGATCATTTGCGAATTTGTGGGGAAGAAGTACAGACTAAGACTTAATCCCAACAAGTGCACCTTTGGAGTCAGTTCCGGTAAACTCCTAGGGTTTGTTGTTAATGGTAAAGGTATTGAAGTTGACCCCGCCAAGGTTAGAGCTATCCAAGAGATGCGGCCCCGAGAAAATCGAGAGGTTTCTTGGGACGATTGAACTACATTGCCAGATTCATTGCACATCTAACTGCTACTTGTGAGCCAATTTTCAAGTTACTGAAGAAAGATCAAGTAGTGGATTGGAACGACGATTGCCAGATCGCTTTTGAAAAAATCAAGGAGTACCTACAGAATCCTCCTATCCTGATGTCGCCTGCCGAAGAAGACCTCTTATCATGTACTTCACAGTGTTAGAGAACTCAATGGGGTGTGTGTTGGGGCAACATGACGGGAGTCTGGTCGAAAAGAGTATGCAATATACTACCTTAGCAAAAATTTTACCGACTGTGAACCAAGAAACTCACAGCTCGAGAAAACTTGCAGCGCTTTGGCTAGGGCTGCTCGCCGACTAAGACAGTATATGTTGACTCACACTATCTTGTTGATCTCCAAGATGGATCCGATAAAATACATATTCGAGAAACCAACTCTTCTCCATACCGGCCTAAGATGAATGGCACAGTGGAAGCCGCCAACAAGAATATCAAGAAGATCATACAGAAAATGACAGTGACTTACAAGGAATGGCATGAGATGTTACCATTTTCTCTCCATGGTTACGGCACTATAGTACGGACGTTAACAGGGGCAACCCCCTTCTCTCTTGTATACGGTATGGAAGCGGTCCTGCCAATTGAGGCTCAGATACCCTCAACGAGTCCTCGGGGCGAGTTAGAGTGAAGACAAATGGATCCAAACTCGCCTCGACGGATCAACTTGATCGACAAGAAATGACTCGCATCCATCGCCACGGACAAATCTATCGAGCGAATGATCGAGCATTCAACAAGAAGGTCAAGCACCGGTTTACCAAGTCGATGATCTAGTGGTCAAGCGCATCATCCTTCCACAAGGTGATCCCATGGGCAAATGGACTCCCACCTCGAGGGACCGTTTGTAGTCAAACAGTATTTTCGGTGGGGCTATGATCACGAGCACCATGGATGGTGAAGACTTCCCACACCACAGCGCGAGACATAGTCAAAAATACTACGCATAAATGAGACCCGCTGGGTCGGTGATCTAAGCAAAATAAGGGCATCTGGCAAACCAAAAGGGTTCGGGCAAAAATTAAGGATATATACAAAACATGTACACGCAAGTCGAAAACACGCAAAGCGGCTTGGGCAAAAAGGTATCCGGTGGTGAAAACCGAAAGAGCGGTCTAGGCAAAGTTAGGGATTTAAGCGTACAACTATGTCTCGTCGGATCACCTACCTCTGAGACTACTATCATTCAAGATTCAAATTGAAAATCAATCCACTCACTTTCTCTGCAAGAGGATATGAGATAGTAAATATATGAGTACTAGCATAGTTGGAACTCGGCGAGATTGTTTCCGCATAGCTTTTACTTTCTTAGTATACAAAGCTGTGACCATACGCCACCTTTTCAAATTAATACAAGTCTCTTTCTTTTCACAAAGTGTTCATTTTGTTTGTTTCCATAAAGTCCAATGTTTGCTTTGAATGATTATATGCATCGACAATAAACATCTATTCACAAACATTTGAAAAGTGGACATCTGAAAGTGATTACTACGAGCTCTCGGAATTGAGATGACGACAAAAGTCACCAAAACGTTCCCTGAGTACCTTCCCAGAGGTATCGCTCACTACAAACCTTCCCCAACGAAGTACACATTTTCTTCCACTAGTTCCAACATTCAAAGTTTCATCGCGTTAGTCCACGGCGGTCGGTCAACAACCTAATTACACGGTCTTGACGATAACATTTCATCTCAGGTATTTATCCCAGTGAATATCTCTCGACTATTATCATTCCCCGGCGGTATCCGGACTCAAACTTGGTCGGATAGTGCGGAGAAACCTCATCTCTTATTCCACGGTAGGAGGTTTCAGCGACTCCGGATCCTCCAAAGCCTGTCTCGGTAACAATCAAATACTCCCAGCCAAAATCTACGTACAAGATCCCGGTGGACATCTTCCAACTTCCACCATCCTCGGTGGGGTTTACGCACAAGGTCCCAGTGAACATCTCGGCTTTATTCCCCACAATGTCAGTTCAAAACTTGGTGAGATAGTGCAGGAGGAGTCAAAGGCGCCTATTCTTATTACGAGTCAAGGTTTCACGGTTTTATCCTCAGCGAGCTTGAAATCCCCGGAGGGTCCACGTCTTGTTCAAGATGGATATGTTTTGAAATACCGACATCCACATTCATACATTATTCATAAAAATCATAACATGCATTCATACATATTATCATGCATCATAATCGCATGAAGCTAACTATATCCTATCAACGTTTATTGTTTTTCCCAAGCAATGGCAGCTTCTAAAGCAACAGGTCGGATTAATACCGAAGCCAAATGGAAACCCTATCGAGCGACCACCCAGTTGTCCTCGAAAGCGAGGCATTGGATCGATACGAAGCACTGGAAGCTATCCACATTCGCCAACTATCATTCCTTGAGTAATCAAGGCGAAGATTTATTACGACACCCTCTTATTATCAGCAGCAACTACGAGTGCGTGACTCGATTGCCTTGGATGGCATCTTAAGCCTATCTTCGACTATTTGTTGACATCTCTCCACTTTCAGAATGCTGCATATTTGGTTAAAAACCAATACAAACCAATAACTTCATTCAAAGACGAGCGCAAAGTATAACATACGACTCTCTCCGGATGGCATCTTAAGCCCATCTCCATGCTCCCTCCTACATTCGGGAATATCTGCAGAGCCTAGCGTACGGCTCATTCCCCAGCATTCGTCTCTCCAGATGGCATCTTAAGCCCATCTCTGACGTTTCTCCTATTCAGACGACATTCTTGAGTCTAACGTACAGATCATCCTCCAGCATCAGTCTCTCCAGATGGCATCTTAAGCCCATTCCCGTACATCATCAATCAACAGCGAGTGCAAATTTTCAGGTGTACTCGAGTGTTCAATCATCTTCTACCTCCAGGTCACGAAAGGCAAGCATGCCAATCTAACCCTTCCAATATAAGAGGATTGAACAGGGGCAACTGTCATACCCCAAAATTTGTCCTCCTACTCTGCAAGACATTTCATACATCCATACTCAAGGATTTCACAAGGGTTGACCAGACAAACCCTCTCATAGGCAATCAACCCAAACTAGGGTTTGCTTATCCTCAGATCAGGATGGACTTCCAACATCTCTAGTGATCATCATGCCTCATCATATGCTTCTAAGAATCTCCATGTCAAGTTTCAAGCCTTACAAGTCAAGTTTCCTCAAACAATTGCTCAGATGGTTGAAAATCAGTTGTGTTGGACAAAAAGTCAACTGTGGTCAACATACAGTCAAACTTCATGATTTTTGGTCAACATCCATATTTTGAAGTGACATTCATCATTTGATCAAGGGTTGATCATGATTCATCAAGAAAACTCAAGATTTGATCAAAAGTCAAACTTTCCCAATTAGGGTTTTCTAAGGAAAAGTCAATTGAACTTTCACTGAGCATAACTTTCTCATACTTTATCAGAAATTTTTCCACCACATCTCATTTTGAATAAAATTCAATTCTCTACAACTTCATGTCTCACAAGCATGGTCAGAAAATGCTTCATTTTGAAGATATGGATCAAAACATTACAGGTCCTTTTCAAAGTCAACAAAAAGTCAACTTTTTGTAAAGAAGTGTTATTGCGCATGGAAACTACAATTGAGATGAAACCAAAGAGGTTGTTTAGAGGACATCTAGAGCTTTCTAAAAAGTCCAAGAACACTCAAAAATGTTAAAAATTAAGCAAAATACACCTTGCACAAGTTGGGCATTTTTGAAGAATTGCACAAATGAAAATATTTGACAAAATCCAATTTTTTCCAAGTGGGCCTATAATTTTATTATCCAAACTTGATCATAATATTATTCAAGACCTCTTGATTCCTTGCCACGACCCTTTTCTTATTTTTTGATTTATTTTTGAATTTAAAAGCATTTAATTCAAATTTAAATTAAATAAAATATGAAAACAAGGTGTAAAACAAGTTGGGTTGGATTTCTATCAAACTTGAGAACCAAGGAAGCCCACAATACATGCCAATTTCGTGCAAGATCATACAAGGAAGAGAAAATTAAATTTTGGAAAGATTTGATAAAAATTGAAGAGAAAATATTTTTGCATTCAAAGCCATATCTTTTTTCATTCTTTTTGCTCCAATCTCTTGCATTATAAATATACAACACATCCACAATAGCAAAGGACAAAACCCTAGCCTCTTGGAGCAGCCCTAATTCTCTCAATTTTTTCACAAATTTGGAAATTCTGAAATCTCACCTCCAGCCACTTTCAACCACTTCCTAGCATTCCATTGTGTTCTTGAGGTAAGATTGAGTAAGTATGCATCACTATCCATGGCCAAACATGCATGAATCGTGCATATCATGAAGCTCCGATTTGCATTCTTTCTTGTTTCGAATTTTTAATGTTAGCATGTTTTAATTGAAACTAACCATTCTAACGTGTTCATGAGATGTCATAAAGAGGATCTGGGCCATCGTTCATGAGGTTTGACGTCCAAATCGCGTTATGCCATTGTTAGGGCATAATCTAGCTGTTACTTCACATCTCCGTTTACAGGCACTTTCAGACCAAACCAACACCGCCATTGAACTCGCAGACATCGATTTAGGGGGGGTAGCCATGATATCTTGCTTTAAATTTCATCATTTTGCAGGTTTGGATTTTTGATGATCGGAGAAGGCGGCCGACCTAGCTCAGTCGTGACTTCGTTGACTCGGCAAGGCACGCGTGGCAGGATAGAGCGATTTGAATCATTCTTACATAAATATTGGGTCCCACGTTTTGATTGTGTTTGAAAATTGCAAAATAGGACACGTTATCCCTTTTAATCAATTGTTTGAGTTAAAACAAGCGGCACTTAGCTCAAATGGCAGCGTTGGTTGATTTGTCCGGAGGAGGTCTGGGTTCGATCGCTTCGACTTTATTTTAACACTTTGCATAACTAACATTTTTCTATTTTCTTTTTTCTTTTTTCTTTTAATATTTTCATTCAATTTAATTAATCTTCAAATAATTTTCTCATGCGTTTAAAAATCACCAAAAATATTTTCCTTTTGCATTTTAATCAGAAAAATACTTATTTAATTTTAGACATTAAAATTAATATTTTTGCATGCATATTTTAATTAATTGATAATTAACCATTAAATTGACTTTTAATTTCTTTTTATTATCAAATTCGATCCAGAAAATTCCCAAAAAATTTCTATGTCATTTAATCAGCATTGCTAACCTAAAACATTTTTCCTCATCCAAAAATCTTGTTTTTACTAACATCTTTTCTCTTATGCGAATTTCTCATATTTTCCGATTATGTATCTTCTCATTGGTTGTAATGGTTCGGACTATTTTTCTCGCTTTTCTTTTCAATATTATGTAACTGCTCATGGGATGTAATAGTTTAATTAGGACTTTTACTTTCCGCACTCCTATTATGTAACTGCCCCAAAGCCATGTAATAGCGTAGGACTTTATTTTCCGCACTTTACTTTCCGCAATTTATTTTCTGCACCCTATAAACTGCTAGTAACTAGGCGTGTATGGCAAGATAAAAATGGACATAGATCACTTCAAATTCCAAGATAATATATCTGAATTCAACACACTCTTTTCACACCACATGCACCCCTTAAGGTAATTCTCTCTCGTTGCCTTTCGAATAAATGGTCAAGTCCCTCGAACGTAGAGGTATTCTAGCACCGTTGCCTACAAATATATCATCATAGTCCCTTAGATACAAAGATCATAGACCCACGATGTCGCCTACGAATACATGATCTCGTCCCTCGATTGTTGCCTACGAAAAGTGATGATCGTCCCTTCGAATGTGCTAGGATACTTCCTACAAGTTGCCTTCTATGATCATTCGATGTCCCTTCGAATGTCCCTTCTACATCCAACGAATAGGGTTATCTACCAACTAATGGTACGGATAGCACTATTCTAAAGGAACGTAAAACAACACGAAAATGACCATTCTGAGTAGGTAATAAGACTTTTAGTTGCTTGCTCTATCAAAATACTTTTCACACCTCCCACTTTTTGTCAAAGTTCAAACTCTTTTCAAAACGAAACATTTCTGAACACTTTGTATACATTCCTACATGAATCATTACAAAGTCAAAGTGAAATGCCTTTTCAAAACATTTTTGTCAAACACACAGAAAGCACTTTTAAAAATGAGCTAGAAGCAACTAAGAGCCCGTAGATAACTACGGATGGAAAGGGGTGCTAATACCTTCCCTTTTCATAACCTTCTCCCTTACTCAGAATCTAACGAAGGTCTTTTTCTATTCTTTTCACCTTCCCTTAATTGGATAAAAGAAAAGTCGGTGGCGACTCTTGCTATCCGCAACATTTTTGCGATAAAAAGCAAAACAAATTCTCAAAGTCAGTTCACCGTATTACAAGACTCAAGAGTATCCTGAGGATGCATCTGTGACAGATAAGAAGTTTTTGAGAAGGTTATCAACAAAGTTCTTCCTTGGAAACGGTGTTTGTACTGAAGACATCATGATGGGTTGTTACTCAGATGTGTTGATAAGAATGAGGCTGCAAAGATCATTGAAGAAATGCATGAGGGATCGTTTGGAACACATTCCAGTGGGCATACCATGGCTAAAAAGATTTTGCAAGATGGATATTACTAGTCCACCATGGAAGTTGATTGTTTCAACCATGCCAAGATTTGTTACAAGTGTCAGGTGTACGCTTATAAGGTGTATGTGCCACCATCACTTTTGAATGTTTTGACCTCTCCTTGGCCATTTTCTATGTGGGCATTGATATGATCGGAAAGATTGAGCCGACTACTTCCAACAGTCATCATTTTATTCTGGTTACCATAGACTACTTCACCAAATGGGTCGAAGCCGCATCTTATGTGAATGTAATCAAGCAGGTAGTTGCCAGGTTTATCAAGCACAACATTATTTGTCGTTATGGGATTCTTAATAAGATCGTTACTGACAATGGATCGAATCTCAATAACAAGATGATGAAGGAACTTTGTGAGTCCTTCAAGATCAAACATCATAAGTCGTCTCTGTATCGCTCGAAGATGAATGGTGTTGCTGAAGCAGCTAATAAGAACATAAAGAAAATTGTGCATAAGATGGTAGTGACCAATCAAGATTGGCATGAGATGTTGCCTTTTGCTTTGCATGGTTATCGGACTACTGTGTGCACTTCGATTGGGGAAACCCATTTTTTCTAGTCTATGGCATGGAAGCAGTTCTCCCCATTGAAGTTGAGATTCTTTCGTTAAGGTCAAGCTTATTAACATAGGATAAGAAAATCAATTGACAAGAGGGTGCGACCTCAATACTACAAGCCAGTTGACCTCGTGCTGAAGAGAATAATTCTTTCCCAAGGTGGTCCCAGGGGCAAGTGGACGCCAAATTATGAAGGACCATTTGTTGTAAAGAAAGTTTTCTCTGGCGGTGCCATGATGCTTACAACGATGGATGGAGAGGATTTTACACTACCCGTGAGCGGTGACATAGTCAAAAAATACTTCGCATAGACCCACCCGCTCTAAAAAAAAGTGGGCTAAAAGAATGAAAAAGAAACATGCATACTCGTTGGATTGAAAACCCGCAATGGTGGTCCAGGAAAAAAAGGAATAAAAGCGAACGGCTACGTCCCGCCTCGGATCAATGGTCGCACATTATTTCTATAGCACAAGTACTCTAAAGAGCAGAGATCAGTCCAGTCATGTTTTTCGGGAAAAGAAAAGTGATGAGATAGTCGAGGTCATAAAAGTGATAGTAGGGTTGAAACCCAATGAGAATCCATTATCGCAATGTCATGCGTTTAGTTTTCCTCTTATTTTGTTTTGCAATTGCCTCATTCCAGGAATTTCCTCCTAATGTACTTGCCTATTTACAGACCATTTTCAATCAATAAACGAGTCTTTTTAGTCAATCATTTAAAAACATCAGAGGTTCTACCATGATAAGAAACTTCTGAGTTTACTTTAAAACTTGTGTGACCCAGTTAGCAGACGAGGTTGCCATACTACACCTAGGGCATATCACTAACAATGTGTTGCAGGAATCTTTGTTGTTTTGCTGGTAGTTGACGTACCAGTGCAAAAGCCAACTGCATTTCTTCCCCAGTGAATACTGACGGAGATTCCCCAGTGGAGGCTCTACCATTTGAAAAGGGTAAGATTCAAAGGTTATCATTAGCATGGTATCATCGCGAGACAGTGCATGAATACCCCATGAAATTTTATTGTTAACTATTCCAAGAGATACTCACTCGGAGGTCTAGATTTGATGGATTTTAAAATCGTCTCTGATATAAGGTTCTAGCTTTTATCCGCAGTGAAGACCGTGTTTGAACCACCAGCAAGGATGGTTATCCTTGGTGGGAGATACTAATGATTGGGTGTTTCCCCAATGAAGTTCCCCATGAAGTGTATACCCAGGAATTTCTCGCACGTTCTTGACGATGGAATTATCTTCCCCAGCAGATCGGTATATCGATTGACCCTTCCTTGGGAGCTCTCTTTCTCCCTAGTGTATGGACATCAGATTATTTTGATTATTCCCTAGTGTGTCAGCACCCAGAAAGTTACCTTTGATCTATGTTTTGACGGCAGGAGGTATATTTGTGATCTTCCTAAGAATTGTTCGACAATAACCTGTACTCCCCCAATCAGAGTTGAAGTGACTCATGATGTCCCTAATGAGGTTGCACCTTGCTTTATTCCCCAATAAGGCCAATTACAGCAGACAATACAAGGCTTTGTTCCCCAGACAGATCGTTTGGATGGGAATCCCTAGTGGAGTTATTACTTGCCGAAGATCAAATCATATTCTTTCTAACACATTGATGTGCGAACAATTATCTTTATCCCCAACTGAAGCCATGTTGTGGATATGATATTCCTAATGGGAATAACAACGGGAATTCTTTGCCAAGTGTTTCTGATCATTCTCCAATTAGTCACTATGCAATGATTAACTTCCCCAGGAAGTCGTATTCCCCAGGAACCCATGTTCCCCGAGAAGTCTGTTACTAAATTTCCCTAGTGATAGTCGAATAAATGGTGGTATTCTTGCTCCGACAATATTCTTCACCTTCCCCTAGTGAAGTTTGCAAATATGAAGCCTACTCATGATGTGACCCATGGTTACCGATTACTCATCATTTTATTTTTCGCGAACATGCATCATCGCATTGCATTACTCCATAGTAAATTTATACATTGCATGGAACTATAAGATAGGAACAATAATCTTTGTCCCCAGTGATACTCCTGTAATCCCTTGATAGGTCTGGTGTTTTGAAAATCCCAACGTGGATGAATTCTTTTGACACATCTAAATCCCTGTGAAGTCTGGTCGTTACTAGTCTTTACATCATGTGTTGTGATACTAGCTCTTTCCTAGCGCAACATGTTTAGGTCAGGTTGTCACCTTTGCCTATTGAAGACAAGCTCGACACTTGTTTTCTCCTTCAGAATATAGTGTTCTGGTATTTTGTAAAATCCAGTTGTCACTAGTCTTTCCCTGGTGAAGTTGGAGTTAGGTCATGACCAATTCCTTGTAGGTCAAGTACAATACTTGTTCCTTCGCTAAGTATGCACCGTTTTGGAATTCTGAAAGGTCTAGTCGTTACTATTACTTGTCGTCTTCCCAATGGAATAAGAATTGGGTCGCAATCAATTCTTGTTAGGTCGAGTACGATACTCGTTCCTATTCTCATGGTGCAGCATTTTGGCACTATGTGTTGAAGTCTGGTCGTTACTATTCTTTATTTGTGTTGCGTTTCCAATTCTTCCCTAGCACAACTAGTTGATTTGGGTCGCAGCCAAGTACGCCTAAGGAGCAAGTACGCCTAAGGAGCAAGTACGATAGTTGTTTCCTTTCTCAGAGTGCAGCCTTATGAGTTTGTAAAGCCTAGTTGTTACTAGTCTTTACTTCATTGTTATGTTTCCATTTCTTCCCTGGTATAACACATTTGAATGGGTCGAGGCCGATTCTTGTTAGGTTCGAGTACGATACTTGTACCTATGGAGAACAAGTATGTTACTTGTTTATCTTTTCAGGTTATGGTGTTATGTGTGTTCTGTTGAAGTCTGGTTGTTACTATTCTTATTTCGTTGTGTTTCTAGTTCTTCCCTGGCACAATGCGGTTTAGGTCAGGTCGTTACCTATAACTATTGAGAACAAGTACGATACTTGTTTCTCTTTTCAGGATACAGTGTTCTGAGTATTATGTTGAAGGTTTAGTCGTTACTATTCCTTATCCTCTTCTCTAAAGATGTACAGATGGGGTCTCTTAGTGTCGTCTTTTGTTTCAATACCAGAAGTTCACATTCATCCGTGTTGATACACGTGGTCTGGATTCAAAGTGTAAATTTTCGAGTTCATATTTGTATTCAATCACTTTGTACCTTATCGCTTGAATAGGGGCAGTTGTTGTACCCCAAAATTTACCCTCTTCATTTCTACCTTTTTGGCTTATAGTTCCATTATCATGAACATACATGCATATCATTGATATCATGGTTATAAGGTTAAGAGCATCTCAGGTGGTGGAAGAAATTATGCGTTTCGGCTACTTTGGACTATTTTTGAACTAGAAATTGATATTTTTCGGTTTGTATCCTTGATTCATGATCTTCTAGTCAGAAACTCATCTCGGATTGGTTCTATAGACGTTGGAACCATTTCAATATGCCCTCCAGTTTATCTGTTCATATTGTTAGCCATTTCATCAAGGAAGGACTCCGATAGTTCATTTCTTAATAAAGTGGAATTCAATTTCTGGTGTGTTTCAGACGTTTTGGAATTCATAACTTCTAGCTCATTGGGTATTTTTTGATGATTTTTTATTAGCGATTCCCTCTTTATATTATCTCCAAATTTCATTATCAAGTCGGAAGCTAATTGTGTGAGGAAAGTCTCCGGAAAAATATAATCTTCCAAGTGGAATAAATTAAGTTTTATGGCTGAACTGTGTTTGCGGTACACTAAAAAATTCATAACTCCTGGCTGGAACGTTTGTCATACCCCAAAATTTGCCCTCCTATTCCTCAAGACATCCCATACATCCATACTCAAGATTCCTCGAGGTTGATCGGACAAACCCTCTCCTAGACAATCAACCCAAACTAGGGTTTGGCTATCCTCAGATCCAGATGGACTTCCAATATCTACAATGTTCATCATGCCTCCTCATATGCTTCAAAGATTCTCCATGTCAAGTTTCAAGGCTTACAAGTCAAGTTTCCTCAGACAATTGCTCAGATGGTTGAAAATCAGTTGTATTGGACAAAAGTCAATTGTGGTCAACATACGATCAAACTTCTGATTTTTGGTCAACATCCTCATTTTGAAGTCACATTCATCATTTGATCAAGGGTTGATCATGATTCATCAAGAAAACTCAAGATTTGCTCAAAGACAAACTTTCCAAATTAGGGTTTTCAATGAAAAGTCAATGAACTTTGGTGAGCATAACTTCTTCATAATTTCTCAAAATTTTCCACCACCTCTCATTTTGAAGGAAATTCAATTCTCCACAGCTTCATGTCTCCAAGAATGTTAAAAAATGCTTCATTTGGAAGGTATGGATCAAAACATTACGAGTCCTTTTCAAAGTCAACAAAAGTCAACTTTTTGTAATGAAGTTTATTGAGATGGAAACTCAATTGAGATGAAACCAAAGAGGTTGTTTAGAGGACACCTAGAGCTTTCTAAAAGTCCAAACACTCAAAAATGTGGAAAATTTAGCAAAATACAACTTGCACAAGTTGGGCATTTTGAAGAGGTGCACAAAGAAATACTTGTCAAAATCAAAATTTTGCAAATGGGCCTAGTTTTTCTTGGTTTAAACTTGTTCCTTATCTTATTTGGAACCTCCAAGCCCAATGCCACGAATTTTGTCTTTATTTTCTATTTAATTTGGATTTTATTCATTTAAAACAAATTAAATTAAAAATAAGGTATAAAATCAAAATTAAATGCAAAGTTGATTTTCTCTCATACTTGAGATCCAAGTAACTCATACAAGCTGGTAAATTTCGAAATTTACATTTATTTGGAGAAATTGATTGAAATTGGATCAAAAAGGAAGATTTGATTTTGTACAAAATCAAATATTTTTACATTGATTGATCAATATTTGTTCTTCAATTATTAAAAATCCATCTACTATAAATATACAATGCATACAACATGAAAAGAACGACTTGCTTGGAGGAACCCTAACCTAAGTCAAAAATATGTGCCACTCAAGCAACTTGCAGCCATAGTTGTGCTTGATTCAATAATTCAAGCATCCAAACACGTTCCTTGAAGTCTCTAAATCGTTCGGACCTTTACAACTCTCAAAACATCAAGAATCACGAAATCCGGTTTGGTTTGTTCTTACTTTTCAAAATTGATTACATTATTCATGCGTTTTAACATGTTTTGATGTTTGTTTTGTGTTTAGAACAAAGTTTGCAAGCTTTCTGGGTGATTCAATTGCATTTTAATGACCTGGAACGAAAATCACCATTGTTAGGGTTTTACGAACGATTTAGGGTTTCCCAAATCGTAAAATTGGACAAAGCGATGTCACGGTGTGTTTAGAATCTTGTTTGCAATCGATTCATGTACTCACAATTCATTTATATTGCTTGTACGAAGTTTTTGAAATCTGCAGGGACCATAGCGTCGAACTTAGCCGACGCTAAGTTTCCAGAAATTCAAACGAAGAAGAAGGTGTTCTTGGCGTGATTTGAATTCTAAGGCGTTTTGCTTAAGCGTATTCGTTTCAATTCTTAAACACGTAGGCGCTCTAGCTCGTTGGTCAAAGCGTGTGTGTGAAGGAGAGTCTCAATTCAATTCCGACCATGACATATATTTTTTACAAGTTTGAAACTAATTCTATTTTCTTATTTTTCTTCAATATTTTTCATGCTATTTAATTTATCTTTAATATTTTTATCATGCATCTAAAAACTCAAAATATTTCTTTTTGCATAATCATCAGAAAAATACTTATTTAATTTTTAATATAAAAATTATTATTTTTGCATGCATATTTAATTTAATTACTAATTAATCATTTAAATGACTTTTAATTGTTTTTTAAGTTATCAAATCGATTCCGAAAATTACCAAAAATTTATCTTATCATATTAATGTCATTACTAACATAAAACATTTTCCTCATTCAAAATATCTCTTTTGCTAACATTTTCCTCTTATGCAATTTTCTCGTATTTTCGATTATGTATCTATTCACAGGTTGTAGCGTTTCGAACGATTTTTCTTGCTTTTCTTTTTCAATTATGTAATTGCCTATGGGATGTAATAGTTTAATTAGGACTTTTATTTTCCGCACTCTTATTATGTAACTGCCCCAAAGCCATGTAATAGCGTGGGACTTTATCTTTCCGCACTTTACATTTCCATGATTTACTTTACGCACCCTATAATGCTAGTAATTAGGCGTGTATGGCAAGATAAAATTGGACATAGATCCTCATAACTCCAAGATAAAATACGAAATCAATACACTCTTTTCACACATGCACCACTTAGGGTAATTCTCTCGTTGCCTTCTGAATATAAATGGTCAAGTCCCTCGAGCGTAGAGGTATCCTAGCACCGTTGCCTACAAAAATATCATCATAGTCCCTTGATACAAGATCATAGACCCACGATGTCGCCTATGAATCGTGATCTTGACCCTCGATTGTCGCCTCGAAAAATGATGATAGTCCCTTGATGTGCTATGATACTTCCTCTGAAGTTGCCTTCTATGACCATCCGATGTCCTTCGAATGTCCGCTTACATCCAACGAATAGGGTTACCTACCAACTAATGGTATGGATAGCGCTATTCTAAAGGAGCGTAAAATAACACGCGCGACCAATTACGAGTAGGTAATAAGACTTTTAGTTGCTTGCTCTATCAAAATACTTTTCACACCACACACTTTGTCAAAGTTCAAACTCTTTTCAAAACCAAACATTTCCAAACACTTTGTATACATTCCTACATGAATCATTACAAAGTCAAAGCGAAATGCCTTTTCAAAACATTTTTGTCAAACACACATAAAGCACCTTTTTTTTAATGATCTAAGAGCAACTAAGAGCACAGATAACTACGGACGGAAAGGGTGCTAATACCTTCCCTTTTCATAACCTTCTCCCTTACTGAGAATCTAACGAAGGTCTTTTCCTGTTCTTTTCACCTTCCCTTAATTGGATAAAAGAAAAGTCGGTGGCGACTCCTGCTATCCGCACATTTGCGATACAAAAATCTCAAAGTCAGTTCACCGTATTACAACGTCGAAACTGAGCGAAGCCGGTGTCTAAAATTTCGTCTTTATGTCCTCTCCTACTTTCATTCACAAGCCGAGAGTTAATTCCTTACGGATCAATACCAGAATTTTATTCTTTGAAGGAGTATTTAAGTCGAACCGAGCATTATTTCATCTGATGCTCAACATTCAAAAAATCATATCTCGCTCAATAATTATCGAAACGCGTTGAGAGTGGTGTCAAAACTTCACAAATTATGTTGGCGTCGATTGTTATTCACATTCCGAGTTCGGATTTTGATCAGAAGATCCTCGTTCGAAGCAATTTCTCCAAGTGGCGCAATTAAAATTCTGCATGTGTCAGATGCCCGAAATGTGAGCTGAAACTTCAAAAATTCATATCTCCTTAATCGTTTGTCCGATTGAGTTAAAGTTTTAACTATCAGGACCAATTTTTCGTTCCAGATATTTTTCGCGTTGGGTCCGATTTTAAATTTCACACAGTTCTCGAGGCCTGGCACTGTTCACGAAAAAATTTCGGATAAAGGAGATTTGGGCCTAATATTGAATCCAAGGAACTCTAAGACCAAAATTTACACCTATAAATCAAATTTCACTGTTATAATTCAAGGAGGAAGATTCATTTGTTAAAATTTCACTCCAAGAATACTTTTCTCTCACTTTTTTCTCCCAATTCTCAAGAACACAAAAGTCAAGTAAGGAAGCTTCTCCTCTAAGCCAAGGCCGAGTCACTCCCTCCTCTCTACTCCGGCCACTACTCGCCTCCCTCTCCTCACCAAGCACCACCCTTCCACCGACAAACCACCACTAGACTAGTTCGTTTCCGGCCTCCTCCTCTCTTGGACCGATCGTTCTCCGTCTTTTCCCTCCGTCGGTCTTCCTCTTTGCTTCCGGCCTTGCTCCGCGCGCTAAGCCTCACGGTCGGCCTCCATATCCGGCCGCTTTTCCCTCCGTTTTGGCCAGCCTTCCGGTGAGATCTTCTCTCTTCTTCTCTTAAATTTCCGGCCGGTATGCTTCCTTCTTCTCCTCCAAGCTTCAATTTAAGTAAGAGCTTATTTTAATAAGTGCTTATTTTAAGTGGTTTTGCAAAATTGCTTATTCTTGAAATTGAATTGAGGAATTGTTTGTGCATATATGAATTGATTTATATCTTGATTAATTGAGTTAAAATTGTATGATTATGGCTTGCTTCTTGAACACGACTGTGTCGAGGTGTAAAATTGTTGAACATTGCACATCTATGAGTTGATTTCTTTGTACATAAGGCACTTGTGATATGGTTTGAATTGTAAATAGTATGGTCATGCATTGGTTAATGCTTGGGTTGAATAATTGAATCAAAATTGCATGTTGTGGCTTGATTTTATGAACTCGAAAGTGTGTCGGGTGTAATTTTATGCACATATTCATGAGTTAAATTGCACATTTTGATTAATTGAATTGGTGCATTGAAACATAATTAATTCTTGACTTTTGATTTATTTTAATTCATATTCAAGGTTATGTCGATATGTGGAATTGGTTTATTATTTGATTGCTTGCATGTAGTTACATATTGATGTGAATTTCCATTCATGAGCATTGCATTTAATAACATTATTTCATGCATAAGGAAGCATTGTTTTGCATTGTTTTAATTCAAACAACTCCGATTTTTTGCATATCATTCATGGATTCAATTGTGTAGAACTGTTTGCATCATGTTATTGATTTACTATCCAATTCTCCACTTCATTTCAAAACACAAAACAAATGAGAGTTAGAAATTAAATCGATACATGATTTTCACTCTTTTCATGTATTTTCATGCATTTTTGTGAACCAAAAGTCATTTTTCCTCAAAGGTTCAAGGTAGCAATACTTGTCCTAGACGTTTAGGCATATTTTAAAACCGATTTTCATGGTTTCGAAACTGAATTCCATGCACATCATGCCTAAAACGGTGTTGCTTTCCCATTCCTTTAAGGTCTAAAAAACGTCGCTTCCACTCTGAATTAATTAAAATCGATCAAAATTTTGAATTTGTTGACACGTTTACATGCAATCATGCGATTTTTAATTAATTTCGACAAGTTGACTTTTTCGCTTAAATTCTGAATAAGTACTTTTCCCAATAGATTTTTGAGATTTTATTAAACTTCTTGAATAATCACTTTTTAGCTTTGTGCTTTCGATAAACACTTTTCTTGTTATTTCTGACACTTTGTTACTTGTGCAAGGTACCTTGAGTTTTATTTTCAATTTATTTGGATATGTACGACAGATATCCCGATCTTGCACACATGTGTGTGCATCTTTCGGTATTGCTTGGTTTTACCTTTTGTAGGTTTCCTTGATTGATTTGGATATGTACGATACATATCTCGATCTTGCACACATACGCGGGCATCTTTTATCTACATTGTTTGGATTGTTATCCCTTACAGGTTTATTTTATTAGTTCAAGTGTGTACGACACACATTTTGATCGTGCATACGATATACACCCTCTTTGTCTGCATTGTTTGGATTGTTATCCCTTGCAGGTTTCCAATGATCGAATTCACATCATAAACCCTGATTTCTACGTCAATCATATTCACAGCATTCCCATATTTGGGCAATGGATTCCCTTGCACATTAGGACCCATGTCCTTGAAAGACAAAAGACCTGATCTTACCATCTTTTGCACTTCTGACTTTAACGAATAACAATTCTCAATATATTGCCCTGGAACCCCTTAGTGGTATGCATAAGTCAGATCAGCCTTGTAATACCATGGCAAAGGATTTGGAACAGCTGGAGGTTCTCTTGGTTGCACCAAGAGCCTCTGAATCAATGCTGGATACAACTCTGCATAAGTCATCGGAATCGGATCAAACGGTTCTCTCTTTGGGTCTTGCCCTTGCTGAGATGCCTTGCTATAAGGGATAACAGTTGGACTTGTAGCAACAACAGGGGTAACAGAAGCAACTTGTTGGTTCCGAGGATGCCTGTTAGGAGGTCTAGTTCTCCTTTCCTGAACAACAGCAATAACATCTTCTTTCTTTTTGGATAATCCAAAAGATGTCTTCTTAGCCCCACTCGATCCTTCTTCTTTTGACAATTGTCCCTCTCGGACAGCCTCTTCTAGACGGACTCCCATGCTTATCATTTTAGCAAAATCATTAGGTGCAATGACCACCATATTCCTATAATAGAAAGGACCCAGGGTCTTCAAGAAAACTTTGGTCATCTCTTTCTCGCTTAGCGGATGTATAACATGTGCAACAAGCTCACGCCATTGCTGAGCATATTCCTTGAAGGATTCCTAATCTTTTTGAACCCTTTCCCTTAGCTGATCACGGTCGGGAGCCATGTACAATTATAATTGTAATGCTGAAGGAAAAATCGCGACTTAAAATTTGCAGTGGAAATCGATTTTCCTTTGTGATCCTTACGAATGTTCATGGTCAATGATAGAGTATTTTTACCTCTTGGGGCGATTCGGATTTCTGACGTTGTGATCACGAACGTTGATGAAGAACAACGTCTCTACTCAGTCCAAATGAACAGTCTGCTTCTGATCACAGTGCTAGCTGCTCACGAACGGAAGCTTTGAGTGAGAGAGTGAACGAAATCTCGGCAGGGATTCAGGACCGAATTTGCATCAAGTGAAAAGCTTCATCACAAGGGTTCTATTTATAAGACCACAAGTGTGGGCTACAAGCTAAAAGCCCAATAAAGGCTGTAAACTAAAAGCCCAATAAAGCACACGAAAATCATACATTATGATGTATCGTGTATCACTTAAGCATGTGGTACCTTACCACATTCCAAATTCCACTTTCGTATTCCACTTAAGTACATCGTACCCTACAATGCTCCTTATTTACACTATCTCTCATTAATTTGTCCTTATGTGTGTGACCCTGTAGGTTTCTGCGACGTTGGCAATTATATTAAATCATATTTAACATAATAAATAGTGAGCGGTATCTAGCAACACATCACTGCTACCCAAGTCACGAAAATGTCATGTGATCTGACAAAACATTTCCATGATAATACTTGTGTGTATAATTACCCTTTTGCCCTTATGTCTATATTGAACACAAGGCATAGATCGTGTCATCCTTGTCCAGTTCAATATTGGGCCCTCAGACATTTATCCCGTTACGCAGGATGGGCAAATTCCATCTAGGTCACTCATGTCCCTCAGCATGCTTTGTGAAGTACCCATCAAGTCTTTTGATCATCCGATTCTGAGATAACGTTTGATCGACAATAAAGCACTTGACTCTACATCTAGGGTCCATAGTGGTTTCAGGTCGAAGGGTGGTATGCACCACTTATCACCATGAGAATAACTTATGACACTTTGCATAACATTATATGTAGTATTCTCATAGCGGGTCAATCCAGTATAAATATTACTCTAATATTTATACCTATGTCAAGACTTGATAACTCCTTATCCATGATCCATGAGATGTGATCATCGATCTATCTTCATAATAATCTCAATGCTTTAATGTTATCCCACTTCACAATAAAGCTCGGTTATGGATACTTTAAGAATAGTGTCCTTGTGTTTAATGGATCTCATGATTAAGTCACACTTAACATTGCATTAAACAGACTAACTATTCTAGGGACTTTATTATTTCAAAAAAGAAAACATAATAAAGAAAAGCCTTTTATTATTAATAAATAATTCGATACAAGTACCAAAAGGTATTGGCCTCTAGGGCTTACACCAACAAATGCTTCATAAAAGCTTCACCCAAATAATTGAAAGTATGGATGTCACTGTTGTCTAGATTCATGTACCATCTCAAAGTTGCACTGGTCAAACTATCCTAAAAGAATTGAATTAGTAGGTGTTGATCTTCAATATGAGTGGACATCATTCTCAAATATATCATCAAATGGTCACGAGGACAAGAATTGCCCTTGTACTTCTCAAACTCTAGAATTTTGAACTTAGCAGGTACTTTTACGTTAGAAACCAAGCACAGATCATTGACATTGTCACCAAAAAGATATTTCCCTTTGAAGGCTTTCAACTATTTCTTTATCGTATCAAATTTTTCCTAGAATTCTTCCATTCGATCATAGAAGTCCAAGATTTCACTTAGAGGAGAAAGTGGATTATCAAACTCTTTATTGAAAGCAGGGTAGCATGCATCACAGGCGTAGTAGCAACAATATATTGGGCTAAGGAGGTCACTTGAGCAAAAGGATTGTAACCTTCAAGCATGAAATTCTTTAGCATTACCCAAGGATAACCAGGAGGCATACGGTGTTGGACGGTAGAAACTAATGGCACATCAAAAACATGAGCATCTTGAATCTTAGAGATAATAGTTGTTTTTTGAGGTTAAACAATACGAGGAAGAGGAGGAGGTAGTGGGCGATTCTAGCAGCCACCAACTCCACCATAGTAATCAAATTGGACATGCCGACTCTCAAGGAAGTAACCTCTTTGCGTAGGTCGCGATTCTCTTACTCTAGATTTTCCATCTTCTTCTTGGAGTTGGCTCGAGTGTTATACCGATGGAACAACTTGAAGACTGAACGAAGCAGAGAAACGGATAAGAGACCTGGAAGAGTATGAAAATGTAAGAATGTGTGTGTCATGATGCATGACATGCAATGCATGTTATTTGTTTATTATTTCTTTTTTATTCTTATTCATTATTCAAGGAACTTAATAAAGACAATTTAATTTTCAAATATCAAAGTATAACGCATTTGAAATACTTAAATAAAACTCATATCATTAATAAAATATTTGAGGATTATAACTCTTCAATACAAGTTTCAAAGATCCCAAGCACAAGAGAGAAAATAAAAATAAAATTACAAGCCCTAAAGAATCAAATTTGTAGAAGACCCTTCTTCAGATAACCTCTTCCTCTTGAGCTTTCTAATCTCTTCCTTTAGTTGATCATTCTCGAATATGTACCTTTCGACATAACCTTTCCAAGCACCAAACTCGGGAGAAGTATGAGAATGAACAGGAGCACTAGGATCCGAGTGAACACTAGAAGAAAGTAAGTCCTCCTACTTCTTCGTCATCTCTACAACACGACTCCCAAGAATCTCAACCAAATCATCCTTTTCTTTCAACTCTATTACATGATACATAATCAAGGTATGATACTTGTTCTTCCAAGCTTCCTTCTCTTGTTGCATCCTAACCAAAGCAAACTGAAGATCCTCTATGTCATCTGAACCTTGAGTAGTAGCAAAGAACAAATCAGCAAGAGGCTTCTCTCAAGAATACGACATATTCAACTCAATAGCCTTTGCTTGAATCCATAGAAGATAAGGCTCCAAAGAAACAGCTCCTCTCTGTCCTAGATTCTCTTTTCCTTTCCTATGAATATGACGCCAAACTTTATCTATATCCTTCCTAGTTGCATTGTGGTCTTCACCCTCTTTACGATAGAAGCCACTCATATGAATACTCTTTGGTTTATCCCTCATCGGATAACCAAGCTGACGATGCACAAGAATAGGATTGTAGCTAATACATCCCTTTTTACTAAGAAGAGGCACATTGGAAAAGATACCACAATTGTCGATAACCTCTACATCATAATAAACCAGACGATACCACATAATATCAGAATCAGTGAGAGCCATAATCTTCGGTTCCTAACGAGATCCCCTCCTAGGATCCCAAAAACCACTAGTTATGGGTAAATGAGAAAGTAAACCAACAGTATAGCAATGGCGTACAACAAATAATCTCTCCTTCTCGATAGAAATTTCAAAGGTGAATAGAATAATAAGTCTCAACAAGAAGTGTGGGAACTAGATTCCCAATCATGAAGATCCTGATAGCATTAAAGTCAACAAAGTTGTCAATGTTAGGAAACAAGAACAAACCATAAGCAAGCAAGGCAAAGATGGCTTCAAAGCCTCCATATTCTTTATCTCAACAAAATAACGAGCCTTCTTCAAAGGAATACATAGGTAATCCTCTAATACACCCATTGGTAGTCATATTATCTTGATCTCGAGACCTCTTCAAATGGGTAATAGCGCAATCTCATGGTACTTAGGCTCCTCCTCCAAACCGGTAAAATAAATAACACTAGTAATAGGTTGACCGAACATATAAGAATACTCCTCCAAGGTAGGAAGCAACTGATAGTCAGGAAAAGTGAAGAAATGGTACAACGGATCATAGAACTGAACCAAGGTGAAAAGTAAACCATCTATCATCTTCGTCTTCGTCAAAGGTATAAAAGTCTCATACTTCTTCCGAAAATCCTCGGGACTCTTAATCTCATAAATCAAGCTCATCAGTCCCTCAATTTAGGTTCCTTAAATTATCCGATCTATCGAAAATCCATTGTCAAAGTATACCTGAGATATTTGCAAAGGTCAATTTTAAGTTCCTTGAACAACTGTATGAAAAAATGCATATGGGTGTGTTGGCTGAAGATTTTGATACATACAGTTCGAAATGAAACGGATTGACGTTTTGTTATGTTTGAATGGAAGAGATTGTTCTTGAATAGAAAGGCCAAAGCTTAGAGCTTGAGTGATTGTGAAGATATATTTAAAAGAAGCCTCGAAGTGGTATATGTGAAAGGTTGTGAAATGAGTTGAGCGAAGACTACCAAGGCATTTGAAATTCAAATGCGGCGGGATGTTGGAAATCAAATATATATCTTGGCGTTCGAAGCGTGGAGCTAGAGAAAGCGATGCTACTGCATGTTCGACGTGGCGAAATCTTATAAGCAAGACCGTTATGGTAATAGTATAAATAGAAGTCTTAGTGTTAGGATTCCGCATGTCATATCTATTGTACAAAATTCGATAAACATTCAAAATACCACATGGATAGGAAGCGAATGCTCGAACAATGTACGTATGATAACACCAAACATTTATAGTTCGATAAAACTCTTTATCTTTTCGATTTATCTTCCATTTTCATGTCAATGTCATTCAAATACTTTTACATTCAAAGTCATTTACTTATTTCCTGCATTTAAACGTTGTTCTTCTATTCGATCAGAAACCTTTTACATTCATGTCTTTACACTGAAACATTTATATTCATGCTTTTACATTAAAGTCTTTACATTAAAGTCATTTATTCTTTTCTGCATTTAAACGTTTCTTTTACATTCGAATCTTTAACCATTCAATCCAGTTTTACATTGATCTGTTTAATTATGTCATTAAATTCCTTTAGTATGGCAATCGAAGTAAGTTAGATGTTTCTAAAACACTTTAAATAAAATCTTAACTATGAATACCAGTTTTACTAGTAGATTTATCCAAACGACCAATACCCCATAGGATCAATCTAGTCGATCCTGCAAGTTACCAGAGAGATTAAATAACAGTCATTAAGATTATTTGATAGTTTGGAGGACTAGCGGTTGTTTACCAGAAATCACTGTAAACAGGGTGCCTGAATGCATGATGTAACAAGCACACCAAAGATCACAAACAAGGGGGTCCATAGGTTCGACGTCACGAGCATGGAATCAAAAGGTACTTACCCACAAGTTATTCTAAGCTTTGTCACCTGTAGGTCAAGCTTCTAAAAGGAATCCCCATAGTTTTCATTCCTCCATCCAATACTACCAACTTCCCGATGTACTCGGTAATCAGCAATACCATCAGGTGAAACTAAATGCGAGTGCGATGTCGCATAGCAACTATTTCGAATAACTCTAATAGTCCACCACTACCCTAAAAGGCGAGATAGGTTAAGGGTTCTCACTTCTCGGTTTGAGGACTCTCAGGTCGAAAGCAATCATGTCTTCCCGATTGCTCGGTAAATAAAATACCACAGTCAAGGAGGTCTCCACTGATTAGAGACCTCCTTGATGATATTTTGTTCTTGGCGATCGAGTCATCTCTTCTTCGACACGACTCATCGAGGCGGCAGCCGTGAACTTTTAACCATCACGGCCTTTCTAAGGTAGTGCGGGAATGAAGTTACCCATAAGTAGTTGCTACGCGATACTACACTCGAGCAGTTCACGATATTTCTAATTACCGGTATATCGTGAGTTAGTAGTTGATGGAAGAATGAAAACTTTGAGATTACTAGAACCTTGATCTACGGTGACAAACTTAGTATATCTTATGGGTATTACCCTCTGATTCCATAGTCGTGATGTCGAACCTATCCTTTATCTGTGTGTGTTGTTGCATCATGCATTCATACTAATACACATTCTTTCAAACAAATGTTCAAGGAACTTAAACTGACCTTTGCAAATATCTTGGGTATACTTTGACCATGGATTTTGGAGAGAGAACTCGAAATGCGGTTTCAAGGATCCTAAGATTGATGGATTAATGAGCTTGATTGATAAGATTGAGAGTCCAAAGTTCTGAATAAGTATGGAGCTATTATATGTTTGATGAAGCTTAAGATGAAGGATGGTCTTCTTTATACATTGGTCCAGATCTATAATTTTTTGTACCATTGTTTCACTTTCCCTAACTACCAGTTAGTTCCTACCTTGGAGGAGTATTCTTATCTCTTTGGTCGACCTATTACTAGTTTTGTTCCTTTCACCGGTTTGGAGGAGGAGCCTAAGTCCCATGAGATTGTTGCTATTACCCATCTGAAGAGGTCGGAGATTGAAGACAATATGATTACTAAGGGGTGTATCAGAGGATTTCCAGCTGCGTTTCTATTGAAGAAAGCTCGTTAATTTGCTGACATGAAGAGTATGGAAGCTTTTGAAGCCATCTTTTCCTTGCTTGCCTATGGGTTATTCTTATTTCCCAATGTTGACAACTTTGTTGACATTAATGCTATCAGGATCTTCATGATTGGGAATGTGGTTCCTATACTTCTTTCTGAGACTTATTACTCTATCCATCTTTGAAACTTCCGTCAGGAAGGAACGGTCATTTGTTGCGCACCATTGCTATAGTGTTGGTTTGTTTTTCACTTGCCTCGATATGATGCTTTTTGGGATCCTAGGAGGGAACCTCGTTGTGCACCGAAGATTATGCTCTCACTCATTCTGATATTATAGTTTACTATGATGTGGAGATTATCGGCAGATGTGGTAGCTTTCCCAATGTTCCTTTTCTTGGTACAAAGGGATGCATTAGCTACAATCATGTTCTTGCGTGTCATCAGCTTGGTTATCCGATGAAGGATAAACCAACTGGCATTCATGTGAGTGGCTTATTTCTTAAAGAGGGTGAAGACCATAAAGCATCTGAAGGAAGAGATTAGGACTCATAGTTTCTATATTTGCTCTCTCTTGTACTTAGTAATATTGAAACTTGTATTGAATAGTTGTAATCTTCAAAATATTTTATTAATGATATGAGTTTATTCAGTATTTCAAATGTGTTATACATTGATATTTGAAAATTAAGTTGTCTTTATTAAGTTCCTTGAATAATAAAAAGAACAATAAACAAATCATATTCATTGCATGTCATACATCATGGCCTTTACATTCTTGCATTTTGGTACTCTCGGTGTTTTATCCATTTCCTGCTTCGTTAAGTCTTCAATTTGTTGAATCGGTATAACACTCGAGCCAACTCCAAGAAGAATATGGAAAATCTAAAGCAAGAGAATCGCGAGCTGCGCTAAGAGGTTACTTCCTTAAAGACCGGTATGGCCAACTTGACTGCTATGGTGGAACAGTTGGTGGCTGTTCAAAATCAACCACCACCTCCTCATCCACCTTCTCCTTGTATCATTCAACCTCAACAGACAACTACCATTTTTGAAGTTCAAGATATTCGTGTTTCTATTGTGCTAGTGGTTTCTACCATCCAACATCGTATGCCTCCCAGTTATCCTTGGGGAATGCTAGAAAATTTCATGCCTAAAGGTTATAACCCTAGTGCTCAAGTAACCTCCTTGGCCCAACTTTGTTGTTTTCACCTTATGTGGTGCATGATACTCAATTTTCAACAATGAGGTTTATAATCCTCCTAATCCGAGCAAAAGTTTGGACTTCTAAGATAGGATGAACGGATTTTAGGAACAGTTTGACAAGATGCAGAAAGAGTTGAAGGCCCTTAAAGGGAAAGAGCTTTTTGGTGACAATGCCAATGATTTGTGCTTAGTTCCTAATGTGAAAGTGCTTGTTAAATTCAAAGTTCTAGAGTTCGAGAAGTACAAGGGAAATTCTTGTCCCGATAATTTAATGATGTACTTGATAAGGATTTCCACTCATACTGAAGATCCGTATGCTTATTCATTTCTTTCAAGATAGTTTGATTGGTGCCGCTCTAAGGTGGTACATGAATCTAGACAACAGTGACATCCATACATTCAATGACTTAGGTGAAGCTTTTGTAAAGCATTACAACTACAACATGTATATGACGGCCGACCGTGATCAATTAAGGGCGATGGTTCAGAAGGATAAAGAATCATTCAAAGAGTATACTTAGTGATGGCGTGAACTTGATGCACAGGTTATTCCTCCACTAAGTGAACAGGAAATGGCCAAGGTTTTCTTGAAAACTTTGGGTTCATTCTAATACGAAATATGGTAGCGATGCACCTAATGAATTTTCTAAAATGGTGAGCATGGGAGTCCATCTAGAAGAAGTTGTCCAGAGGACGATTAACGAAAGAAGAAGGATCGAGTGGAACCAAAAGCCATCCTTGGTTTCTCCAAAAATAAGGAATATGTTAATGTTTTTGTTCAAGAAAGGATAACTAGATTTCTTAGAAGGCGTCCTCAAAATCAACAAGTTGTTGTTGTCCTCCGATTGTTGCTCAACTACCATCCCTTATCACAAACCTCGGTAAGGCAAGACCCAAAAAGTGTTTGATCCAATTCAATGAATTATGCGGAGTTGTACCCAACATTGATTAAGAGGTACTTGGTGCAACCAAGGGCTCCTCTAGCAGTTCTAAATCCTTTTCCATGGTATTACAAGGCGGACTTGTGCTTATCATCAAGGAGTTCTGGATATAATATTGAGAATTGTTATCTATTCGTAAATGCAAAAGATGGTCGATATGGTCTCTTTCTTTCAAAGACATGGGTCCTAATGTACAAGAAGTTTGTTTCCCAAATGGAAATCTTGAATATGATTAACGGAGAAAACAAGGTTTATGATGTGAATTTGATCATTGGAGATCTCGTAAATGCATGTTGCTCTCTATAAAGTTGGTTATTACATTCATGATCGTGCTGCTTGTAATATGCGAGGATACTCGTGGTTGTGATAAGATGAAGAGTGGTCTTCAATATATGATGGACATGAACCTTATTCAGGTTATCAGGTTGAAAGATGAGCCTTTGAATGAAGTGAATACCGTTTATGGCCCTTCTAGAGAAATTCAAATTTGTGATGTGAATGAAACTAATGTCGATCAGTGCATGCATTTTACTTCAAGAAGCGCATAATTACAGTGATTGTCCCATATGTAGTAGAGATCATCGTGGTTATGAACTTGTTAGAAGAGGAATCCAGAGAATGATTGATGAAGGCACCATTTAGATTGTAGTAAGCAGAGTTGGTTTCAACAATGGCGTAAATTTGATTGAGAAATTGTTTGAAGAATTTGATGATGAATATGTTTCTACTGATGAATATTTCTTCGCCGATGAGTCTCAGTTGGGCGATGAAGCATATGTAAATGTCATTGTGACACACTTTGATATTCCCACTCTTGTGGAGGTAACCTACTACAACAAACTGCATGTCTCTCCTTTGGTTATTAGCTTTCCTAGTCCTACCTTGTATAGTTCCAACAAGGTTGTGTCATACAAGTACAATGCCACCATTTTGGAAGAAGAAGTTGAGATCCCTATTCGACCTTTGTCTTGTATGGAAAATATTTTGGAAGCTAGTCGAGTGACCCAGAGAGGTCGTGTATTTGCTCCTGTATTTCCAAAGATGATTGATGATGGTAAGAAGAATGTGGAAACTGATGCCACACCCAAGAAAGATGAAGGGAAGACTAGTGGGATAGCTCAAGATAAATAAATGGATGATCTTTTGAAGATTATCAAGATGGGCGATTATAAGATCGTTGAGCAATGCTTGTGAACACAATCAAATATCTCAATCCTAGCTTTGCTAATGAATTCTTGACTCACATGGAGTCCACGATGAAGGTATTGGATCGAGGATTTTGTTGACTGTGATGTGCCTTTGGAAACCTTCAATAGTGTGGTAGGAAATATCACAGCTTGCAATAATCTGAGTTTCGTTTATCTATGGTTCGTTGGTATCATTTCCTTTTATTTCTTCCTCCTCGTATATCGAGTTGATGTTATTATGTCTCTTCTTTGGGCTTACAGTAAAGTTGAGTTCCCATTCCCAGTGGTTCCTATGTCCCCTTTGAGAATCATCTTGTTGCATTGCATAACCATTAAGCGTTACATAGCATCTTAGGGCCAAAATAGGGCTTGTGTTATATTTAAGTATCTTATTTACCGTCGAGGAAAAGGTTTCCCTTCTTATGGCGATAGAATACATTAAACAAGGGAAGCTATTGTACCCCGTTTTTGCCCCAATTCTAGTGCCTCATGCCATTGCATTGCACAAAGATCAAATTAGGTCTCTCTCTCTTATCTTTGGGTTTGCCTTGGAAATCACCAAACAACAATTGTATATTTTTTGTGTATAATGATTGATACTTAACTAATCATAATGTGTATCACTTGCTCTCTAGATGTTGTGATGTAAGTAAATGGTGCAAAGTTTCTTATTCAAGAAGTTTATGTGTTCATGAGTTTATTCCATGCATTATCTCCTCAACTCTCAATGTTTTGAAATGTTTGTTCTCATTATGGGATCCTCTTGTTGTAACACCCTTCTAATTTCCCTTGAATTATATAATTAATTAGAGTTTTAACATAGCAAAAGTCACAATTTAAAATTCAAAATAACAAAACAACAAACCGTGTAATCATGCCTTTCTTGAAGAACTTCATTAAATAATTCAAAACCAAAGATTATGTTTTACGGTGGAAATAACATAAGGATCGAATAATTCAAATCATAATTACTCAAAATATAAACCAAAAAACAAGTTAATTCGGTGATTCCAAAACAATCGTTCCTAATTATTTAACTACGGACGCCAATCTTGACACGCGGACTATCTAAATAACATGACTCTATAATCCATCCTCACCAATTCCCGGCGACTAATCACTTCAATGAAATCATCAAAGTAAGGTGAGATTTTATCAAGATTAAAATGCATTATCGTTTCTTTAAAACAATAAAACAATCAATACATTATTCACCCGTTAGCATAACGGATTAACAAGTCCACAATTACATTTCATACAATTCATTATGCACATAACAACAATCAATACAATTATAACACTTTGAAACCATCCTAACATGTTATAACTACATATGTAATCTTGGAATCAATGCATGTGGTACCAAGCGTGAACCAAGTTCACACCTTTCTCGGAAAAGCAGCGTCGATAAACAATTAGCCCATACACCACTTCGGGTCAAGAATCTAGCCTCACCACCACTATCCATTGGAGTACGGTTATTGGCTCGCAAGTTCAATTCCACACAATAGGAATGAACCATCACGAATGCTTATGCATGCACCTCGAAGCATGCAACAATCCAAATCTGAGAATATGATCACACGGCATTATTCCGCCTTAACCAATAACAACCACAACACATGATAACAAAATCATGAACATATAACGTTAATTCTGGAATTCACGGCAGCGGATCGTGATGTCACGAGAGAATGTTATGACACACTATCGACACTCTGTTAACAATTTACGGTAAATATAAATAACGATAAAGAACACAATAAGTTGTTTACCGATTCGATGTCTAACTACACCTACATCGGGGGCTACCAAGCCGGGGAGGAAATTCACTATTAGTAGAATTAATTCGGGAATAAACCAACGGTTTATCTCCTTCACTTAAAACCTACAATGCAACTTCACTAAGTCCTACTTAGATCGAGTTCCTACTCACTCCCCTCAATCCAGCGGTGATATCAACCTATTGAATAATTGAATTGTGAAGACACACTTCAATAAACTATCTTGATCTCGCAAAGCTTTCAATCAAAGACAAACACTCGTGCTTTAAAGCTTTGAGGTGATAAACTACCCTTACAAACAAATCCTAGTCAATGCACTTATCAATTGATAGTTGCTTGGCTCACAAGAAAACAAAATTACAAATACCAAGCATTATAAATCCTAACGATTACACAAATAACAAGCTATCTCTTCAATATAACCAAAAGCGGCCCACGGTTGTAAGGTTGAATTCCTTTTATAGAAGCGATCTGAAACTTGGTTTTGGGCTTCCATAAAGATAGCTAGGGTTCACTTAATTTAATCCTAAAAACATGGTCTTTTCAACAACCAATTTAGGTTTAATTAAGATTAACCTAACGACCACGTGAGCATGCTTTCTAATAACGAGAAAAACATAAAATAGCACTCAACAAACTTCGAAAAGTCTCGGGAAAAAATAGATTACAGCAAATGTCACACTAAATGTCATAACATACTGTTATGACATCGGATTTTTGAGAATTTCCAGCCACGACTTTAGCTTCGATTTTGTCCTTTAACATCCTTAGCGGTAGGATCTATCTTCATCTCTGAATGTCATGACATTTATCATGACATTGCTAAAACCTAGTTTTACCAAAATTAATGCCAACTTAAAACACTAACAAACTCCCCTTTGGCACATTTTGGCTAAAACTACTTAACTATCAGTACATATGCGTGAGAAGACAAACTAGTTCTAAGCTTAAATAAACTAGAACCTAGAGATAAGATAAATTCTACCCATACGAGATCCCACAATTCCCACAATTTCCCACATACAAAATTTTAACGAACCATACAATTCCCAAAGTCCGATAACATCACACACGATTGCTCATAGTTTCCACAATGAATCTTCTCCCCTTTTTAGCCATAAAGGGCCAAAGGAAACAATACATTTGCCCCAACATTCAAGCAAATAATTAAAGGAGGTACCAACAATTGTCAAAATACAATCACATCAACAATAAGTTACAATCATCCAAACAAAATTGGGAAAAAGCAACACAAGTATTAAAAAACAAGAATAAGAACAAATTGACAAAATAAAGAAACAAACAACGAGCACCGAGGCGCAACAACTCAAGTGCTTTCTTCTCGGAAGAAGCCTTTGTGGAAGAAGCATCTTGAGCCTTCTTCATCGGCGTTCCTTGATCAGCCTCAATATCTTCATCCATAGGAGCAGCGAATCATCACCAACAAGCCTTTCTTCCTCAACCTGCATGTCTTCCTCCTTCTCAAGAGTAGAGATCGGTTCTTCAATAATGTACTTCCTTGCTTCAAGTTCCTTACAGGTCTCTTTTGCTTACAACAATGACCTTTGCCTTGAAATTTGCCTTGACATTTGATGATTTCGGTGAGATGTCATGACAATGTCGAGAACATGCTTCCCGAAATAGTTTGTAGTGGAAGCCAAGGCGAGGAGCTCTTTTACACATTGTATATCTATTTCTCGAAATGTCGGTATTGATCGATTATAATGTCACACAAGAGGGAGGAAATGCTATTGGTCCCTTGATAGCATAGTATCGGTATGCTTGAGTGTCGCTCAAATATGTAGGATCCATAGTCAAATGTGCCCGAGTGCCTGCATATATGAATCTTCCAGTCCATTAGAGATGGTGGATTTTTGATTGGTTGGGACCCATTAGCACACCAATCTTATGCGGGATGGCAAATTTGACACTCGACTTACTTCTTTGAGAGCTTTCCCTTAGAGCCATTGCCTTACTTGTTTGGCGATGATGGTTTGACATATCTTGTTGTCGGTTTCCTCCAGCTCTGGTTGAGCATTATCGAATCTACCCAAGTTGTTGATCACATTTGGAGAAAACGACTTTCCTTCCCTCGCATACTCTGGTCGATGGTAATTTGAGTTCCTATCCCCACGACCATTTGACGATTAACTATAAATTCTTTCACCAAAACTTCATAGTTTGAGAAATTCACCTGTTCTCATCAACCGACTTCCTTAATCAAGTCAACAATTTCCTTGCAATCAAGAGCACTTTTATTTAACTCTCTTTCCAGAGCCACCCTCTTTAAGCAAACATACTTCCATCTTCCAGCATTTTCAGGATGATGGAAAGAAATATTATCAATGGCCGCTTGGGCACCATGAGCGGTTTCTCAAGAGTTTGCTTCTTTACGGGATGAATGTCTATGACATTCTCTTCAACATTAAAATCAGAGTCTGACTCTGAGGATTCAGGTTCTTTTCTCTTTTTCACAATTGGTGTTCTCTTTGGTCTAGAGCCACCACCAACAGTTTTTACTCTACTTCTCCTTGTAGAGGTCCGACCTTGATACTTCGATCTTGCACATCTTGATTATCTTTCTCATTAGCGGGGCTGCTGCTGTGTTATTTTCCTTCCTTTTCATCATTCTTTTTGCAATGCTTGGATTGACATTGGCAATAAGATCATTGTCACGAGAACATCTCATCTAAATCAATGGTGGAGGTTTAGTTAAATGATTAGATTCTTGGCGGTGACTCTTCCAAAATCTTTCAATGTAGTCATCGGGGACTTTACGAGAGCACACTTTCGGGGTGATTCTTCAAGAATACTATGAAATATAGTCGGCAGGGGCTTTATCGAACAACATTTCTTGGGGACTCCTCAAGAATCTTGTCGGAGAGATCTCTTCCTTATCGTGAGGGATTTCAAGATTTTTAAGCTGAAGCATCCATCATTCTTGATAGGGGAAGCATCATGATCACCGGATGTCTCAACATTCTTAGTGACATCGGATCATTGCTAAACTAGGGCTAGCGGACTTATAATTTAGAGGGTTTGAGACTCCGGTGGGACCGATTCTCATTTAGGATCTTTGGTTACTAATCTAGCTATGGCTATATGCAGGACCTTGACCCCTCTCGTTTACATTTACGGGGGCGAGAGATCTTTGATACGAAGTCTTACGGGAAGGAGATGCTTGTGATTTTCTTGCATTCCTTGTCGTAATTTCTTGACTCTTTACGGGTCGATGGCCGCGGCGGGAGTTACCCTGGTGCTTGGTATGCATGACTTGATGTTGCCTAACTTGACCATGGAGGGAGATGAAGAGCCTAATTCTTGAGAGGATGAGGGATGATGAAGACATTTTATTTGATGGTCTTTGAGGAGGTGAAAGTGAAAATAGCGAGAGAGTTTAGAGTTTCTTTTGGGAGAAGAAAAGTGATACTACTTTCAAAGAAGAAACTATTATATAGGATGTCTCTTCCTATTCTTGGACCTTTTAAAATAAGGATGAAAATACCCAAATAACCCTCTTAAAATTAATTGAAATAAAGGTTCCTTTCATCCCTTGTTGTAGGCACGGTTAATTGCTACAACTCCTCGTATTGACAAATATCCAATTTGTCCTTAGAGTCTTAAAATGATCACTCTCAAAGCTTTAGTAGCAATGTCACGATTACAATGTCATGACATCTGTGACATTGTGGTCGATCGACATCTGCTTTATCGAGATCATCTTAAAGCGGTTTCTCCTTTCTACGCTATGTATTTAACATAGTATAAAGCTACCATTTTCTTCTTCTTGATCAAGAGATAAGATTGCTTCTTGAGAAGAGACATCCATCAACAGGGCTTTTACACAAGCTTTGATCAACACTTTCTCCACTTGTTTTCTTGGACAACTTCAAATGTGGAGGGGTAAGAGTCCTAGTGTGGCTGCCATTACTCGGTCAAGCTTCTTGACCTGATTCCTTGCATAATTGCTCTGTGAAGAAGTGTTGAGCCTTCCATCAATGTGTCTAACATTCCTCCAGATACTATGTTATTAACATAGATGGGAAGCCACCATGATCTTTTCTCCTCGACAAAGGGTTTCATTCAAGACTCCTCTCCTTATCCTCGTGATAAGATACTTGGTTATCCTTTCATGCGGATCCTAGTACTTTGCTTTAGTACTTTAGGGCAGTCGAGATGTCTAGACATTGAGTGTGACATTACGTTTCTGTCCAACCTTATACTTTCCACAGTTCTCCTTTGTCTATGAAAGATCTGGGTATCCTCCGACTCTCTCTATGGAACTTATCCTTCTCATTCCTTTGAGATGTGGATGACGGATACTTCTTGCCACAACTTTACTTTCTCTTCACATGTATGTAGAGCTCATAGAGAACCAGTGGTTTTCTCGATTCCCACATGTAGTAGTTGTCCTTTGATCGACTCCTCTCATAATCACTACATTCATCGTTGATTACAAGACATTCAACCTTAGTGAAGTTGGTGTGAATCCCATATCACATAGGTCGACTTATGCTAATGAGATTTGCATTCGGACCTTTACTAGCGACACTCCATTTAGGTTTGGAACTCGAGGCGGTTTGAGTTTCCAACACCTTTGATTTCTCCTTTAGCTCCATCTCAAAAGTAACAAAGCTGGTAGAATGATGCTCAAAATCATTGAGAAGATTCCTGTCTCGATCATGTGCTTGGAACACCCAGTCAAAGTACCAATCTTTCTTGGTAGACACACTAGAAGTGTTAGCTACGAACAGCGTCTTCTTCTTCTTTGTTGAGAATATGATACTGTTGGTTTTAGACTTCACATAAGACCCTTGATTAGGATATCCATGTATCCTGTAGCAAAAGATTTTATGTGACCAAACCTTCCACAATAATGACACCTCCATCTTTGAAACTTTTGTTCATGTTTCTATGATTTTGATGTTGCACCCAATGTTGTGACATCTGTTTGACATTGGTTTATTAGGTTATTCTTCCTTTTGTTATTGACAAACTTCTTAGTCTCCACATATCACAGAAGGACTATTCCTGTTTTGTGGTATGACATCTTCTTTGACATAGACTTGCGGGTTTGTTCCTTTCACGGTTATTAACGGATCTCTTTGCGACCCACATACAAGGCCGGATACATTTCTGTTTTGTGTTGTGACAATTGTTTTGACATTGGTTTCCCATGTCTCTTCTTCTTAATGTCACCAGGATTCTTTTCGACCATATCCTAGACCATGCTTATTTCATTTTGTCCAAGTGAAGAATTTCTTCAACTTATCGTGCAGGATGTCAACATTTTGTGATTTAGACATCGATCAAGTTTGGAGTTGACATTACAATATCACTATTGAGGTGATTTATAGTGGTTGTGTTTTCCTTTTCTTCTCCGAAGCTTCATTTCGACTTCAACTTCTCGATCGACTTTTTACATTCCTCATTCTGCGACAAACTTCACCATTTTTACACACAACTTCCTGTAGGTTTGAAGCAAGCTCTTCAAATGTCACTTCCTCATCACTAGAATCCATATCAAAATTGTACACTCGAGGAGAGGAGCGTGACATCAACTATTGAATAATTGGGTTGTGAAGACACACTTCAATAAACTATCTTGATCTCTCTTCAAGCATTCAATCAAGAGAGACAAACACTCGTGCTTTAAAGCTTTGGTGATAAACTACCCTTACAAACAAATCCTAGTCAATGCACTTATCAATTGATAATTGCTTGGCTCACATGAAGAAACTAAATTACAAATACCATTATTTATAAATCCTAACGATTACACAAATAACAAGCACTATCTCTTCAATATAATCCAAGGGCGTAACACGGTTGTAAAGGTTAGAATTCCTTTTATAAGGCGATCCACGAAACTTGAGTTTTGGGCTTCCATAAAGATAGCTAGGGTTCACTTAATTTAATCCTAAAAACATGGTCTTTTCAACAACCAATTTAGGTTTAATTAAGATTAACCTAGCAGCCACGTGAGCATGCTTTCTAATAACAGGAAAAACATAAAATAGCAGCTCAACAAACTTCACGAAAAGTCTCGGGGAAAAAGCAGTTCTGCGAGAGCAGGGATGTCTGCTGAATGTCATAACATACATTATGACATGTTATTCTGCCGAGAATTTCAGCCGCCTTACAGCTTCCCGATTCGGACTCCTTTAACATCCTTAGCAGGTAGGATTTATCTTCAATCTCACGAATATCGCGGCATTTATCATGACATTGCTAAAGCTCTAGTTTTACCAAAATTAATGTCAACTTAAAAACTAACAATTACAACACATGGAATTAACATACATCAAGTTACACCACATCAACGACGAACAATAGCAATTATAACAAATTCTTCCCTACGGAAAGCCATATCAATCCCTCAAGATTCAGTTACTATGTTATAAAAATGTTTTTAATAGATAAATCGTTCTCTAAGCTTTCCATGATACCAACTATGCCTAAATCAATTCACGATCGCGAAGATATGACAAAACAATTTTAGAAAATTAGATTTTGTTTTACACGCAGTATGCATCGATGCATAAGCCAGCATCAATGTATAAAGCTGCCCAATGTCGACACATGCATCGTGTAATGTCGATGCATCGTCATTCAAAATTTATTTATTTTCATTTTCTTTCGGTATGCATCCAGATGCATACATGTTTTGCAATGATACATAACCCACTTTCGTATTGATGCATAACCATGTATTGATGCATAATCCTATGTATTGATGTATAATCACTTGTATTGATGCATAGACCATATGTATTGATGCATGTAACCATTTGTATTGATGCATAGACCATATGTATTGATGCATAACCACTTGTATTGATGCATAGACCATATGTATTGATGCATAATCACTTGTATTGATGCATAGACCATATGTATTGATGTATAATCACTTGTATTGATGCATAGATCGTAGAGAGTCGACTTCATACATCATTCCAAAACTGTTTTCTCAATTTTCTTGATTAATGTCGATCCATGCCTCTCTTGTGTCGATACAAAACCATTTTGAGTCTACACATAACTCTATGTCGATACAAGAGTCCAAAATGCCATGAGTCGATGCATTGGTTGTGTGTGTCGACACAAGCGATTTTCAGCCCATTTTCTTAAATTAGCGACGTAGCGATGCATAACCCTATGTGTCGACTCATGCGTCATATTTCCCAAAACTCATTTTCCCACTGCTATCGATCCCGTTGATCTGGCGTTCATCACCAACAACCCGCGATTATAGCGAAATAGTAATTATTATGTATTTTTCATATCCAATTAACAACATAATTATACTCCTAATTGAGCTACTACATAACTCTATACATAGTGACAATCATCACATATCAATTGAGGTTTTTACGTTGAATCATATCATTAGGGCATAATCTAGAAATCCTAATTCGAGAGATTCCTAACATATCAATCCATCCTATAGATTATCAAAACCTATAAGACATATTAACGGACAAAATCATCCACACCTGCGATGATTCTTGAATTCGACATTTGGCTTTTCCCTCTTTCTCTCTCTTCTCAACGTCGTAGAATAAAAACTCTAATTCTCTTTTCACTTTTTCCCTTTTCCTTTATTTATTCCTTTTATTATTCTAATTAATAAAAATAACATAATTAGAATAATTAGAACCTTTTACTACACACCTCCCAAATCTACTTACACTCCCCGAACACATCCATTTATTTAATTAATTAATTAAATCCATTAATTCAAAATGCCAATAATTAAACCTTTAATTAAATTAATAATTAAATTTCTAATTATTTAATAGTTGAATTAATTTGAGATATCACACTTATCATATACTATGGTCTCTCATCTTGAGTGTGTTCTCCGTATATGAAGAAGATTATCAAAGTTGAAGAATCTCATTACCATGGCCATCTATCTTGGAATTATGGTTTTGAGCTTTTTGAGGACCATATCTTGGTATTTACAGCGATTTTATGGATAATTCAAAGACATTGGACACTTAAGAGGAATTCTAACATATATATTCTTTGGTTCAAAGATGTTAATTAATGAAAATATTCTTTTGAGGACCATTGATTGCAAGCTCTCTAGGTTGATACTTCATACATCTTGTATGATTTCAAAGGATCATAACTTGGCCATCCCTTCTTTCATTGAGCTCATTCATTTTTTCACAATGAACCTAATAATTTCTAATACAACTTAGCTCAATTGGTAATAATAAAAAATGCTTGGAAATTTCCCTAAGAGGTCAAAAGATTATAAGTTGTTGGTGGATTTCTCAATTTTTGATTAATCAACTTCAAGAGATCATATCTTGATCATCATTTATCACTTTGAGGCCATTCTTTTTGCACAAAAATCTTGAAGAGGTGAATTTTATCCCCATTTATGTTTCAAAGCTTGAAGATGTTTGGAAATGTTTTGAAAAAATTAAAATATTATGGGTCATTTCCGCGATTTTCCATCAACTTCACAAGACCATAACTCTCTCAATTTGTGGAGTTTTTGGTGGTTATTTTTGCAAAATGCTCTTTGAAGGAGTCTACT
>CM038797.1:18182879-18275347 GCA_021764765.1 Vicia sativa
CGATTCAAGAGGTAACCAATTAGGGTTTGAGTTTTCTCACCCTCATTTGATCCATCTTGATCAAAATCATCAAACCTCCCGATCATGATATCCATTTCTCTCATGATCAATCGAGGATTCGACTCAATTAGGGTTTTGATCAGCATGAGAATTCTCGACTTTTGAGCAAGAAATGACTTTTTGGATAGAGATTGGTCATTATATCTAGATACAACATCTTGACCTAATTTCGGATTCAAAACATCACAGGCTCACAGACTTCATCACGAATTTCTCAAACATTCGATGAAAATTCATTCCACGGAAAAGTCAAACTTTGACTTTTGGTCAATTTTTCAAAACAAAACTTTTCCATCATCAAAATACTTCAAATGATCCATCATGATCAAAAATCAAAGAATTTGGAAAAGTCAACAAAAGTCAAAAGTTTCTATACTTAGAAAAATTTCTAAGTGTTGAAATTTCTTATTTTTTTCCAAACTTCATGCCATTTTTTCACCTAGTTCCAATTTGAATTGGAAGAAACTCAAAACATGAAAGTTGTAGCTTGTGAAACAAGCTTTCCAAAATGTCCAAGAACGCTCAAATCCATGGAGTCTAGTTATACTTTTGAAATTGAAACATAAGGCTCCATGAACTTGATTTTCAAAATCCAAAACATCAAATTATAGGTCATTTTGAGGTTTCTTCATCTAGAAGCTTTCCAACCTTGCCAAATGGATCATTGAGCTGATAAATATCAGCTAGATATAATTGAGATGAGATAGGATCAAAATGAGATTTTCACACATGGTAAAAAGAGGAAGCTTCCTTTTGCTTTTTACAAAAGTTATTCTTACCCCTTAAGCTATCTTTGATTTACCAAAAGCTTGTACTTGTTCTAACATTTCGAACCATTTGCCTATAAATTGATCACCAATTCAAGTTCAAAACCACACCAAAGCAATGCAAGTTCATGCTTTCACTTTCCATCTTTGAAAAATCAAGAATCATATGTCAAATTGCCAAAACTTGCATTTTTGAAATTTGATGAAAACCATGATAAACTTTGGTGCCAAACATGCTTCACTATCAATATAAAACTTGTTTGAATCATAAAATCAACACAAGAACAAGTAAAAACCAGAAATCACTTTTCATATTTTCAAACTTTCCTAAACTGCCTTATGATTCGAATTTGAAGTTTGGCTGAATTAAATTGTGTTGTAATCACTCTAACACCTTCCATATACCTCATGTATATGATCCAGATCAATAACCAACATCTGTAACAACTCTAACCAAGAAATCGAGTTTCATTTTTCGTGTCAGGTGTAGACTTGGGTGGAGTAATCCAAGGCAATTCAAGGCAAAGAGATCATCCACATAGCTTCCATACATGCAGCTGATGCTCAAATGATCAAGAAACAAGTTCTGGAAAGACTCTAATACCTTCTTCGATTCTCACTTGAACAGGTATGAACTCGAACTTGGATATCCTAATTCTTTGAACTTAAACAAAAAATCTCTTGGTCGATCTCTTTCTGCACCCATAACGATCATAAGCCCTCAAGAAAATCAAAGAATCATCAATCATACATCATTTAATTTGAAAAACTCAGTTCTAGGGTTCATCGTGGTTCCCAGAAATTCAAGCATGCTAGGTTAAATATAAATGCAATTAACATCCACCTTCATATTCGTGACGAAAAATCGAGCAAGTTTGATTTTTATTTCATTCAATTTCATTAAGAAATGAAGATTTTAGCTTGAATTTTGCAATCTGAAGATCAAACATGAAGAACAGGATGCGCACGTGTTCTTGATTTGTTTTCAAATTTAAATTTTCCAATATCATGTTTACGTGTTTCGATCCACTAACATCAAAATGCGTTTGGCTCGGTGGTAACTTGCTCGCCTTAAAGCTCGACACGTGGCTACCCAATGGTCATGGGTTCAACTCCCATCAGGACCATTTCTTTTTATAACTTTTCCATTTTTTCATGTTTTTTTACAAAACTTTCACAATTTTTTAACCAATCAAAACTCCTTATTTTAAGGTGATTTTTTAAACACTTGTCAATAAATACATCTATTTTATGATAGTGCAAAAATTTTCAGAAAAAACTTTCATCTGATTATATTTTAATCAAGCCGAAAACGACGTTCTGAGCACTTTTCAAACCACCTTTTAAAGGTGAATTTTTCAAGTTTTCGACTTCCGATTCTTTTCAAAACTTCTCATAAATGAACCTTACATTTCAAAACACTTTCAAAATCATTTTTCAAAACTTTTCATCAAACTTACATCTTTTTACCATGATCGATCCGATTTAAACGAAAACCGATTCGTTTTCTCTCGAATTTCTCAATCGATCATGGGCCTCCCTCACGGTGTAAGTCCCATAACATTCTTTTATGTACATAATATTTCTTTGTACATATCAAATTTTTTCAAACATATACAAATTTCCATCTGTACATAATACATATACTTTTTATACTCGAGTATGCACAAACTTGATCGTTTGTTTTCACGTTACTGTGTATACTCAAACCAACATTCTTTATGTACATATATTTTCTTGTACATAATAGATTCTTTTCAAACAAAATTTTATCTGTACATAACACGATACCTTTTTACTTAAATACGGATAAACTTTGATCTTTTGTTTCGCTTTTCATCTGACATTCAATTAATTGCCATTGATATTGAAAGGAGCATTATTCCTGAAAGCTTTCAAATCAATGGGCCTCCTTTATGGTGTAAGTCCCAACCTCATATGTACATCCATCTTTGTCGTACATAAATAGCTCGTTCGTGTACATATTCACTTCCTTGTACACAGTTCAAACTTGTAAATAATTGTTACTGCTTTAAACGTTCGTTCACGTACACTTGTTTATATTCATAAATCAGTAAATAAACATCATGCATTGTTTATATTTCCTTCATAAACTCCCGTGAATACATATCACACACACACACACTTGTTTATACAACTGCTAATTATAACATAACAATTAGTCTAACCAATAGGTTCCCACAGCTTGTAGCCTCCGCTGGGCTTCAGACAAGATAATTCATCCCAAAGATAAGTTAATCCTCCTTGGGCTTTATACAAGATAACTCTCCCACAGTTAGCCTCTCTTAGGCTTCATATAAAGAAACTCATTGAGTTTAGCCTCCGCTTAGGCTTCAGATAAGACAACACTCCCTGCTGAGTCGCCTCTCTTGGGCTTCGTTCAAAGAACTCCTCATTGAGTTTAGCCTTCTCTTGGGCATCATACAATGAAAGAGACAGAAATCTCTTAACGACCTCCTATTGGGCTTCCAATATAAAGAATCACCAGCGTTAGGATAGAACCCAGTATAATTTCCGGTGAAATTGCTCTTATTCCAAAGGATGATTTCCGTGAAATCCCTTTAACACAAAGCCAACCATACCCGATAGCTTCTCTTGAGCTTCATACAAGGACCCTCGATGACCCTCGGAATGCCTCCTCTTGGGCTTACAATACAAGGACCCATGGGCTTTAAAAGCATCCCTTAATCCAATCAATTTCTCCTCGAGATTTAGACATCTATCATCTCTATGGAAGAAGTATCTCATCTATCATATCACATACAATCAAAAACTTTTCAAACTCTTTTCAAACAAAAACATCTCTTAATTGTGGTGGCACTTGTACACTCAAGCAAAACACCTAATACTTACAGCTAAAAGATTCAAATCATCTTTTCAAACATCTTTCTTAAACATGTAAGTGGTAACGCTTGTACACTCAAGCAAAACACCTAATACTTACGACAAAGATTTTAATCATCAAACTTTTCAAAAATGTATGTGATGAAATAGATTAGATACATTTTCATTAAGATGACATTTGTCTGTCTCTTACTAACATCCCGTTGCTTTCCACTAGCATAAGTGGGAACTACGATTGCTCGACTTTCTCAACATCCTTTGAGAATACGAGGCACAAGGTCTCATCCTTGGCGAGCAAATCTTTCTCCCTCAGACCAAACAAACCATAGATCCCTGTAGATCCGAGCTACAAATGCTCGATTCCACTAGGATATATGCGTAAGATCCACAGATCTTTAGCACAATAATAACAAACACTAGAATCCCACATAATCACGTTTCTTAAAATCCCAAAGGAGAAACTTTCCCAATCATAGAAATAGCCATTAAAACACACAAACATATCAAATATATTCATATATAAAGCTATAGATAACTATATATATTTAGGGTGCTCCATCTATTCCCTTTATATAACAATCCCCTTACTCAATCTCCTCAACGCTATGTCTAGTTTACGCTAGTCGTTACGCATATCAATATCAATTGAGGGTATTTTAGCTTTCCTTTTCATAATCATTAAATCATCTTTCTTGTGTTGAAAATAATAAAGCTTGATGCTCGCGGCATCTTTATAAACAAATCAAAAGAGTAAATCGCTTTGAGCCGAGAATCAATTCACGCTCAAATCCTCTAGCAACACCTTTAACGCGAACACCCTCCAAATGTAATTTGAGCTAATAAAGTGATGCAAAAATATTTCCTTCTATATCATAGATAATATTTTGCAAAAATTTAGACCTCAACATTTTTGTAGTCATCCTAACTTCCTATTTAATTCCTTGTATTTCATACATGCATTATATGTAATTCTTGGATAATATCATGTATTATTAAAACACTCATCCCTACACCGCCTATTTTAATTCAATTGTATTGGAAATTTAGAAATAATTTCTACTTTAATTCAGAATTTCTTTCTCAACATCTATATTGTTTTCCAATGAAAATAATTTCATTGTATTGCAAGATTGGGAGACTTCCATTGAAAAATCAATGACATAAGAAATGGTCTACACTTTTTCTTCATGGTTATACACTTAAATTCCTAGTTTGAGATATCTTATGGATAATCATATAAAGGCATATAATTGGTTCTAAATCAACAATTTTGTCACAAATGACGTGCACGATGTTTTTCAAAACTTTTATGTTTTGTGTCAAAGTTGGAAATTTCATAATTCTTTAATTTTACTGATTAGAAAAGCGATCACATTAACTATTACTCAATAACACATAACATTAGTAGTATATGTAAAATATCTAGAACTAATAATCATCCACATGCTTGGATCACTTCCGATTGAAATTTCATACACCTCGAGATTGAGTATAGGATTGCAGATTCCTAGTGGCACCGAATCTTATTTCAATCTGTAAGCATGCAAAATAAGGGCTCATGTGACTTAGAAAACTTAGTCATTGTCACAACTTTAGGAACACATTCAAAGAGTGACTTTAAGTCATACATGGGAGATAGTTTTGTAGTGATACGAGACCAAGTGAATATCCATTTTAATGGATTTCTTGTAGTTGCATCTAAAACACTTGTATTAAAATAATTAAATTTCAATTTCTATGAATATTCTAGATACTAAATTTTAACTAGGAGTCCTTATAAATTTTTTAGTAGTATAAGACATATGTAGAAATGGAAGAAAAGAAACCAGAAGGAATTTTAAAACTTCGAATGATCTTAAAACAAGGATGTGCAAGTGATACTAACTCTTTTGCTTCATCTCCATGCAAATTATATGCCAGTATTATGTTCTTAAACATGTGACCAAGTAAAAGGTTATTTAGAATAACATTAGAGCTTTGTAAATGCTAATGTTTAAAATGCGTGTTTGCTCTCTATAGCACATAATGCCTATTCTATCCATATTTGAATGGATTCATTGATAACTTGTGTTTAGAATTATGTTCAATGATGTATTTAAAGGACCAAAAAGCCATGCTTTTCTTTCAATGCTCAAGGTATAAAACCTTTCTAATGGAAGGTTTTCCATTTCTTATGTCAAAACTATTTTCTTTTTTGAAATATAATGAAAATAATACACGTCGCCTGAGAGATTCGAACTCTCGCGGGGAAACCCCATGTACTTAGCAGGCACACGCCTTAACCACTCGGCCAAAGCGACTTTTTTGTTTGTGCATTAAACAATATTTGGTTATTTACTACGCTATATTATTAAGTTACAAATAAATAACTTTATGTAATTTTATTAGGTTTCATTTTCATAAGTGACTTGGAATTTATGAATTATATTTTCATTGAAAATATCATATTGATAGTTTATATATTTAAAAAAAAAACTAAAATTAATTGAATATTCATAGTTTCTTCATATATACCTTACTAAAGAATTTAGCTGGTTTTCAAATACTCTTTTTTTAAAAATTGAAATTCAATTTTTATGGAATAGTTTAAAGTTCTTTGTTACTAAAACTTTAGAATCGAAAGATTTTAAAGAAATTTATTTTAAATTTGATTATAACATATTTTTAGCTCAAACCCAACTTTTCAAATGCTAATAGAATTTTCTTTGTGCTAAAATCATCGGCCTTTGCTCCTCAGTTACTTTTTAAGACATAAAAAATTGATTTGGCCAATGTCATCACAACCACACGATTCTATCAGTTCTCCACACACAAAAAAAAAATACATTTATGACTTTTATAAAAATCTACACCATCCACATATATTTTTTATTCTAAATATAAAAAAACAACAAACACCCAAATTCTAAAATTTACTTTGACATATGACGATAATTTGCTACACTGCAAAATAATCATGTCTTGAGACATGTGCTTCTTCACCTTAGTAATATTACTCATAATGTTGTTTTATTAAAATATGAGAGTAACAATGTTGTTATTTGTGACATATCTCCCAAGATCTTATTCAAGGACACATGGAATGATTAGTATAATTCTTCGCTTGAAATTTTCTATTGGTTATAGGTAAAAAGTATGATTGTGTTCTCTCCAAATGTAATTTGAGCTAATAAAGTGATGCCAAAAAATTTCCTTCTATATCATAGATATTTTTGCAAAAATTTAAACCTCAACATTTTTTGTAGTCATCCTAACTTCCTATTTAATTCCTTATATTTCATACATGCATTATATGTAATTCTTGGATGACATCATGTATTATTAAAACACTCATCCCTACACCGTCTATTTTAATTCAATTGTATTGGAAATTTAGAAATAATTTCTACTTTAATTCAGAATTTTTTTCTCAACATCTATATTGTTTTCCAATGAAAATAATTTCATTGTATTGCAGAACTCTGGGAGACTTCCATTGAAAAATCAATGACATAAGAAATGGTCGACACTTTTCTTCATGGTTATACACTTAAATTCCTAGTTTTAGATATCTTATGGATAATCATATAAAGGCATATAATTGGTTCTAAATCAACAATTTTGTCACAAATGACGTGCACGATGTTTTTCAAAACTTTTATGTTTTGTGTCAAAGTTGGAAATTTCATAATTCTTTAATTTTACTGATTAGAAAAGCGATCACATTAACTATTACTCAATAACACATAACATTAGTAGTATATGTAAAATATCTAGAACTAATAATCATCCACATGCTTGGATCACTTCCGATTGAAATTTCATACACCTCGAGATTGAGTATAGGATTGCAGATTCCTAGTGGCACCGAATCTTATTTCAATCTGTAAGCATGCAAAATAAGGGCTCATGTGACTTAGAAAACTTAGTCATTGTCACAACTTTAGGAACACATTCAAAGAGTGACTTTAAGTCATACATGGGAGATAGTTTTGTAGTGATACGAGACCAAGTGAATATCCATTTTAATGGATTTCTTGTAGTTGCATCTAAAACACTTGTATTAAAATAATTAAATTTCAATTTCTATGAATATTCTAGATACTAAATTTTAACTAGGAGTCCTTATAAATTTTTTAGTAGTATAAGACATATGTAGAAATGGAAGAAAAGAAACCAGAAGGAATTTTAAAACTTCGAATGATCTTAAAACAAGGATGTGCAAGTGATACTAACTCTTTTGCTTCATCTCCATGCAAATTATATGCCAGTATTATGTTCTTAAACATGTGACCAAGTAAAAGGTTATTTAGAATAACATTAGAGCTTTGTAAATGCTAATGTTTAAAATGCGTGTTTGCTCTCTATGGCACATAATGCCTATTCTATCCATATTTGAATGGATTCATTGATAACTTGTGTTTAGAATTATGTTCAATGATGTATTTAAAGGACCAAAAAGCCATGCTTTTCTTTCAATGCTCAAGGTATAAAACCTTTCTAATGGAAGGTTTTCCATTTCTTATGTCAAAACTATTTTCTTTTTTGAAATATAATGAAAATAATACACGTCGCCTGAGAGATTCGAACTCTCGCGGGGAAACCCCATGTACTTAGCAGGCACACGCCTTAACCACTCGGCCAAAGCGACTTTTTTGTTTGTGCATTAAACAATATTTGGTTATTTACTACGCTATATTATTAAGTTACAAATAAATAACTTTATGTAATTTTATTAGGTTTCATTTTCATAAGTGACTTGGAATTTATGAATTATATTTTCATTGAAAATATCATATTGATAGTTTATATATTTAAAAAAAAAACTAAAATTAATTGAATATTCATAGTTTCTTCATATATACCTTACTAAAGAATTTAGCTGGTTTTCAAATACTCTTTTTTTAAAAAATTGAAATTCAATTTTTATGGAATAGTTTAAAGTTCTTTGTTACTAAAACTTTAGAATCGTACAGATTATAAATAAATTTATTTTAAATTTAATTATAACATATTTTAGCTTAAACCCAACTTTTCAAATGCTAATAGAATTTGCTCTTTATGCTAAAATCATCGGCCGTTGTTCTTTAGTTACTTTTTATGACATAAAAATTGATTTGGCCAATGTCATCACAACCACACGATTCTATCGTTCTCCACACACAAAAAAATACATTTATGACTTTTATAAAATCTACACCATCCACATATTTTTATTCTAAATAAAAACAACAAACACCCAAATTCTAAAATTTACTTTGACATATGACGATAATTTGCTAACAGAAAATAATCATGTCTTGAGACATGTGCTTCTTCACCTAAGTAATATTACTCATAATGTTGTTTTACTAAAATATGAGAGTAACAATGTTGTATTTGTGACATATCTCCCAAGATCTTATTCAAGGACACATGGAATGATTAGTATAATTATTCGTTTGAAATTTTCTATTGGTTTTAGGTAAAAAGTATGATTGTGTGTTCCTCCAAATGTAATTTGAGCTAAATAAAGTGATGCAAAAAAATTTTCCTTCTATATCATAGATAATATTTCCTTGAAGGAATTTTTCTTAATTATATTTTCTTAATTAAACTAGGGTAGGTGTCTTGGTCCGGTGGTGACAAGTGTCACCACTTTCATTTATTTTCTGATTTTTTTCTTTATGTTATTTTATAATAATGTTGATAAATAAGTCTCCATCATGGCCATTGGAGTGTCCCGAATCAAAGATCAGACGCCTCAGAACTGCATGCACGCCGTAGATCCTCACTAAGTTACCACACAAAATCAGATGGAGCCCTTCATGGACTTGTGTCGTTCCTGCTTTCAGCCCAAGGACGAATTGCTTCCTCACACCCCCAGTTTTGCTTCAGTATAACAGGCCCATTTCTAACCTTTAACTTTTCCTTTTATTTATTTATTTGCAAGTAAATTGTGATAATTTGTATTAAATAATTATTAGACATTGATAATTTTTATTTTATAATTTCCGATTAAACTATTAGTCGATTTTATCAAATAAAAAAGATCTAGTCTAATAATTATTTAAGATTTCAGCTTGTATTCTGTGATAATTATTTATTCGCCGTTTATCCGCTTGTATGATTTATTCACCATTGTACACTTCACACACAATCAATAAAAAACAACTCCGATTTCTTTTGATTGGCTCATAAGCCAATTTCCTAAAGGGTCTCATAGATGGGGATGAGGATGGCCATCCTCACGAGGTTAATTAAAGCCCTTGTTGCTTTGGTTAATCATAATCCAATAAATATTGGTCCATATATCATTTTATCCATGCGTGTGGTCTCATAGTTGGGATAGGAGAACCTATCCTCACGAGGTTAATTAAGTCCATATACTTAATTAATCATAACCCGTTCCATGTCTCATTTCCTCGCGTATCAAACTTCAAAACACTTTCATACTTAACTTACAAACCTCGATCCAACGTCGAGTGCATTTTCAAAACTCTTTCATAATAAAACCCCAATTATTTAAATCGTTGGTTGCTAGACCAATTATTTAAATACTTGTGCAAAATGAACTCCTAGTATTTAAATCGTTGGATGCTAGTCCAATTGTTTAAAGACTCTTAATAACGTGAATTTTGTTTCACTTCACTCTTTCATAAAAAACTTTGGGATGATAGATGACTCGTTGAGCATTGAGCTCCTCTTGTTTCTAGTATTTGAATCGTAGGATGCTAGAGCTATTGTTTGGTACTTTTCACCCACCTTAAAATCAATTCAACTCACTCAAATCTTTTTTCTCTCATATGCGACCATCAAACTCTTTTCTTACAAAGAGTGTGCAATAGCCATTACAAACATGAACGAGGACTTAAGCTTTTCAAACAAACTAAACAAGTCCAAGTTCAAGCATTTGAAATATCTAATGCACGATTTTTCATATAAAATCAACACAACCAAATTAAAACCTTTTGAGAAAAACTACGGAGTTTTGACTTTCCTATTGCACGAGGGAATATGTAGGCACAAGGTTTTGAAACTGCAACAAACTCAAAATAATACTAAATAAACCCCGTTTCTTTTATTTCTCGATCATAACTTAAATTAGCAATTTAATACACACACAAACACTTAGAACGAAACGGGTCCCATCGAGTACGATGGATGTAAGGGGTGCTAATACCTTCCCTTTGCATAACCGACTCCCGAATCCGCATCTTTTGGTCACGTAGACCGCCTTATCCATCATTCGTGGGTTTTATCTATATTCCCCCATTCTTTTTAGAACAAATAAAATTAGGTGGCGACTTCATTGTTTTTTAAAACAACCAATGAAAAACCACTCATCACAGCTGGCGACTTCACTGGAGAATGTTTTTAAAAATTCTTTTTGACTAAGCGAGTCAACCCTAGTTTAGTTCTTTGTATGTTTGTGTGTTTGTTTATTGCTTTCTTCTTAATGTTATTTATTGTTCATTGCCTATTATTTCTTTACGCTTTGTATATTATCCTATTGACATTTATTATTGTGTTGGGATTTTGTTGGTTATGATTCATAGATAAGCCCAAGACCTGACTTCTAGGTAACATTAAGTTTAGAGTGGTCATGTAGCTTAAGTCCATTGGACATCCGTGTTCCTTGGATCTACGTGAAGACTACAACTTAGAGTTGGTCATTTTAAGGGGATTGTTGCACCGTATGCTAGTGCGGGACAACAATTTCTGGACAAATGACCTATAACTCTAAGTATTAGGATATCCAAAACCGAGACCGACTGCTCAAAAGATTTTAAGTATCCCTTTTAATAGCCGTTTCTTGGAGTATACTTTTGGATATACTATCGTCACATGTTTCGTTTGCGTGATGATGATATTTATAAAAGGGGATCTGAGACTCTGAGAAACATTTTGCCGAAAAAAACATTAGAACCATCCTGTGACCTATCATGTGATCTACAATTACACTTTTTGTTGGATCCCATCTTAACTCATTTGCATTGCATGTTTGCATTAATCATTCATTTTTCATCATATTGTTGTCATTTTCAGGTAACTTTAAAAGACTCGTTCTTGCAAGTAATCAGACTGTACAATGGATTTCAGCAGAAAGAATAATCCTCACATCAATTTCAAAATTCCAAATATTCATATATTGTTAAATCTCAGGGAGAAGATGAAGCACGCTCAATTGAATAACTTTCATACTGTATGGATGGATCTTGAACTATTGGATGTTGACGTTGATCACAACGCCTTGAAAGCTCTAGTAAAGTTCTTTGATCCTTCTCTATGGTGCTTTACGTTCCAAGATTTTTATATGGTCCCAACGATTGAATAGTTTGAAAGATTGTTGAATTGGCCTTTAAAAGATAGTGCTCCTTTTACTAAGTTGGGGGAGAATGTAGATGCAGTTAATGTAGCAGCTGCCCTGAATCTGCCAATACAAAAGATATGGCCAATGTTAGTGGAAAGAGGAATTCCCAAAAGCTTCTTGGAGAAAAGAGCTGAAGAGTTGGTAGTGGGGGAAGAAAATTGGATGTCATTCAGTGTTATTCTAGGTTTGCTGATCTTTGGGGTGGTAATGTTTCTGAGTCATGACGACGAATATGTGAGTCAACCTGCAATTAGTGTGTTTCTTTTAGAGAATTTTGTACAAGCTTTGCTAGTAGATATGCTCATCAACATTCATACTCGATACATACAAAGGAAATGAGTGGTGAAAACCTTGGAGAATTTGATTTGGTCTCAAAATTTAGCTTCTCTTACTGCTAGTGGCATTTTCTGGTATTCTCCAAGTTGGTATACATGGGAGGTCATCACTCATTGCGGAGAATTTCCTAACATTCTGCTAATTGGATCTCAAGGATGTATCAATTATAATCCTAGGTTGGTCCTCAAGCAATTGGGTTATCCTATGGAAACCACACCAAAGGAAGTATTTCTGAAAGAGCTTATTTTGCTAGACTTTGGAAAAGAATATCCTGGATTGTTGAAACAGATCCAGAAAGCTTGGAACCAAGTTCACAGGAAGGGTGCAGAGCTCAGAAAAATGGCGATGGAGAACCTTACAAATCATGGATACTTAGAAGAGTAATGGAAGTAAAATTTCTATTCATTGTGGAAGTTCCATTCGATGTGCCAGAACCTGAACTCACTCACGTCCCTATTGTGGAATTCAACAAACTCAAGGTCACCATTGCAGAGATGAAAGCTGAAGAGGAGCGACAACAGGCAGTCCTTACTTGTGTTGCTCGAGAGAGAGAGAGAGAGAGAGAGAGAGAGATGATTTGATACAAAGCCTCAAAGAAAGAGATGATGAGCTTCTAAAAAGTCAAGAGCAGGTAGAAAAAGAAAGAAAAGCGAAGTTCCATGTGAAGGATAATTTGGATACAACCAATTTTGAGTTAAGTGAATTCAATCGTAGGCTGGCCGAAGCTGAACATCAAAGAGGGCAAGCATACGCAGATGAAGAACGAGTTATCAAAGAAAAAGGTTACTTGAAGACAACTCTTACCACTCAAATTCGAGAGTTAAAGGCTGCGCTAAGGAACATTGAATCTAGTTTGGCACGTGAAACTCACCTTAAGGAAGAAGCTCGCATGGCATGTAGCGTAGACCCTGAGGAATTGGCCCAGAAGATTCAAGAGTTGGATACTGCGAGGCATCTTGTAAGCCGATGGGAAACAACATATGGATAATTAGAGGTCCAGTGTGAGGAATGGCAAGAAGAGGCTCGACGTCAAAATAGACTTTGGGTAGATTAAGGAGAGACCATCTTCAACCTGGAAGAGTAAAATCAGGATTTGTATGCAAAGTACTCAGGCTTGGTAGAATTCTGTAGGCAGTTAATGGTAGAAGTCCCATGAAGGCTTCAATCGGCTATAGAAGACCTAGAGGAAGACTAGGTTCCCCCGACAGTGGAGTACTTCATTTTTCTTTGCAAAGGCATGGTGGAGCAATTCAAGAAGGAGATAAGAGAGCTCAGACCCCGAAGAGGACAACATTTCAGATTTTCTTACCTTTATGTACTTTTTCAGCTTCATGTATCTTTTGAACTAAAAGCGACTCATGAGTCTTGCTCTTTATTTTTCTACAAAGAATGATGTTTGTATTCAACTTTTATGTTTGGAATGAAGGAGCTGATTATCCATTTGTTGTGCTGGTTGCTTATAAGCGAACGAGTCCGATAAAGATCCTTGGAAATGGGAACATGATCATAAGTATTTTGCATTAACCATACATAATCATGCATTTTTTTTATATAAAACAAAAGAACGCCAAGCTCATTACATTTCCTCTCGTCCAGATTCAAGCTGACTACTCGACATCCATACGGAACGAGGGCCAACACGAAGCAAGCTATGGATCAATACGAAGCTACACAAGCTGCTATGCAAAGAGATATCGATGGTTGAAGTCTAAGATGGACCAACTCATGGAGATGATGACTGCTCAACACAGGAGAGATAAAGAACCACCGCCAATGAAGTTGTTGTTGCAGAAACAATGTTGCTGCTACTTTCAATGCTTCCACAATAACTCATGCTACTAACACCATTGGGACGTCTTTTGTTGCTAATAGGACAACTGCTATTGTTCCTTCTTTTGTCGTTGGCAACACAAGAGTCCACTGAGGTGCCAACAACACTCTGTCTCATTTGCTGGCATGCAGGTATCCAATCCGTCACTTTTTGGGATGCCTTTTGATTTCTTCAACGGAGCCGACAATCATGGCACTACTGCTGCAGCGCATATTGCTACACATGTGGTGGGAAATGATGAGCAAGAGCAGGGTGAAGATGAACAAGAGAATAACTGGTCTGTGACTCCCCAAGCTGATGAGGACATACAAGATGATTACATGAAATAATTTTACCAGAATGTTGTACCTATGGGCAATCCAGCTCCTTTTCAAGAAATGGCTGTGTAATACGGTGAACTGACTTTGAGAATTTGTTTTGCTTTTTATCGCAAATGTGCGGATAGCAAGAGTCGCCACCGACTTTTCTTTTATCCAATTAAGGGAAGGTGAAAAGAACAGGAAAAGACCTTCGTTAGATTCTGAGTAAGGGAGAAGGTTATGAAAAGGGAAGGTATTAGCACCCCTTTTCATCCGTATTTATCTACGGGCTCTTAGTTGCTCTTAGATCACTTTAACATTGTGCTTTCTGTTTGTTTGACAAAAATGTTTTGAAAAGGAATTTCGCTTTGACTTTGTAATGATTCATGCAGGAATGTATACAAAGTGTTCGGAAATGTTTTGTTTTTTCGAAAAGAGTTTGAACTTTGAAAAAAAAGTGTGGTGTGAAAAGTATTTTGATAGAGCAAGCAACTAAAAGTCTTATTACCTACTCAGAATGGTCGTTTTCGTGTTGTTTTACGTTCCTTTAGAATAGCGCTATCCATACCATTAGTTGGTAGGTAACTGTTCGCGTTAAAAGGTGACGCGCTAGAGGATGCGAACGTGAATTCGGATTCTCTTGCACGTAACGATTTAATCTTTTGATTTGTTTATAAAGATGCCGCGAGCATCAAGCTTTATTATTTTCAACACAAGAAAGATGATTTAATGATTATGAAAAGGGAAAGTCAAATACCTCAATTGATATTGGTATGCGAATAACCAGCGCAAACTAGACGTAACGCATTGGGGAGATTCTGAATAAGGGGGATTGTTATATAAAGGGAATAGATGGAGCACCCTAAATATATGTAGTTATCTACAACTTTATATATGAATATGTTTGATATGTTTGTGTGTTTTAATTGCTATTTCTATGATTGGGAAAGTTTCTCCTTTGGATTTTAAGAAACAGTAGATTATGGGGGATTCTAGTGTTTATTATTATTGTGCTCGCAAAGATCTGTGGATCTTCTGCATACATATCCCCTAGTGGGAATCAGAGCATTTATAGCTCGGATCTATAGGGTTCTATGGTTTGTTTGGTCTGAGAGAGAAAGAAATTTGCTCGGCAAGGATGAGACCTTGTGCCTACGTATTCTCAAAAGGATGTTGAGAAAGTCAGAGCAATCGTAGTTCCCACTTATGCTAGTGGAAAGCAACGGGATGTTAGTAGGAGACAGACAAATGTCATCTTAATGAAAAATGTATCTAATCTATTTCATCACATACATTTTTGAAAAGTTTGATTGATAGAAATCTTTCGTCGTAAGTTATAGGTGTTTTGCTCGAGTATACAAGCGTTACCACTTACATGTTTAAGAAAGATGTTTGAAAAAGATGATTGAATCTTTTAACTGTAAGTATTGGGTGTTTTGCTTGAGTGTACAAGCGTTACCACTTACAATTAAGAGATGTTTTTTTGTTTGAAAAAAGTTTGAAAAGAGTTTGAAAAGTTTTTGACTGTATGTGATGTAATAGATGAAATACTTCTTCCATAGAGATGATAGATGTCTAAATCTCAAGGAGAAATTGATTGGATTAAAGGGATGATTTTAAGAAGCCCATGGGTCCTTGTATTGTTAGCCCAAGAGGAGGCATTCTGAGGGTCATTGAGGGTCATCGAGGGTCCTTGTATGAAGCTCAAGAGGAAGCTATAGGGTATGGCTGGCTTTGTGTTAAAAGGGATTTCACCGAGAAACCATCCTTTTGGAAATAAGAGCAATTTCACCGGGAAATTTTACTCTCTGGGGATTTGAAAGTGATTTCACCGGGAAACCATCCTTTTAGGGTTCTATCCTAGTGCAGGTGATTCTTTGTATTGGAAGCCCAATAGGAGGCTGTTAAGAGATTTTCTATCTCTTTCATTGTATGATGTCCAAGAGAAGGCTAAACTCAATGAGGAGTTCTTTTGAACGAAGCCCAAGAGGAGGCTGACTCAACAGGGGAGTGTTTGTCTTATATGAAGCCTAAGCGGAGGCTAACTCTATGGGGAGAGTTTCTTTGTACAAAGCCCAAGAGAAGGCTAAACTCTGCTGGAGATAAATTATCTTGTATGAAGCCCAAGCGGAGGCTAAACTCAACTGGAAATGAGTTGTCTTGTATAAAGCCCAAGCGGAGGCTATACTGTGGGGAACCTATTGATTAGTCTAATTGTTATGTTATAATTAGACAGTTGTATAAACAGGTGTGTGTGTGATATATATTCACAGGAGTTTATGAAGGAAATATAAACAATGCATGATATTTATTTACAGCAGTTTATGAAATATAAACAAGTGTCTGTGAAACGAATGTTCAAAACGAGCGTAACTTGATTATCTACAAGTTTGAACTGTGTACAAGGAAATGAATATGTACACGAACGAATTTTTATGTACAGATAAAGATGGATGTACATAGGAGGGTTGGGACTTACACCATAAGGGTGGCCCATTGATTTGAAAGCAGTTTCACAGGGAATAATGCTCCTTTCAATATCAATGGTATTCAGTTTGAATGTACAGATGAAACAGAAACGAATGATCGAAGTTTTATCTGTGAAAAAGTATTTTCAAAAAAAGAGAGTATCTGTGTTATGTACAGATAAAATTTTGTTTTTGAAAAGAAACTGTTTATGTACGAGGAAAATGTGTATGTACATAAAGAATGTTGGTTTGAGTATACACAAGTGAAGTGAAAACAAACGATCGAAGTTTGTCTGTACTTGAGTATAAAAGGAGTATCTGTATTATGTACAGATGGAAATTGTATGTACAAAGAAATATTATGTACATAAAAGAATGTTATGGGACTTACACTGTAAGGGAGGCCCATTGGTTTGAAAGCAGTTTCACAGGGAATAATGCTTCTTTCAATACCAATGGAATGCAGTGTAAAATGCAAACAAACGGAAGAAGTTTGTCCGTATTATGTACAGATAAAAAGATATGTACATAAAAGAATGTTTTTGTTTATGTACAAGGAAAAAAAATATGTACATAAAAGAATTTTTGGGACTTACACCGTGAGGGAGGCCCATGATCGATCGAGAAATTCGAGAGAAGACGAAATCAGTTTTATCATTTAAATCGGATCGATCATGGTAAAAAGATGCAAGTTTTGATGAAAAAAGTTTTGAAAAATGATTTGAAAAATGTTTTGAAATGCAAGGTTCATTTATGAGAAGTTTTAGAAAAAATCGAAAGTCGAAAACTTGGAAAATTCACCTTAAAAGGAGGTTTGAAAAAGTGTTCAGAACGTCGTTTTCGGTTCGATTAAAATTTAATCAGATGAAAGTTTTTTCTGAAAATTTTTGCACTATCATAAAATAGATGTATTTATTGACAAGTGTCTAAAAAATCATCTCAAAATGAGAAGTTTTGATTGGTCAAAAAAAATGTGGAAATTTTGTAAAAAAACATAAAAAATTGGAAAAGTTGTAAAAAGAATGGTCCTGATGGGAGTTGAACCCATGACCAAAGGGTGGGACACGTGTCAGAGAAGACTAAGAGCATGCAGACTACCACTAAGCCAAACGCGCCTTGGTGTTTAGTGGACAATGACACGCGTAGACATGATATTGGAAAATTCAAATATTTGAAAATGAAGAACACGCGCGAACTGTGTTCTTCGTGGTTTTGATTCCCAGATTCTTCAACTCATGCTACAATCTTCGTTTCTCCATGAAATTGAATGAAATAAAAACCAAACTTGCTCGATTTTTCATCACGAACATGATGGTACTTGTTAATTGCATTTATATTCAGTCTAACTCAATTGGATTTCTGGAAAACGCTAAGAACCCTAAAACTGATTTTTCAAATTAAATGATGTATGTTTCATGATTCTTTGATTTTATTGAGGGTTATTGATCGTGTTAGGTGCAAAAAGAGTTTGGCCTAGAGCTTTTTCAAAAAGAATCAAAGAATTATGAGAATGGATTTCGTGTTCTTACCTGTGAAAGTGAGAATCGAATTCGATCTTAGAGCGTTTCCAGAACGGATTTCTTGATCATTTGAGCTTCATCGGCATGTATGGAAGCTGTGTGAATGATTTGCTTGCCTTGAACTTGCTCCAATCTTTCCAACCAAGTCAACCTGCACAGACTGAAAATGGCAACTGGATTTTGATGTAAATCGTGTTACAGTTAGATGTTAATGGCCTGGATCATATACATGATGTATAGTGATGATGTTCAGATGATTAGATCACAAGTTAATGCAGCCTAGCTTCAAATTCGAATTCCATGGCAATTTTGAAAGTTTGGAAAAATGGAAAATGAAAACTGGTTTTAGCTTGATTTCAGTTTGATTTTAAGTTACAAACAAGTTTGATAATGATATTGAAGCATGTTAGACACCAAATTTTAACATGTTTTCAACTATTTTTCAAAAATGCAATAATTCTCCAATTTGCACTATGTTGCTTAATTTTCAAGAAAAAAGAATGAAAGCATGGATTTGTGATGCTTTGGTGTGAATTGAACTTGAATTTGTGAGCTATTTATAGAAAACAAACTCTGAAATATTAGGCCAAAGAGGTACAAGCCTTTGGTGATTCAAAGATAACTTAGAGGGCAAGAATGACTTTTGCCAAAAAAGGAAACTTCCTTTTTTCACCATGTGCTCATTTTTTACAATTTGATCCAATCCTCTCAATTATTATCTCTAGCTGATATTTATCAGTTTGATGACTCATTTGGCATGGTTAGATTGCTTCTAGATGAAGAAAACACAAAATGACCTATAATTTGAAGTTGTGATCTTTGAAAATCAAGTTTCATGGAGCCTTATGTTTCAATTTCAAAAGTATAGCTAGACTCCATGGATTTGAGAGTTCTTGGACCTTTTGGAAAGCTTGTTTCACAAGCTACAACTTTCATGTTTTGAGTTTTTTCAAATTCAAATTGGAACTAGGTGAAAAAATGGCATGAAGTTTGGAAAAAATAAGAAATTTCAACACCTAGAAATTTTTCTAAGTATAGAAATTTTGATTTTTTGTTGACTTTTTCAAATTCTTGATTTTTTTATGATCATGATGGATCATTTGAAGTATTTTGATGATGGAAAAAGTTTTGTTTTTGAAAATTTTGACCAAAAGTCAAAGTTTGACTTTTCTGTGCAGATGAATTTTCATCAGATGTTTCTGAAAACGACTGATGAAGTCTGTGAACTTCTGTGATGTTTTGAATCCAGAAATTAGGTCAGGATGTTGTATCTAAGATATGATGACCAATCTCTATCCAAAAAGTCATTCAATGCTCAAAAGTCGAGAGTTCTCATGCCCGATCAAACCGTAATTGGTCGATCCTCGATTGATCCGTGAGAAAAATTTGATATCCAAGATTAAAGGCGATGATTTGATCAAGATAGATCAAATGAGGTGAGAAAAACTCAAACCCTAATTGATTGACTCTTGAATCAGATGAAAATCTGATGAAACCCTAATTTTGACCTGTGAATGCTATACCCGATTAATGCTGTCTGAACTGTTAATTGTCCAATGATGCAAATGTAAGGTGGTATATTAGGTCAAAATTTGGGGTATGACAGTAACCCTATTCGTTGGATGTAGAAGGGACATTCGAAGGGACATCGGATGGTCATAGAAGGCAACTTGTAGGAGTATCCTAGCACATTCAAAGGGACTATCATTATTTTCGTAGGCGACAATCGAGGGTCAAGATCATGTATTCGTAGGCGACATCGTGGGTCTATGATCTTTATATCAAAGGGACTATGATGATTTATTTTGAAGGCAACGGTGCTAGAATACCTCTACGTTCGAGGGACTTGACCATTTATTCAAAAGGCAACGAGAGAGATTACTCTAGGGGGTGCTCTATGTGACACCCCGAAAATAATTCGGTAATTAAATAATTATGATTTTAATTATTAAATTAATTGAGAGCATAGTTTATTTAATATATTGAATTATTGAGATTAATTATGGATTTATTGGATGTATGTGGAGTAAGTGGGGTGTGAGGAGTAAAAGACTCTACTCACATTTATTGATTTATTTAATTATGATTAAAAGGAATAAGAGGAATAAAAGGAATAAAATAAGGAAAAGAAGGAAAAATAGAATCATTTGGAGAAAACAAGACTACGTAAGAGTGAGAAGAGGAGAAAGAAGAAGGAAAACCTAGAAGTGTCGGAATCTCGAAGAAACCACCAGGTAAGGGGTGATTTCGACTGATTATGGCTTATTATAGGTTTTGATGTTGATGATATGAGTTATAGCATGTAGGAATTTGAAATTGTGAAATTCTAGGGTTCCATGAATGTGTCCCTATAGGTGTCAGATTGTGTCAAATATGTATGGAATATGATTAGAGTGTCAGTAGATGAAAATAGATGATGGAAATATGTTGTTTGATGAGATAGATGATGCCAAATGATGTATTTTAGTGTTTCCCATGATGGAGTTCGTATGGGTAAAATGGGTTAATTGAAAATGGAAGGATGCTGCAAAAGTGCGAAAATGACATTTAAATAGGAACCGGTTCCCTGATATGACGGAACCGTTCCCCATTCAAAATCAGGCTAAGTATTCAACTTTCAGGAACCGGTTCCGTTCTGGGTAGGAACCGGGTTCCAGGTGCATTTTTCCAATTTTTCAAAACTTCAAAAATTCATAACTTTCAAACCGTAAGTCCGTTTTGAGCGCCGTTTTGGACGTTATTTTCTAAATTTAATGCTCTACCTTATGAAATGAAAATATTTTAGAAAACTTGAAATTATTTTGGGAAAGGGGTATAATTTCTAAAGATGATGATTATTAGCTAATACATAATGACGATGTATGTGTAGCTGATGCACTTGGTGATGAGGATACTGATAATGTATAGGTGAAATAGCATGGTTATGCTATTGTTTGATGTATGCATGATTGGTATGGATATCTTGATTGATGGTTTTGCATGTTTATGCTGATGTTAGATGTATGCATGATTGTTGATGTATCATGTTGATTTTGGTGATTCAGTTATGTTAAATGAATGTATACATAGACTGATTAATGTTGCATGCTATTGACGTGCGTGCATATGCATTATTTTGGTGAAGTTAATTCCTATTGTGCGGAATTTGACTTGGATTGCCGATAACCGATACCCGAGTGAGGATGAGTGGTTAGGCTGGATTCGTGTCCGAGTGGTTATGGACGAATCGATGGAACTGTATCCGAATGATGATGGATCAGTGTCGGGTGACTTGGTCACGAAGTCGGTACCGCATGCATTGAGTCTGCATTAGTGTTTGCATAGGATTGCAACATGCTAGGATGTCTTCCAGTGTTGCAATGCCTTTATTGTTGATTGATGATGTATGATGAATTGTATGACTATGATTGTGTATTGGATTCTGATTGGTATTAAGTGGTGGAATAATATGCTTGTATTATATGGTTGATTGAAAGATTTATAATATGCTTTAATTATGAGAAGTCTCACCCTTACTTTACCATTTCAGATTAAATTAGCAGCTGAGGAGTCGGTGAGGATGGCTCTAGAGCTTATCGTTTAGTCCGCGTGTCAGTGTCATGCTCTGATTAGGTTGTAACACTGGGGAACGTTAGATGAGGAGTTAGACATTGGTTTATTGTTTATTTAAAACTTTGTGGGAATAATGTTGAGTGAATTATTCCGGTTTTGCTGATGATATTTTCCGCTGTGTAAGACATGGTCTTAAATTGATTGAAAATTTATTTGGATGTTGATCCTCAGTGTAGCATGGCTACTGTTTGAATGAAGTTTGTTTTAATTATTAATTGTGACATCCCTTATTATACCGTGTTAACTCTGATTAAAGATGATTTAGTTATTAATTTAATTAATATATTCGGGGTATTTAGATGGGGTGTTACACTATATGTCCAATTTTATCTTGCGATACACGCCTAATTACTAGCAGTTTATAGGGTGCAGAAAGTAAATTGCAGAAAGTAAAGTGCAGAAAGTAAATGTCCTACGCTATTACATGGCTTTGGGGCAGTTACATAATAAGAGTGCGGAAAATAAAAGTCCTAATTAAACTATTACATCCCATAGGCAGTTACATAATTGAAAAAGAAAAACAAGAAAAATCGTCCGAAACGCTACAACCTGTGAACAGATGCATAATCGGAAATACGAGAAAATTGCATAAGAAGAAAATGTTAGTAAAAAGCATGATTTTTGAATGAGGAAAAAAGTTTTTGATTAGTAATGACATTAATATGATAAGATAAATTTTTGATAATTTTCTGAATCAATTTGGTAATTTAAAAGCAATTAAAAGTTATTTAAATGATTAATTAGTAATTAAATTAAATATGCATGCAAAAATAATAATTTTTATATTAAAAATTAAATAAGTATTTTTCTGATGATAATGCAAAAAAGAAATATTTTTTGGAGTTTTTTAGATGCATGATAAAAATATTTGAAGATAAATTAAATTAACATGAAAATATTAAAGAAAATAGAAAAAAAATAGAAAAATAGAGTTAGTTTCAAAAGAGCAAAAATATATTGGTCTTGCCAGGATTCAAACTGTAGACCTTTGCTTCACACACACGCGCCATGACCAACTGAGCTGGAGCGTCCAGGTGTTCAAACAATGAAACGAAAGCATTATAAGCGAAACTGATTCCTGATGCCCAGATTACGTGCGAAGAACATCATCTTCTTCGTTTGAATTTTTGAAAACTTAGCGTCGGCTGAGTTCGACGCTAAGGCCCCTGCATATTTTGAAAATCAAGCACAAGCAATATAAATGAGATTCAAAGGCATGGTTCGATTGGAAATATTGTTCTGAACACGATGGTGGTGTTCGTTTTGTCCAATTTTTCTTATTTAGAGAAACCCTAAAACGTAACAAGAAACCCTAACTATGGTGAATCACGTTTCAGGCCACGGAAATGCAATTGGATTGTCCAGAAAGCTTGCAAACTTCAAACTAAACACAAAGCAAACATTGAAACACGTTAACAATGCATGAATGATAGAAATCGAAATTTGAAAAAGTGTGACAAACCGAAATCGTGTTCTCTCAATTCTTGATGTTTTTGAGAGTTGTAAAGGTCTGGAATGATTCTAAAGACACCAAGGAACGTGTTTGGATGCTTGGAATTGGCTGAATCGAAGCAAAAACAAGGCTGCAAGTTGCTTGAACTCCACGGTTTTTTGGCTTTAGGTTAGGGTTCCTCCAAGCAATTTTTCTGTTCTTGTTCATGTTGTATGCATTGTACATTTATAGTGGATGGATTTTGGGCTGAATTGAAGAACAAATATTGATCAATCAATGCAAAAATTATTTGATTTTGTACAAAATCAAATATTTCTTATTTGATCCAATTTCATCAATTCCTTGCCAAATCAATGCAAATTTCGAAATTGGCGAGCTTGGGTGAGTTACTTGGATCTCAAGAATGAGAGAAAAATCAACTTTGCATTTAATTTTGATTTTATACCTTATTTTTTAATTTAATTTGTTTTTAAATGAATAAAATCCAAATTAAATAGAAAAATAAAGAAAAAATTCGTGGCATTGGGCTTGAAAGTTCCAAATAAGATAAGGAACAAGTTTAAACCAAGAAAAACTAGGCCCATATGCAAAATTTTGATTTTGACAAGTATCTCTTTGTGCACCTCTTCAAAAATGTCCAACTTGTGCAAGGTGTATTTTGCTCAATTTTCCACATGTTTGAGTGTTCTTGAACTTTTTAGAAAGCTCTCAGTGTCCTCTAACCAACCTCTTTGGTTTCATCTCAATTGGAGTTTCCATGCTCAATAAAACTTCAAAACAAAAAGTTGACTTTTTGTTGACTTTGAAAAGGACCTGTAATATTTTGATCCATATCTTCCAAATGAAGCATTTTTTGAACATTCTTGTGAGACATAAAGTTGTAGATAATTGAATTTCCTTCAAAATGAGAGGTGGTGGAAAAATTTCTAAGAAAGTATGAAGAAGTTATGCTCAGTCAAAGTTCAGTTGACTTTTCACTAGAAAACCCTAATTTGGAAAGTTTGACTTTTGTGCAAATCTTGAGTTTTCTTGATAAATCATGATCAACCCTTGATCAAATGATGAATGTAACTTCAAAATAAGGATGTTGACCAAAAATCAGGAAGTTTGACTGTAGGTTGACCATAGTTGACTTTTTGTCCAATACAACTGATTTTCAACCATCTGAGCAATTGTCTGAGGAAATTTGACTTGTGAGGCTTGAAACTTGACATGGAGAATCTTTGAAGCATATGAGGAGGCATGATGACCATTGGAGATGTTGGAAGTCCATCTGGATCTAAGGATAGCCAAACCCTAGTTTGGGTTGATTGTCTAGGAGAGGGTTTGTTTGATCAACCCTTGAGGAATCCTTGAGTATGGATGTATGAAATACCTTGAGAAGTAAGAGGGCAAATTTTGGGGTATGACAGCTGCCCCTGTTCAATCTTCTTGTACTGGAAGGGTTAGATTGGCATGCGTGCCTTTCGTGTCCTAGAGGTAGAAGATGATTGAACACTCGAGTACACCTGAAAATTTGCACTCGCTATTGGCTGATGATGCGGGAATGGGCTTACAGATGCCATTTGGAGAAGCTGGAGATTTCACTGGGGAATGAGTCGTACGCTAGACTCAAGAATGTCGTCCGAATAGGAGAGTCGTCGGGGATGGGCTTAGGATGCCATCTAGAATGATCGATGCTGGGAAGTGAGCCGTACGCTAGGCTCTGTAGATGTTCTTGAAAATAGAAGAGAGCATGGAGATGGGCTTAAGATGCCATCCGAAGGGAGTCGTACGTTAGACTTCGTGCTCATATTTGAATGAAGTTATTGGTTTGTATTGGTTTTTTAACCAAATATGCAGCATTCTGAAAGCGGAGAAACGTTGACAAGTAGTAAGAGATGGGCTTAAGATGCCATCCAAGGCAACTGAGTCGTACGCTAGACTCTGTAGTTGTTGTTGATAATAAGAGAGAGTCAGAATACATCTTCGTGTTGATTACTCTGAGGGGACAATAGTCGGAAAAATGTGGATAGCTTCCCTGTTGTGCTTCGGGTATTGATCCAATGCCTGTTATTGGAGGATAACTAGGGCGGTCGTTCAGATAGTTTTCCCGTCTGGCTTCGGGCATTAATCCTGGACCAGTTGTCGGAGGAAAACTAGGGCGGTCTTTCAGATAGTTTTCCCGTCTTGCTTCGGGCATTAATCCTGGACCAATTGTTGGAGGACAACTAGGGCGGTTATTCAGATAGTTTTCCCGTCTGGCTTCGGGCATTAATCTTGGACCTGTTTGTTTTAGAAGTGATTTTCACCTGTTTTGGGAAAAACAAAAGAAACTTTGATAGAATATCGTTAGTCTTATGCAAATTATGATGCATGACAATGTGTATGAAATTATGACTTTTATGAGTAATGTATGAATGATAGATGTTGTGGTATTTCAAAACATATCCATCTTGAAGAAGATGCGGACATTCTGCTTGGGGATTCCTGGCCTCTGTTGGGACGAAACAGATTGGAAACCCTGAGAAGAAATATAACCCCGATTCCTCCGATGCACTATCTGACCAAGTCTTGAGCTAGATATTGTTGAGGAGGGTAGAGATCGAGAAACGCGCTGCTGAGGATCTTGTGTATAGACCCTGCTGGGAGAAAAAATTAGGAGGCACTCTATTGGGGATCTTGTGCACAGATCCTGCTGGAGAGCATTTGATAGTTGCTGAGAGACCAGGTTAGAAGGACCTGGAGCCCGTTGAAATCTCTGGTTGGGGAATCAAAAGATGTAGGTTTCCTCCGATGCACTATCTGACCATGTTTCAAGTCTGGATACTGCTGCTGCCGGGGAGGTGATGGTTGCTGAGAGATATTTTGCTGGGGATACCTCTGCTGGTAATGAATCGTTACTTCCTAGAGACTGATGTAACATGGCTTATCTTGATTAGGATCACTGCTCGGGGACTAACGTGATGAAGCTTGGAATGTCAGGACTAGTGGAGGAAAATGCGTGCTCCGTTGGGGAAATTTTGTGATGGGTGACATCTCTGTGAGGATTATTCTTTGCAGGGGAGTGTACTGGTGACTTTCGTCGTCATCTCAATTCCTAGATCCTGTACTAATTACTTTCGTATCCTCACTTTTCGCATGTTTGTAAATAAATTTTTATTGTCAGATGCATATAATCATTCGAAGCAAACGTTGGACTTTATGCAAACAACAATAGTGAAAATTGTAAAAAGAAAGAACTTGTATTTATTTGAAATGTGGCGTATGGCCAAGTAGTTTGTACACGAGAAAAGTAAAAAGGTATGCGGAAACAATCTCGTTAAGTTCCAACTATGCTAGTACTCATATATTTCAACTATCTCATCTCCTTGCTGTCAGTAGAAAGTGAGTGAATTGATTTTCACCATTTGAATCTTGAATGCTGATAGTAGTAGTCTGGAAGTAGGTGATCTGGACGAGACATAGTCGTACGCTTAAATCCCTAACTTTTTCCTAGACCGCCCTTTCGGGTTTTCAGTCTACCGGGATACCCTTTTTTGCCCAAGCCGCCTTTGCAGGTTCTCGACTTGCCGGGTGTACATGTTTTATATATATCCTTAATTTTTTCCCGAACCCTTTTGGTTCGCCAGAATGCCCTTATTTTTGCCTAGGCCGGTCGACCTAGCGTGTCTCTTTTATGCGTAGTATTTTTTGACTATGTCTGCGTTCACAGGGTGTGGGAAGTCTTCACCATCCATGGTGCTAAGTATCATAGCTTTGCCGGAAAATACTGTCTTGACTACAAATGGTCCCTCATAGGTGGGAGTCCATTTGCCCCTAGGATCACCTTGTGGAAGGATGATGCGCTTGACTACTAGATCACCGACTTGGTAGACTCGGTGTTTGACTTTCTTGTTGAACGCTCTGATCATTCGTTTCTGATAGATATGTCCATGGCAGATGGATGCGAGTCGCTTCTCATCAATCAAGTTAATCTGATCAAGGCGAGTCTGGATCTAATCGTCTTCGCCTAACTCTGTGTCCTGGAGGACTCTGGTTGAGGGTATCTGAAACTCAATTGGTAGGATTGCCCCTGTTGATGTTCGTACTGTAGTGCGATAACCATGAAGAAAGAATGGTAACATCTCATGCCAATCTTTGTAAGTCACTATCATCTTCTGTATAATCTTCTTAATGTTCTTGTTGGCGGCTTCCACAATGCCATTCATCTTAGGCCGATAAGGAAAAGAGCTGTGATGCTTGATCTTGAACTGCGTGCAGAGTTCGGTGATCATCTTGTTCTTGAGATTAGAACCATTATCTGTGATAATCCTTTCGGGAGTTCCATACCAGATTATGCTTAATGAAACGAGCCACAACATTCTTGGTAACAGACGCGAATGAGGCTGCTTCTACCCACTTGGTGAAATAGTCAATTGCCACAAGGATGAAACGATGTCCGTTGGAAGCGGTGGGCTTGATTTCTCCGATCATGTCAATGCCCCACATTGCAAAAGGCCAAGGAGTTGTTAGAACATTCAGAGGTACTGGAGGTACGTGCACTTTGTCTGCATATATCTGGCACTTGTGACAAGATCGAGTATAGCGGTGACAATCAGCTTCCATGGTGGACCAATAGTAACTTGTTCTCAAAATCTTCTTAGCCACTGTATGACCACTGGAGTGGGTACCAAATGCGCCTTCGTGTAACTCCTCCATGATACGTGCTGCTGTTTTCTGGTCCACACAGCGGAGTAAGCACAAGTCATGATTGCGCTTGTATAAGATGTTGTTGCTGAGGAAGAATTTGGATGCAAATCTTCTCAAGAACTTCTTATCATTGACAGATGCCCCTGCGGGATATTCCTGAGTCTCAAGATACCTCTTCACGTCATAGTACCAAGGTTTCTCTTCTGTATCAAGCTCATAACAATACGCTGGTTCATCAAACTTCTCAATGATGATCTGGGGAGCCTCGTTGTCCCATCTGACCTTGAACATAGACGACATAGTAGCCAATGCGTCTGCCAACTGATTCTCTTCTCGTGGAATGTGATTGAAAGTGATTTCTTCGAAACAAGGGATTAGACTTAGAACATGCTCTCGATATGGAATGAGATTCGGATGCTTCGTATCCCACTCGCCTTTAATCTGACTGATCACTAAAGCTGAGTCTCCATACACTTGCAAGAATTTGATTCTTAAGTCAATAGCAGCTTTGATACCCATGATGCACGCTTCGTATTCGGCCATGTTATTGGTGCAACTGAAACATAATCTGGCGGTGAAAGGAGTGTGCCCGCCTGTAGGAGATGCAATGATGGCGCTAATGCCATTGCCAAGTGCGTTTGAGGCTCCATCAAAGACCATGGTCCATCGGGATCCTTGTTCAGGTCCTTCGTCTGGACCTGGTTCTTCGCAATCTGTAACTAGTAAAACATCCTCGTTTGGAAATTCGAACTGCATAGACTGATAGTCATCTACGGCTTGATGAGCCAAATGATTGGCTACTACACTTCTTTTGATTGCTTTCTGAGAAGTGTACTGCATGTCGTACTCGGTCAGGATCATTTGCCATCTTGCCATTCTTCCGGAGAGAGCTGGTTTCTCAAATATGTATTTTATCGGATCCATCTTGGAAATCAACAAAGTAGTGTGAGTCAACATATACTGTCTTAGTCGGCGAGCAGCCCAAGCCACAGCGTTGCAAGTTTTCTCGAGCTGTGAGTATCTTGTTTCACAGTTGGTAAACTTTTTGCTAAGGTAGTATATTGCATACTCTTTTCGACCAGACTCGTCATGTTTCCCCAACACACACCCCATTGAATTCTCTAATACTGTCAAGTACATGATAAGAGGTCTTCCTTCGGCGGGTGGCATCAGGAAATGAGGATTCTGTAGGTACTCCTTGATTTTGTCAAAAGCGATATGGCAATCGTCGTTCCATTCCACTACTTGATCTTTCTTTAGTAACTTGAAGATTGGCTCACAAGTAGCAGTTAGATGTGCAATGAATCTGGCAATATAGTTCAATTGGCCCAAGAAACCTCTGACTTCCTTCTCGGTGCGGGGAGCTGGCATTTCTTGAATAGCTTTCACCTTGGCGGGATCGACCTCAATACCTTTCCCACTGACAACAAACCCTAGGAGTTTTCCGGATCTGACTCCAAAGGTGTACTTGTTGGGATTAAGTCTGAGTCTGTACTTCTTCAACCTATCAAACAGTTTTCGTAGATGATCAAGATGCTCTTCTTCAGTCTGTGATCGAGCTATCATGTCGTCGACGTCGACCTCTATCTCGTGATGAATCATGTCATGAAATAACGTCACCATGGCACGCTGATAAGTGGCGCATGCGTTCTTCAGTCCGAACGGCATGACCTTGTAGCAAAAGGTGCCCCATTGTGTAACAAAAGTTGTCTTCTCCATGTCTTCAGGAGCCATCTTGATCTGATTGTAACCGGAGAAACCATCAATGAAGGAGAAAACCTTATGCTGAGCGATGTTGTCAACCAGAACATCAATATGAGGTAGTGGGAAATCGCTTTTGGACTCGCTTTGTTCAGATCTCTGTAATCCACACACATTCGTACCTTGCCATCCTTCTTGGGCATAGGCACCACATTAGCCACTCACTGTGGATAGGAAGTAACAGCTAAGAAACCGGCGTTGAACTGCTTCATAACTTCGGCTTTGATTTTCTCTGACATCTCAGGAAGCATACGACGAACCTTCTGTTTCACTGGGAGAAAACCTTCTTTTGTCGGCAATCGGTGTACCACAATATCAATGTCTAAACCCGACATGTCTTCGTATGACCAAGCAAAAACCTCAATATAGTCTCGTAGCATCTGAATCAATCTCTTTTTGACAATGTTCCCAAGACCTGCTCCTATCTTGATCTCTTTTTTGTCTTTAGCAGTACCCAAATTCACAACCTCAATTGTCTTTATCAATCTCTTCTTGCTGTAGAAGCCTGCCAAGTTCTCCTAGAACTTCACAATCTTCCTCTCCTGGCACTTTAGAGTTTATTGTTCAAAACATAGAAAATACGAAAAGCAAAACAAAAACAAAAGCAAATACTCCTATCTAAAGGAGATTGGTATGACGTCTTCAGTCTTCCAATTGCTGAGTCCGTTGTCAGGAGTTGGGAAGATCCACTTGCTGATGTCGAAGTCGCTGTTGTCGTCTTCTATAGCATGGACTCCATTCTGGCTGATGCGGAAAGGATGTTGGCCAAGACGTCACAAGCGTATCATCTTCTGTCCACTGATGGTGAAGCCTAAACCAGTCTTGTTAGATTTGAAAGGAAGATCAGGGAGCTGTCCCCATATAGTACTACTTGCTTCTTCAACAGCAGCATGAGCATCCTTTAACGAGGCCATCCTAGGCGGAACTTGCGTAGCTTCAGGAGTGACGGGAGAGTCACAGCATGACTGGGATTGTTTCAAAAGCTTGACAGGAGTCTCAAGAATTCACCGTCCACCCTCGAGATATCGGATGATCAGAGATGACCGACCATATATTCTCTTCACCATATAATGTAACAACCTTCCTTTCACCGGGTACTTCACCGATGCAGTGGTAGAGGTAACGTCCCCATGTATCCAAGGGCCCAAGTAGGCAAGAGTAAGTCATGGATGTCCATGACAAAGAAAACAGAATCAAAAGTCTGGGAACCGACTTTAACAGGTAGAATGAGCTCTCCAAGTACTGTTCGTTTAGAACCATCAAAAGCTCTCACAATAATGTCAATGGGTTTCAGAACCAATCCTTCAACATCGAGTCGATCAAAAGCAATCTTCGGAAGGATATTCAGAGCAGAACCGGTATCCACCAAAACATGAGATAATGTAACGCCCTTGCATTCAACAGAGATGTGCAAGGCTTTGTTGTGTTTCCTTCCGACAGGAGTCAAGTCAGCATCAGAGAAGCCTAGGCCGTTGTTGGCAGCCAGGCTAGCAATACAAACTTCGAATTGATTAGTAGTAGTGTCTTGCAATATGTGAGCATTCTTCAGAAACTTCACCAAGGCTTTATCATGAGCCTCAAAGCACAAGAGCAGAGCAAGCATCGAGATCTTGGACGGAGCCTGTCCCAACTGTTCCACAACATTGTAGTCACTCTTCTTGATAATCGCACTCTCCATTTCTCGCTTGAGGTGTCTTCAAGAACTTCCTTTGGCACTTCCGGCCGAAAGGTGATGAGTCACGGTTCTTTCCTATAGTCTCGAACCGGTTGAATAGTTGGAATGCGAAATGAGTCGCAGTGTCTTTTGAGGAGAGATATCCGAGAGAATACTCTTCCGATTCTGGTCACCTTACTTGATCCGGTGATGTTGTCAATGTCAGGAATGGTAGCTTCAACTGTAAGATCTACAATGGTCAGAGGGTCTTGCTTGACGCCATGATAGTAAACCTCAGATCCATAGTCCCAAGGGATAGTTTTGTTAGAGGAATATGGAACTGGTCTGGGAGAAGTAATGATAAGAGGTGCCACTCTAGGCACAGGATCAGAAGAGGAAATCCTTATTGTGTTAACATTAGCATAGTCTTCTGGGAAATCGTCACCCCATCCGGTTTCCTTAACATCTTCAATAGGAATCTTGTAGCTCTCAGGAACAGTATACTTCAGCATGTAATCAAACTTTCCACTTGGTTGCCCCAAGGTATCCCACACATTCGCATAGCCATTCACATCTTCGATCTTCGCTTAGACATGTCTTCACACGCATTCTCCATGTGGTTTCGTAAATAGTATTTCACTATCCATCATGCATCGAACACGCCTTCTCAACCAAGCACAACCATCGTGCGATGGGCACCAACGACAATTCTCCGGGCATCCTGGTTGACACCGGCTTGCAGAAATTCTTCTTAATACCATCGAGGAATGGTCAAGTAATCAACTCTGCTTTTAACATGTGTTGAAAGGCTTGTGACAACGGCATGTTGATCTTCGTAAACTGTCTTCGTGGCGCATTCCGGCTACGCGCGTTGTCTCGCTGAGGTTGTGTTGACGTAGGATTGGAGATCACAACTTCCCCCACAGATTGAGCACGGTCAGTCCTGGCTCGGCTTTTCTGACCATATACGGCATTGGCTTCTTTCTTACCACCAAAAGATCTCTTCGCAGCATTTGAAGATGAGTCTACATGAATCCTTCTGCTCTTGATACCAGCTTCAAAATACGCTCTCCTGTCAATATCAGCTCGGTGAATCCGACTGAAGATTTTCCAATCAGATGATTGAAGAATGGGCATGTCAGTGTTCCCATAAACATATCAACCAACTTCCTATTGGACAAGGGTGGTTGAACTCTGCCTGCTAGATCTCTCCATTTCTGAGCATATGCTTTGAACTTCTCATCACGACCCATAGACATGCTTTGTAGTTGCATGCGAGAGGGTGCCAATTCAGCATTGTACTCATACTGTCTATAGAAAGTATCTGCTAAGTCACTCCAAGTACGGATACGGTCATTCTCTAGCTGATAATACCACTCCAATTGAGTTCCGGACAAACTCTCTTGAAAATAATGCATCCACAACTTTCTCATTAGTGGGGTTGATCTTCCAACATAGGACTTCAAATTTTGATAGGAAATGCCATCATATTTGGAAAAAGTTGAACTTTGAACTTTGAGGAATCACCACCAGTGGACAAGGCTCGATCATCAAAATTCAGCCCGACATCTTCGTGTTTTCTACAAGATTCGACGGTCTTCAAGTTGCTTGTACTTGTCATCTTCATCGAGTATCGGTCAAGATCATAGTGATCTTCTATGTCTTTCTCAGGTTCACGTTGATCGCCTTCGTCATTGTCCTTGACACTTCCCCGCCTTGACACTTCCTTCCGAGAGCTCTATCCGCTGACCACTTTAGGACCACCTTTGTAACGTCTGCCCATGTTGAGAACACCAACGACCCTCTTCTTTCTGTTGATGTGCTTCTTCAAATCTTCTTGGCCTTGGACCAAGCTGGTGAACATCTCCTGGAACTGAGCATTTTGAGCCTGGAGATCTTTGACAGTCTGTTCAAGAGCCATTTCTGATAAAATAAATAGCGAGAAAATGAGAAACCAATCTTCATGTACCTGTTATGAGATGTTATGCCATGATATGCGATGTTTATGCAAATGCAATGCAATGTTTTCAAGGACCTTAGGAATTTAAATTTGTTAAACAAGCACGAACAAACATTTATTAGTTCTCTTTTATTCCTTTTCTTTTTAAGTACAAAAGATAGTTCAAAACAATAAAATAAAAGAACAAAATCCTAAAGCTCTAAGTCTCCCATGGGCGCTTCCTCTTGGTACCGAGGTAGGCGTTGATGTTCCGCTCCTCGTGAAATAGCTTTGTCAACTCTAGTACCTTCTTCTCGCTTGCATAGCACTGAGCTTCAAATGTATCCCTTTCTTCTTTAAGCTAAATCCAGGATCTCTTCAAGTCTTCAAAATCAATAGGCATGTTAGGAAGGGGAACAATATAGGGTACGTCACCTATAGCAACAGGTTCCATAATTACTAGTAAAACAGGCGTGAATGGCATTATGAGGTTTTGAGCTCGAGCTCGCACCCATTTGAGGTAAGGTTCCCAAGGAATGGAGTTTTGGTGCCCCAAAGTCTTGGTATCGCCTTCTTTACCATGCCCCAAGCGTGTATGAACCTTCGTCGGTAATTCTAGAGATCATGGTTGTAATCGAACACAATATCTTGGAGAAGCATATCATGTGGACCATCTCTTCGAGCAAAACCAAACTGACGTAGAGCTAGAGAAGGGTTGTGGTAATACCTCCTTATACCAAGGAGTGGTACATTAGGAATTCTCCACAACGCTAATCTAATGTGAAGTCTTTTGAGAGAAAAGACTCCAACGGATATCCGAATGAGAGAGTGACATTAGCCTTGAGACCATCTCACCTTTGTTCGCTCTTCAAACTCGATGGAGGAGGGAAATAAACCACCTGGAAAGTAACGGTATGCAACACATGAGAGTTCTTTGTCTTTTAGTAGAACGAGTGTGGAGAGAATGTAGGATGTCTCCAAGTAAAGTAGGCACAGGATTGCGAGTAAGAAACAACTTGATGGCGTTGACATCTATGAATTGATCCGAGTTAGGAAATAGAACCAAACCATAGATTAGCAAGGTCACAATGTCTTCGAATGCTTGAAAACTCATAGCTTTGAGGAATTCTCGTGCTTTCTTAATTAGTAACATAGAAAGTAAACCCTTAACTCCACTTCTTGTTTCCCAATTGGCTTCAATGTCTGAGCGCTTTAGATGTAATGCTGATGCAATGTCTTCGTACCTAGGAACCTTTTCTAAACCGGTGAATGGCATTTGGTCAAGAATAGGTACCCCAAGTAGCTTAGAGAACTCTTCCAAGGTAGGAACCAATGATAATCTGAAATGTAAAGCAATGGTGTTTCGGATCAAAGAACTGAATAGACGGCATCATATCTTCTTCAAAACTGGAGATAACCAAATCAAGTAGATAACCATGTCTTTTGATGAACTGGGCATGATCGGGAATTTCTGAAACCAATTCTTTGAGCTGAAAAGGTATACCCATGAAGTTGATTTGGATAGTCTTTCTAGAAGCCATAATCCCTACAAAACAGAGCTAAGATAAATCCCTAGGTCCTTGAAATAGTTAGAAATGATATGCAATGCGATGATGTCATGATGTCATGTTTAGCACACACAAACAAATCACACAATGGGCCTAGGTTTAAGGCTTGCAAGAGGTATAGGTGATTACCCCACCAAAAATTTGAGTTGGTTCATCCTGTCCTATAATAGTAACCGAGTTCTAGGAATCTCATATCATTGATCTTTCTCGTAGGCGTTTATTTCAATACGACAACCAAGTGGTCGACCGAAAATATTCCAAAATTCTGATCTTAATGAGCGTAGCATCGAGTATTAGCCAACCTTACTCTGCACCAAATCCGACCATCTCACTACCTTCTAATGGCCAAGATGGGTAAATTAAGGTTCTAAAAGTTTAGTTAGTGCTGATGACACCACGCAGAAGCCAAATATTATCCTCAACTTGGAAATGAAGAGTATCAGGACATCCAAAGTCTCACACTAACGTAGCCATCATGTTGACCATTTCGATATACGTCTAACGGTCGCAACGATTTATTGCTACTTACCTAAGGAAACCTAGATCCGGGTGTAGGATCCCCCACAATTATAATACCCAAGCAACCCTAAGGTATACTCTCTTTAGGGTGTCTCCCCGGCAGAGTCGCCAGTTCTGTAATACGGTGAACTGACTTTGAGAATTTGTTTTGCTTTTTATCGCAAATGTGCGGATAGCAAGAGTCGCCACCGACTTTTCTTTTATCCAATTAAGGGAAGCTGAAAAGAACAGGAAAATACCTTCGTTAGATTCTGAGTAAGGGAGAAGGTTATGAAAAGGGAAGGTATTAGCACACCTTTTCATCCGTATTTATCTACGGGCTCTTAGTTGCTCTTAGATCACTTTAAAATTGTGCTTTCTGTGTGTTTGACAAAAATGTTTTGAAAAGGCATTTCGCTTGACTTTGTAATGATTAATGCAGAATGTATACAAAGTGTTCTAAATGTTTCGCTTTTCAAAAGAGTTTGAACTTTGAAAAAGTGTGGTGTGAAAAGTATTTTGATAGAGCAAGCAACTAAAAGTCTTATTACCTACTCGTAATGGTCGTTGTTGTTTTACGCCTTTAGAATAGTGCTATTCATACCATTAGTTGGTAGGTAACCCTATTCTGGATGTAGAAGGGACATTCAAGGGACATCGGATGGTCATAGAAGGCAACTTATAGGAGTATCCTAGCACATTCGAAGGGACTATCATCATTTTCGTAGGCGACAATCGAGGGTCAAGATCATGTATTCGTAGGCGACATCGTGGGTCTATGATCTTTGTATCGAGGGGACTATGTGTCATACCCCAATTTTTGACCTAATATACCACCTTACATTTGCATCATTGCATCACTAACAATTTAGAACAACATTAATCGGGTGTAGCATTCATGTGTCAAATTAGGGTTTCACCAGATTTTCATCTGATTCAAGAGACAATCAATTAGGGTTTGAGTTTTACTCACTTCATTTGACCTACCTTGATCAAAATATCAACCTTCAATCCTCAGATATCCAATTTTTCTCATAGATCAATCGAGGATCGACCAATTAGGGTTTTGATCGAGGATGAGTATTCTTTGACTTTTTGAACATTGAATGACTTTTTTATCTAGATATTGGTCATTATATCTTAGATACAACATCTTGACCTAATTTCTGGATTCAAAACATCACAAAAGTTCACAGACTTCATCAGTCAATTTCTAAAACATCTGATGAATTTTCATCTACACAGAAAAGTCAAACTTTGACTTTTGGTCAACTTTTACAAGACAAAACTTTTTCAATCATCAAAATAATTCAAATGATCCATCATGATCATAAAAAATCAAAGAATTTGAAAAGTCAATAAAGTCAAATTTTCAACACTTAGAAAAATTTCTAAGTGTTAAAATTTTGTATTTTTTCCAAACTTCATGCCATTTTTTCACCTAGTTCCACTTTGAATTGGAAAAAACTCAAAACATGAAAGTTGTAGCTCTTGAAACAAGCTTTCCAAAATGTCCAAGAACTCTCAAATACATGGAGTCTAGCTATACTTTTGAAATTGACACATAAGGCTCCATGAACATGGTTTTCAAAGTTCAAAATTTCAAATTAGAGGTCATTTTTTATTTCTTCATCTAGAAGCAATGCCACCTTGCCAAAATTGAAGATTAGAGCTGATAAATATCAGATAGAGGTAATAATTTTAGGATTGGATCAAGTTGGAAAAATTACACATGGTTAAAAGAGGAAGCTTCCTTTTCCTTTTACAAAAGTCTTTCTTGCCCTTTAAGGCAACTTTGAATTACAAATGCCATGTACTTCTGCCTAATTTTGCAGAACTTTTGACCTATAAATAGAGGTCATGTTGGCCATTTGAATATACACCAAAGCAATGCAAGTTCATTCTTTCCTTCCACTTTCTCCAATTTCTTGAATTATAGTTCAAAGTGAGGATAACTTGCAATTTTGAAATTAAGTGAAAACTATGATGAACTTTGGTGTCAAACACATTTCATAATCAATATCAAACTTGTCTAAAACATAAAAACAATATGATCTAAGCTAGAAATTACATGCCATGGTCATTATGCTTGCAAAACTGCCTTAGGATTCGAATTCTTGGTTAGGCTTGATTAACTTGTGTTCCAAGCATCCAAACATCATCCATGAACATCATATGAATGATCCAGACCCTTAACAACTAACTGTAACAACTTTAACATAGAAATCGAGCTTCCGTTTTCAGTTGATACAGGTGGACTTGGCTGGAGAGTTCCAGGGTGATTCGAGGCAAGCAGGGTGATCATACACCTTCCCTAACATCCGTTGAAGCTCAAACAATCATCAAACCAATTATGGAAACACTCCAACACCATCTTCGATCTCAGCTTGAACAGGTGAGAACTCAAATTTCAATCTCATGATTCCTTGCATTTAAATGAAAAAACTCTTGGCCATTTGTTTTCTGCACCTACCACGATTCTTAACCCTCAAACAATTTGAAAAATCATCAACCATACATCATTTCAATTAGGATTTTCGTTTCCAGGGTTCTTCGTGATTTCTGGAAATTCAATCGTGTTAGACCAAAAATAAATGCAATTAACATCCACCGTCGTGTTCCTTGTGAAAAATCGAGCAACTTTCATGTTTACTTCATCCAATTTCATTAAGAAACAAGGATTCTAGCATGGATTGAAGAATCTGAGAATCAAAGATGAAGAACAGGGGCTTCGCGCGTGTTCTTGAGTTTTCAAATTTAAATTTTCCAATGTTTTATTAACACGTGTTTTGATTCAAAAACACAAAAGCACGTTTGTCCCAGTGGTTGCCAGCACACTCGTAGTACTTTCTGCCACGTAGCCACCCCAATGGTCATGGGTTCAAACCTCCCATGGACCATTTTTTTCAAACTTTTTCATATTTTCTTCATTTTTCTTACAAACTTCAACATTTTTTTTAACCAATCAAAACTCCTCATTTTGAGGTGATTTTTTGTACACTTGTCAATAAATGTATCTATTTTATGATAGTGCAAAAATTTTCAGAAAAAACTTTCATCTGATTATGTTTTAATCGAGCCGAAAACGATACTTCGGACACTTTTCAAAACCACTTTAAAAGGTGAATTTTTCAAACTTTTGACTTCTAATTCTTTTCAAAACTTCTCATAAATGAACTTCACATTTCAAAATGCCTTCAAATAACATTCTTCAAAACTTTTTATCAAACTTGCATCATTTTTACCATGATCGATCCGATTTAAACGATAAAACTGAACTCGTTTTCTCTCGATTTTCAATCGATCATGGGCCTCACGTGTAAGTCCCATAACATTCTTATATGTACATATTTTCTCCTTGTGCATACCAAAAACATTCTTTATGTACATAATTATTTTTTGTACATATCAAACTCTCTTCGACATATAAAATTTTATCCGACATACATATGATATTTTTATACTCAAGTACAGGAAAACTTCGATCGTTTGTTTTCACTTCACTTGTGTATACACAAACCAACATTCTTTATGTACACACATATTTTCCTTGTACATATCAAATTCTTTTCATGCAAACTTTTATCTATACATAATACATATACCTCTTACGGATAAACTTCGATCGTTCGTTTCGTTTCGTCTGTACATATACACTGAATACCATTGGTATTGAAAGGAGCATTATTCCCTGTGAAACTGCTTTTAATCCAATGGGCCACCCTTATGGTGTAAGGCCCAACCCTCCTATGTACATCCATCTTTGTCTGTACATAAATACTCGTTCGTGTACATATTCACTTCCTTGTATACAATTCAAACTTGTAAATAATCGTTACGCTGCTTTAAACGCTCGCTTTACGTATACTTGTTTATATTTACTTCATGAACTCTTGTAAATAAACATCATGCATTGTTTATATTTCCTTCATAAACTCCTCGTGAATACATATCACACACACACTTGTTTATACAACTGCTAGTTATAACATAACAACTAGTCTAACCAATAGGTTCCCATGCTTATAACCTCCTCTTGGGCTTCATACAAGACAACTCTCCCACAGAGTTAGCCTCTCTTGGATTTGTACAAAGAAACTCATTCATCCGAGTTTAGCCTCCGCTTAGGCTTCATATAAGACGACACTCCCGCTGAGTCAGCCTCCTTGGGCTTCGCTCAAAAGAACTCCTCATTGAGTTTAGCCTTCTTGGGAATCATACAATGAAAGAGACCATAAAATCTCTTAATGACCTCCTATTGGGCTTCCAATACAAAGAATCACCCCGTAGGATAGAACCTCGAGAGTATAATTTCCGGTGAAATTGCTCTTGATTCCAAAAGGATGGTTTCCGGTGAAATCCTTTTAAAGACAAAGCCACCATACCCTATAGCTTCCTCTCGAGCTTCATACAAGGACCTCGATGACCTCTAATGCCTCCTCTGGGCTAACAATACAAGGACCCATGGGCTTTAAAAGCATCCCTTTAATCCAATCAATTTCTCCTTGAGATTTAGACATCTATCATCTCTATGGAAGAAGTATCTCATCTATCACATCACATACAACAAAACTTTTCAAACTGCTTTCAAACAAAAACATCTCTTAATTGTAAGTGGTAACGCTTGTACGCTCAAGCAAAACACCCAATGCTTACAGTTTAAAGATTCAATCATTTTTCAAACATCTTTCTTAAACATGTAAGTGGTAACTCTTGTACACTCAAGCAAAACACCTAATACTTACGATTTAAAGATTTCAATCACCAAACTTTTCAAAATGTAGGTGATGAAATAGATTAGATACATTTTTCATTAAGATGACATTTGTCTGTCTCTTACTAACATCCCGTTGCTTTCCACTAGCATAAGTGGGAACTACGATTGCTCTGACTTTCTCAACATCCTTTTGAGAATACGTAGGCACAAGGTCTCATCCTTGCCGAGCAAATTTATTTCTCCCCGCACCAAACAAACCATAGATCCCTTTAGATCCGAGCTACAAATGCTCGATTCCCATTAGGGATATGTATGCGTAAGATCCATGATCTTTGCGAGCACAATAATAATAAACACTAGGATCCCACATAATCTATCCTTCTTAAAATCCCAAAGGAGAAACTTTCCCAATCATAGAAATAGCAATTAAAACACACAAACATATCAAACATATTCATATATAAAGCTATAGATAACTATATATATTTAGGGTGCTCCATCTATTCCCTTTATATAACAAACCCCCTTACTCAGAATCTCCCCAATGCGTTGCGTCTAGTTTGCACTAGTCGTTACGCATATCAAAATCAATTGAGAGTATTAACAGCTTTCCCCTTTTTCATAATCATTAAATCATCTTTCTTGTGTTGAAAATAATAAAGCTTGATGCTCGCGGCATCTTTATAAAACAAATCAAAAGAGTAAATTGTTTCGAGCCAGAGGGTCTGAATTCATATTCGCTTCTCTAGCACGACACCTTTTAACGCGAACACTATGATGATTTGTTTTGAAGGCAACGGTGCTAGAATACCTCTACGTTCGAGGGACTTGACCATTTATTCGAAAGGCAACGAGAGAGATTACTCTAGGGGGTGCATGTGTGAAAAGAGTGTGTCAATTGAGATATGTATTATCTTGGAATTATGAGTGATCTATGTCCAATTTTATCTTGCCATACACGCCTAATTACAAGCAGTTTATAGGGTGCAGAAAGTAAATTGCGGAAAGTAAAGTGCGGAAAGTAAATGTCCTATGCTATTACGTGGCTTTGGGGCAGTAACATAATAAGAGTGCGGCAAATAAAAGTCCTAATTAAACTATTACATCCCATAGGCAGTTACATAATTGAAAAAGAAAAACAAGAAAATCGTTCTAAACGCTACAACCGTGAATGTATGCATAATCGAAATACGAAAATTGCATAAGAAGAAAATGTTAGTAAAAAGCATGATTTTTGAATGAGGAAAAAAGTTTTTGATTAGTAATGACATTAATATGATAAGATAAATTTTTGGTAATTTTCTGAATCGATTTGGTAATTTAAAAGCAATTAAAAGTTATTTAAATAATTAATTAGTAATTAAATTAAATATGCATGCAAAAATAATAATTTTTATATTAAAAATTAAATAAGTATTTTTCTGATGATAATGCAAAAAAGAAATATTTTTTTGGAGTTTTTTAGATGCATGATAAAAATATTTGAAGATAAATTAAATTAACATGAAAATATTAAAGAAAATAGAAAAAAATAGAAAAATAGAGTTAGTTTCAAAAAAGCAAAAATATATTGGTCTTGCCAGGATTCGAACTGGAGACCTTTGCTTCACACACACGCGCCATGACCAACTGAGCTGGAGCGTCCAGGTGTTCAAACAATGAAACGAAAGCATTATAAGCGAAACTGATTCCTGATGCCCAGATTACGCGTGAAGAACATCATCTTCTTCGTTTGAATTTTTGAAAACTTAGCTTCGGCTGAGTTCGACGCTAAGGCCCCTGCATAATTCGAAAATCAAGCACAAGCAATATAAATGAGATTCAAAGGCATGGTTCGATTGGAAACATTGTTCTGAACACGATGGTGGTGTTCGTTTTGTCCAATTTTTCCTATTTAGAGAAACCCTAAAACGTAACAAGAAACCCTAACTATGGTGAATCACGTTTCAGGCCACGGAAATGCAATTGGATTGTCCAGAAAGCTTGCAAACTTCAAACTAAACACAAAGCAAACATTAAAACACGTTAACAATGCATGAATGATAGAAATCGAAATTTGAAAAAAGTGTGACAAACCGAAATCGTGTTCTCTCAATTCTTGATGTTTTGAGAGTTGTAAAGGTCTCGAATGATTCTAAAGACACCAAGGAACGTGTTTGGATGCTTGAATTAATGAATCAAGCAAAACAAGGCTGCAAGTTGCTTGAACTCCACGGTTTTTGGCTTTAGGTTAGGTTCCTCCAAGCAATTTTTCCGTCTTGTTCATGTTGTATGCATTGTACATTTATAGTGGATGGATTTTTCAATTGAAGAACAAATATTGATCAATCAATGTAAAATTATTTGATTTTGTACAAAATCAAATATTTCTTTTTTGATCCAATTTCATCAATTCCTTGCCAAATCAATGCAAATTTCGAAATTTTCCAGCTTGTGTGAGTTACTTGGATCTCAAGAATGAGAGAAAAATCAACTTTGCATTTAATTTTGATTTTATACCTTATTTTTAATTTAATTTGTTTTAAATGAATAAAATCCAAATTAAATAGAAAAATAAAGACAAAATTGTGGCATTGGGCTTGAAGGTTCCAAATAAGATAAGGAACAAGTTTAAACCAAGAAAAACTAGGCCCATTTGCTAAATTTTGATTTTGACAAGTATCTCTTTGTGCACCTCTTCAAAAATGTCCAACTTGTGCAAGGTGTATTTTGCTTAATTTTCCACATTTTTTAGTGTTCTGGTACTTTTTAGAAAGCTCTAAGTGTCCTCTAACCAACCTCTTTGGTTTCATCTCAATTGGAGTTTCCATGCTCAATAAACTTCAAAACAAAAAGTTGACTTTTTGTTGACTTTGAAAAGGACATGTAATGTTTTGATCCATATCTTCCAAATGAAGCATTTTTTGAACATTCTTGTGAGACATGAAGTTGTAGAGAATTGAATTTCCTTCAAAATGAGAGGTGGTGGAAAAAGTTCTGAGAAAGTATGAAGAAGTTATGCTCACCAAAGTTCGCTTGACTTTTCACTAGAAAACCCTAATTTGGAAAGTTTGACTTTTGTGCAAATCTTGAGTTTTCTTGATGAATCATGATCAACCCTTGATCAAATGATGAATGTAAATTCAAAATGAGGATGTTGACCAAAAATCAGGAAGTTTGACTATAGGTTGACCACAGTTGACTTTTTGTCCAATACAATTGATTTTCAACCATCTAAGCAATTATCTGAGGAAATTTGACTTGTGAGGCTTGAAACTTGACATGGAGAATCTTTGAAGCATATGAGGAGGCATGATGACCATTGGAGATGTTGGAAGTCCATCTAGATCTGAGGATAGCCAAACCCTAGTTTGGGTTGATTGTCTAGGAGAGGGTTTGTCTAATCAACCCTTGAGGAATCCTTGAGTATGGATGTATGAAATACGTTGAGAAGTAAGAGGGCAAATTTTAGGGTATGACAGGCTGCACATTAGATGTGTAAGGAATTGGCTGAGCAAGTGAAGGAATTGAGAGGAAAAAACATTGTTGGTATGAGTGCGTTGTAAATGTGTCTTGTTCCTAATGTTATTATTCCACCAAAATTCAAGTACCTAACTTTGAAAAATATAAGGGACAAGCTGTCCAGATACTCATTTGAGGATGTACTGTCGCAAGATGGCGACACACATTAAAAATAACAAGCTGATGATTCATTATTTCCAAGACAGCCTTTCAGGGGGCATCTCTTGATTGGTATATGCAATTGGATAAATCTGACATCCATTCCTAGGATGATTTGTCTGCTTCCTTTTCTAAATAATATCACTACAATACTATCATGGCTCCTAACCGTACGCAACTACAAAATATGTCCCAAAAGGAAAAAGAGTCCTTTAAGGAATATGCCCATAGTTGGGGAGAGAAGTTACTTCCAAAGTTCAACCGCCCTTAGTGGAAAGGGAACTAAATGATTTGTTTATGGGAACATTACCATCTCAGTACTATGAAAGATTGCTAGGGAGTACTTTTTCTGATTTCTCTAACTTGGTGATGGTAGGTGAAAAGATAGAGGAGGGTTTAAAAACTGGTAAGATATCAGGAGGAACTGTTAGTTTGCCTGTTGCATAGAAACCATTCTACAGTTTTAAGAAGAAAGAGGCTGAGGCCAATGCTGTCTATGAGCCAAAGGGTAGAGGAAGAGGATGATAGTTAGCTAGACCTGCTCCTATTCAGGTTCCATACATGCCATACCCTTATGTTGCCGCTATGCAATACCCTGGCATGCCTTATCAACAACAGATGTAGATGCCAATGGCTTTTCCTGCCCAAATTTCACCAAATCAAGCTGCTCAACAACAACAGAGCAAAAGCCCTAGCAAAGGTCAAGTCCAACCTAAGGGTGCTCAGTATCGCAGATATATTAAGGAGGAAATCCAGCTGATTCCCATGACGTATACAAGTCTATTGTCGTATCTAGTTCAAGATGGAATAGTGGTTCCTAGAGAGTTGAAGCCTGTGCATGTACCACCCAAGCCATGGTTCAATGAAAATGCAATATGTGCTTACCATGCTAATTCTCCTGGTCATACTACTGAGTTTCGCATTCGAGTGCAAGGTTCAGGAGCTCATCGATCAAAAATTGTTGACTTTCGCTGATGTTCCAAATATTGCTAGTAACCCCTTACCAGGACATGGGACATCATCGGTAAATGCTTTGGTTGAAGATGAAAGGAACCTAGTTATGGATGTGAATTAATTGAAGACTTCGTTGAAGGTGGTATTTGAAGATTTGAGTAAAGCTAATTTGTTGAAAAATATCCATGATGACTGCCAAGTGTGCCAGGTGGATCCATGACAATGTTCAGAGTTCAAAGTATGTCTACAGAGGTTGGTGAACCAACACCAAATTCAGTTTGGTCGGGCTAATGTAGAGAATGAAGTGGATGTGGTGATACCATTGATCAACAATAGAAGAATCCATGTACCTCTGGTGGTTCCTATCATGGCAGGTGAAGGTCCAGTTACCGCTATCGAACCAATGGTGATATACCCCCCCTGTTCGAATTCCTTATGAAAATACAAACGTTGTACCATGGAATTATACACATGAGGTTGTTGTGGGTGACAAGCCTGTGGTATTGGAAGAACCCTCCGTTGAAAATATTGCTAGTACAAGTAGCATGACCCGTAGCGGTCGTATTTATCACCAAGATTTGACAAAAAGTAGGGTTGCAGAGAAAGTGTTGGAATCCCCCCAAAAGAAAGATGTGGGTGTTGATCTAAATGTAGGGGAGTTGAGGGATGTCATTGGCCCGAATGATGAAACTCTAAAGATTATCAAGAGGAGTGATTACAAGGTGGTTGATCAGCTCGGCCAAACACCTACAAAGATTTCAATTTTGTCCTTACTGAAGAGTTCTGAAGCTCATAAAATGGCCCTACTGAAGTTCCTTGACAATGCGTATGTAACTGAGGATATTACAGTGAACCATTTGGATGTTGCCATTTCAGGCTTGAATGATAACAGTTGCTTATTTTTTACTGATGGAATTGTTATCATTCAAGCCTGAAATGGCAACATCCAAATGGTTCACTGTAATGTCATATTGTGATTAACACTCAGGCTTGAATGATAACAGTTTAAAATGGCCCTCCGAATGGAATTAATCACAATATGGCTCTTCATATTTCTATTACTTGTGGTGAAACACTTCTTGCTAGAGTGTTAGTTGATACAGGTCCAGCCTTGAATGTAATCCCAAAGATAACTCTGGCTCAATTATAGATAGAAGGAGCAGTTATGAAACCCAGTTCTTTGATAGTGAAAGCTTTTGATGGCTCCTGGAGAATGGCGGTAGGTGAGATTGACCTTCCAGTGCTTATAAGACCTCGGTTGTTCAATATCACTTTTCAGGTGATGGACATCTTTCCAGCTTACAGCTGTTTGTTGGGGAGACCCTTGATACATGGCGCCAAAGCTGTTACTTCAACACTCTATTAGAAATTGAAGTTCTTATTGCACAATCAGGTGGCAGAGGTCGGTGGCGAAGAGGACTTTTTAGTTAGTCATTTTTCTGAATTCAGGTATGTTGATATTGGTGATGAAGTGCACGAAACTCTTTTTCAAGCTTTGGAGATTGTGGGCATTGTGCAGAAAGAAACAAAGACTACTGAGAAACCCAAGGGTAACATAGCCTGCTGGTAGGATGTTAAGGCCCTCATTGATGCTGGGAACCCAGAAGGGTGGGGAACAACGGTAGAAGTGTTGGAAAAGAAAGACAAAGGTGGACTCGGATACTAACCCCCCTTTAAGATTAGTGGAAAGTTAGAGACAAGCAAGAAGAAGATCCCTCGCCTTGAAGATACTTTTGTTGCAAAAGGTTTCCGTTCTGGAGAGGCTATCAACGCCATTGATGACGATGAGTACGCAGCTGACTTCTCCAAGATGGTGTTCCGTACTCCCCCTGGTGCTGCTCCTAGGAACTAGATTGTCAAAGATGTTACCCTAATCATTTATTTTTCAAAGTAATTTCTTGTTTTTCAAAACAAAAATCCTGTGCTCTGCCCAAGGCACGAAGGGTCGCTTTGTAGGGCTTATCTCATTTAATGAATAAAATATTTTATGTTCAATAAAAAGCACATTTTTTTATTCATTTTGAGATCCCTTTTTATATCATTTTCGTTTTACTTCCACTTTTCAGTGCATACGAATAAAAACAACAACATTTTCATCTTTTTTATTTATCTTTGTTAAAATATACATACATAGCTAAAAAAGGAAAATCAATCATTTATGCAGATCACCTGAAACTGAACTCATTGAACATAGCCATGCTGTAATTCCTTTTTACTTCGATTTCCCGATCAACCAAGATGAAGATGATGGTGAGGAAGACTGTGAAATCCCTGAAGAGCTAATGCGTCTGGTTGAGCATGAAGAAAAGATGATCCAGCCTCATCAAGAACCCGTGGATGTGATCAATCTGGGGACTGAAGGGGATTGTAAGGAGGTCAAAGTTGGAGCTGCTTTGGATCAAGGGATAAAAGATGAGCTGGTATGTTTGTTGTGAGAGTATGTGGATGTGTTTGCATGGTCGTATCAGGATATTCCTGGTCTCGACACTGATATTGTTATGCATAAGTTGCCATTGAAGCCTGAATGTTCGCCTGTAAAGTAGAAGCTGAGGAGAACACATCTAGAAATAGCCAAGAAGATTCTAGATGAAGTCAAAAAATAATTTGAAGCTGGTTTCCTCTCTGTGTCAGTATATCCAGACTGGATTGCCAACATTGTGCCAGTCCCCAAGAAGGATGGAAAAGTACGGATGTGTGTGGACTATAGAGATTTGAACAAAGCTAGCCCGAAGGATGATTTCCCTCTGCCTCACATTGCTGGTTTAGTTGACAGTACAACTCAGTCTTCTGTGTTTTCTTTCATGGATGGCTTCTCAGGTTGTAATCAAATTAAAATGGATCCTGCCGATATGCTGAAAACGACATTTACACCCCTTGGGGCACTTTCTGCTACAAGGTCATGCCATTCTGATTAAAGAACACAGGGGAAACCTATCAGAGAGCAATGGTAACCCTTTTCCATGACATGATGCATAAGGAAATAAAAGTATATGTAGATGATATGATTGCTAAATCTCAAACCGAAGAAGAGCACATCATTCATCTAAGAAAGTTGTTTGACGGACTGAGGAAGTACAGACCAACAAGTGCACTTTTGGAGTTCGATCTGGAAAGTTACTTGGTTTCATAGTGAGCCAGCGAGGCATTGAAGTGGACCCTGATAAAGTGACGGATATTCAGGATATGCATGCACCAAGAACAGAGAAAGAGATTCGTGGTTTCTTGGGATGTTTGAACTACATTTCCAGGTTTATCTCACATTTGACAGCAACCTGCGAGCCAATGTTCAAGTTATTAAAGAAAGATCAGGCCATTGTATGGAATGAGGATTGGGTTTTCACCCTTGGCTTACTAGTAGAAAACAACTTATAAAACCATTTTCTTTCCATTCAAAAATACCAAAGCCAAACATAGAAGCTTGGAGAGAAAAGAAAGGATTTTGGGAGAGGAAGAGCAAGAGAAGAAGGAGAGGAACAACATGAGCAAGCTTGAGGATGGAGTCTTGTAGAATCATCATGGATCCTCCAATAACTTCAAGTAAGGGGTTTGATTTTCCTTTCCATATAGTTAGGGTTTTGGTTGATATATAGTTTGGATTGGGGAAAAATTGATAGTTGATTTATATGGTTTAGTTGGTTGATTGTTGGAATGGTTTAGTAAAGTTGGATTAGGAGTATGGATTATGGATGTGTTGTTGCTAGTGTTGTAGTGTATCAAGTTGTAGGATGGAAATGGAAAAGAAAAAGTATAACAGTAAAACATAAAAACCAGAAATAAGAAACTGTAAAAATGAAATGCAGGGAAGGAGATAAAGAAGTGGCACACCAAAGGGGGGAGGCGCCCACCCCACAAGGAGAAGCGACCATCTCCGCGGTAGGTGCCCATCCCACAAGGGGAGGCGACCATCTCCATCCCTAAGGCGGCCGCCCCCTAGCCATCACACCCCATGGGACGCACGTCCCCTTGTAGCATGGGAGAAGGAACGTTTTCTGTAGTTTCCATTTTCTGTATGCATGTTTTGCTGTTTTCTGTAGAAAATGAGTTTCTGCATAATTTTCTGTTGATAGCTTCTGTTTGTTTCCAATATCCCAATTCCACCTAGTAACACTTTATATCACTAAGATATAACTAGGACATAAGTTAGCCAATTAAATTTGGAACCCGATTATGTTCCGATTTTCCGATTTCGGTAAATTCGACGACGGAGCAAGTTGCTCCCAAATCAATGAAAATTGACATGCTAGCCAAGTTCGGCGTGTAGAACGTAGTGGTGAGGTTAGTTTTTAGAAATTACGAGTTTTTACGAGATGACCCGAAATAGGCCAATTTACGGTTAAATTGAATCAGATTGCGTTTTAGTGGATTTAAGGTACGAATGGACAATCCGATTTCGATGTCGATGATTTTGATTAATGTCGGTTATTAAGAATGACTTTCGCGACGATTATTGGTGTTTTGACTATTTTTCCGTTTTTGGAATTTGGTGAATTAATTGATAATGATGCGGTGTGAATAAACATAATGTTTGCGACGGTGTATTTATTACAGAATACTTGTTGATATACGATGCGATGATATATATCTTTGTACATGATGATGTGACGATTATATTGATGTTGTTAATAAATGCTTCTGAATTGTGAATGCATGATTTTTGATGATGATGAATTATTGGTGATGTTTTGTGAAATTCCTGGCAGCAGATACGTGATGTCACAGAGAATGTTATGACACACTATCTGACACTCTGTTAACAATTTACACAGTAAATATAAATAACAGTAAAGAACACAATAAGTTGTGTACCCAGCTCAGGTTCTAACTACACCTACATCCTGGGGCTACCAAGCCGTGGAGGAAATTCACTATTAGTAGAATTAATTGTGAATAAACCAACCAGCTTACCTCCTTCACTTAAAACCTACCCAATGCAACTTCAACCTAAGTCCTACTTAGATCTGAGTACCTACTCACTCCCCCTCAACCACAGCAGTGATATCAACCTATTGACTAATTGAATTATGAAGACACACTTCAATAAACTATCTTGATCTCGCTCAAAGCTTTCAATCAAGAGACAAACACTGTGCTTTAAAGCTTTGAGTGATAAACTACCCTTACAAACAAATCCTAGTCCAATGCACTTATCAATTGATAGTTGCTTGGCTCACAAGAGAAACTAGAATTACAAATACCAACCACACTAATCCTAATAAGACACAAATAACAAGTCGTTATCTCTTCAAAATAATCCAAGGCGCAACACGCTTGTAAGTGGTTGAATTCCTTATAGAAGCAGTCCTCAAACATCGCTTTGGGCTTCCATAAAGATAGCTAGGTTCACTTAATTTAATCCTAAAAACATGGTCTTTTAACAACCAATTTAGGTCTAATTAAGATTTAACCTTGCAGCCACGTGAGCATGCTTTCTAATAATGTAAAAACAATATTTAGTACCAACAAACTTCCCGAAAATCTCAGAAAAATGATTCGCAGAATGAATGTCACATCGAATGTCATAACATCCGTTATGACATCAAACTATTTTCGCAATTTGACAACTTTAGCTTCCAGCTCGAAATGTTTTAACATCCTCAAGGTGTAGGATTTATCTTCAATCTTTGAATGTCATGGCATTTATCATGAAATTGCTAAAGCCTAGTTTTACCAAAATTAATGCCAACTTAAAACACTAACAAACTCCCCCTTTGGCACATTTTTGGCTAAAACTTCTTAACACATCAGAGTACCTATGCAGCAGAAGACAAACTAGTTCTAAGCTTAAAGAAACTAGAACCTAGAGATAAGATAAATTCTACCCATACAAAAATCCCACAATTCCCACAATTGCCCACATACAAAATTTAAACAGGCCATACAATTCCCCAAAGACCCAGCCACTGTCACACGCAGTTGCATACAAAATTTAAACAGGCCATACAATTCCCCAAAGACCCAAACATCACACACGCAGCTGTTTATAGTTTCCTGACAATGATTCTTCTCCTTTTAGCCATAAAGGGTCAAGGAAACAATACAATTTCCCAAGCATTCAAGCAAATAATTAAAGGAGGTACCAACAATTATCAAGAGTACAATGTCACAACAATAAGTTACAATCATCCAAACAAAATTGGGAAAAAGCAACACAAGAACAAGAAACAAGAAAAATAACAAGAACAAACATAACAAAATAAAGACAAAAGCAACAGGGGCACAGGAGCAACGACTCAAGTGCTTTCTTCTCCAAAAGAAGCACTATGGAAGGAAGCATCTTCAGAGCCTTCTTCATCAGCAGTTCCTTGATCAGCCTCAACATCTTCATCCATATGAGCAGCATAATCATCACCAACAAGCCTTTCTTCCTCAACCTCTGTGTCTTCCTCCTTCTCAAGAGTAGAGATCAGTTCTTCAATAGTCTGCTTCCTTGCTTCAAGTTCCTAACATGTCTCTTTTAGCACAGCAATGACCTTTGCCTTCTGAGAATTTTCCTTGACATTTGATGTCTCAGCAGATGTCATGACAATGTCAGGAACATGCTTCCCTTGAAATAGTTTGTAGTGGAAGCCAAGGGCAGGAGCTCTTTTACACACTGTATCTCTATTTCCTAGAATGTCAGGGTATTGATCAGTTATAATGCCACACAAGAGGGAGGGAAATGCTATTGGTCCCTTGATAGCATAGTCACAAGATGTTTGAGTGTCTCCAAATATGTAGGATCCATAGTCAAATGTAGCCCGAGTGCCTACCATATATGAATCTTCCCACCATTAGAGATGGTGGATTTGTGATTGGTTGGGACCCGCTAGCGTGACCAATCTTATACAGATGGCAATTTAACACTCACTACTTGTCGAGAGCTTTCCCTAGAGGCCATTGCCTTACTTGTTTGGCAAGTGATGGTTTGACATATCTTGTTGTCGGCTTCTCCAGCTCCGTTGAGCATTAGCAGATCTACCTGTGAAGTTGTTGATCACATTTGGAGAAAACCTGACTTTCCTTCCCCTCACATATATAGTCTGATAGTCAGCTGAGTTCCTATCCCCACGACCATTTGATGATTAATCAGAATTCTTTTCACCAAAACTTCATAAGTTTGAGAAATTCACCATCGTTTCATCAACCCAGCTTCCTTAATCAAGTCAACAATTTCCTTGCAATCAAGAGCACTTTATTTAACTCTCTTCCGTAGTTACCTCTTTTAAAACATACTTCCATCTTCCAGCATTTTCAGATGATGGAAAGAAATGTTATCAATGGCCACTTCAGGCACCTTGAACAGTTTCTCAAGAGTTTGCTTCTTTCTGGGATGAATGTCTGTGACATTCTCTTCAACATTAAAATCAGAGTCTGACTCTGAGGATTCAGGTTCTTTCCTCTTTTTCACAATTGGTGTTCTCTTTGGTCTAGAGCCACCACCAATAGTTTTTACTCTACTTCTCCTTGTAGAGGGTCCAGCCTTGTGATACTTCTCAGTCTTGCACACATCTTCAGTATCTTTCTCATTAGCAGGGCTCTGTGTGACTGCATGTTTTCCCTTCCTTTTCTTCATTCTTTTTGAAATGCTTGGATTGACATTGGCAATAAGATCATTGTCTGAGAACATCTCATCTAAATCAATGACTGGAGGTTCAGTTAAATGATTAGATTCTTGAACTGGTGACTCTTCCAAAATGCTGTCAGAAATGTAGTCATCAGGGACTTTACCAGAGGCACACTTTGCTGGTGATTCTTCAAGAATACTATCAGAAATATAGTCAGCAGGGGCTTTATCAGACTAACATTTTGCTGGGGACTCCTCAAGAATACTTTCAGAGATCTTATCTTCCTTATCAGCAGGGATTTCAGGATTTTTAACTGAAGCATCCACATCATTCTTGATAAGGCATGATCACCGATGTCTCAACATTCTTAGTGACATCTGGATCGATCGCTAAACTAGGGCTAGCGACTTATAATTTAGAGGGTTTGACTCCTGCATGCACCGATTCTCATTTAGGATGTCGGTTACTAATCTAGCTATGGCTATATGAATGACCTTGACCCCTCTCTCGCATCAAGCTTCGGGGAACCAAGATGATGGTACAGAAGTCTTACCAGAAGGAGATGCTTGTGATTTTCTTGCATTCCTTGTGCGTAATTTCTTGACTTTTTATGGGTCAGTGGCAATAGCACGCAGCGGAGTTACCCTCAGTGCTTCAGTATGCATGACTTCAGCATTTGCCCTAGCTTTAGCCATGGAGGGAAATGAAGAGCCTGATTCTTGAGAGGATGAGGATGATGAAGACATTTTTCGCTGATGGTCTTTGAGAGGGTGAAAGTGAAAATGACAGAGAGTTTCTGAGTTTCTTTTGGGAGAAGAAAGAGTGATACTACTTTCAAAAGAAGAAACTATTATATGAGGATGTCTCTTCCTATTCTTGGACCTTTTAAAATAGGGATGAAAATACCCAAATAACCCTCTTAAAATTAATTGAAATAAAGAGTTCCTTTCATCCCTTGTTGTAGGCACAGTTAATTGCTACAACTCCTCATATTGACAAATACCCAATTTGTCCCTTACAGTCTTAAATTGACCAGCCTCAAGAGTTCTAATAACAATGTCATAGTATAATGTCATGCCATTCTGTATGACATTATACTCAGTCAGCATCTGCTTCATCCAGATCATCTGAGAGTAATTGCTACCAGCTGCTATGCATTCAATTTCAACACTGTCTAAAGCCACACAATTTAGCTTCTTGCTGATCCAAGAAGTAGGATTGTTTCTCAAGAAGAACCATCCATCCAGGGGGCTTTTACACAAGTTTTGATCAACACTTTCTCCACTTGTTTTCTTGGACAACTTCAAATGTGGAGGGGTAGGAATCCTAGTGTGGATATCATTCTTCATCCCAAGCTTCTTGACACAATTCCTTGCATACTTGCTCTGAGAAAGAAGTGTTGAGCCTTCCATCAATGTGTCTGACATTCCTTCAGATACTATGTTATTAACATAGATGGAAGTCACCATGATCTTTTCTCCTCTGACATAGAGGGTTTCATCCAAGAATCCTCTCCTGTATCTTTTGACAGTAAGATAATTGGTTATCCTTTCATGCCAGATCCTAGTACTTTTCTGTAGTACTTTAGAAGTGGTTGGATGTCTAGACATTGAGTGTGACATTCTGATTTCCTGTCCAACCTTATACTTACCACAAATTTTCCCTTTGTACATGAAAGATCTTGGTATCCTTCTGACTCCCTCTATGAAACTGATCCTTTTCATTCCTCTGAGGTGTGGATAACCAGATTCTTGCTGCCACAACTTTACTTTCTCTTCACCTGTGTCTGTAGAACTCATAGAGGACAGAGTGGTGTTCTCAGATTCCCACATGTAGCAGTTGTCCTTTGATTTGACTCCTCTCATAATCACTACCTGTTCATCATTGATTACAAGACATTTAGCCTTAGTCAAGTTGACTGTGAATCCCATATCACATAGCTGACTTATGCTAATGAGATTTGCATTCAGACCTTTTACTAGCAGCACTCCATTTAGATTTGGAACTCCTGACCAGTTTGAGTTTCCAACACCTTTGATTTCTCCTTTAGCTCCATTTCCAAAAGTAACAAAGCTGGTAGAATAATGCTTATCATCATTGAGAAGATTCCTGTCTCCAGTCATGTGTTTGGAACACCCACTATCAAAGTACCAATCTTTCTTGGTAGACACACTAAGAGAAGTGTTAGCTACCAGAGCAACAGTCTTCTTCTTCCACTGTTGAGAGTATGATACCCTGTTGGTTTTAGGCTTCACATAAGACCATTGGTTAGGATATCCATGTAGCCTGTAGAAAAAAGATTTTATGTGACCAAACCTTCCACAATAATCACATCTCCATCTTTCAAACTTTTTGTTCATGTTTCTATGATTTTGATGTTGCACCCAATGTTGTGACATCTGTTTTGACATTGGTTTATTAGGTCTGTTCTTCCTTTTGTTATTGACAAACTTCTTAGTCTCCACATATCCTGAGGCAGACCTATTCCCTGTTTTGTGGTATGACATCTTCTTTGCCATAGACTTACCAGGTTTGTTCCTTTCCTGGTTATTAACAGATCTCTTTGCAGCCACATACCCTGAGCCAGATACATTTCCTGTTTTGTGTTGTGACAACTGTTTTGACATTGGTTTCCCATGTCTCTTTTTATTAATATCACCAACAGGATTCTTTTCAGCCACATATCCTAGACCATGCTTATTTCCTGCATTTTGTCCAAGCTGAAGAATTTCTTCCAACTTATCAGTACCAGATGTCAACATTTTGACAGATTTAGACATCTGATCAAGTTTGGAGTTCAGCATTACAATATCACTATTAAGGTGATTTATAGTGGCTGTGTTTTCCTTTTTCTCAGCCTCCAGCTTCACATTCTCAGCTTCCAACTTCTCAATCAGCTTTTTCTGTTCCTCATTTTGCTGACATACTTCACCATTTTTTATACACAGCTTCCTGTAGGTTTCAGCAAGCTCTTCAAATGTCACTTCCTCATCACTAGAATCCATATCAGAATTGTACACTCCAGAGAGAGCAGTGACAAGTTTGGAACCTTCTTCCTCAGACTCACTTCCTGAATCACCATCAGACCAAGTGACAACCATTCCTTTCTTTTGCTTCTTTAGAAAGGTGGGACATTCAGCTCTAATATGTCCAAATCCTTCACATTCATGACATTGGACTTTACTGCCTTGACTTCCTTTTTCTTCTGACTTGGATCTTCTGCTGGAGTCATAAGATCTGCTGATGTCAGATGAAATGTCTTTGACATTTGACCTAGACTTTGGATCAATTCTCTTGATGAGCTTGTTGAACTGTCTTCCAAGCATAGTTAGAGCTTCAGATATCTTCTTCATCTTCCATCTTGCATTCTTTCAATATTGGATACAAGTTATGCTCTTGTTTTTCTTGTCACAGCTTTCACCGATTCCCATCTCAAAAGTCATAAGGGATCCTCTTTAACCTTCAAGGTGCTGATGTCTTGAGCCTCCTCTATTGCAGTGACTTTCATTGCAAATCTCTTAGGCAAGGATCTGAGAATCTTTCCAAATTTCTCTTCCGACATCTTTTCACCAAGTGCTCCCGAGGTGTTGAAATTCCAAGATATTCATGTGAAACTCATGAATAGTCTCATCTTTCTTTCATCTTCGATTCTCAAACTTGGTAGTGAGCATCAAGTCTTGACATCTTTACCTTGGATGTCCCTCATGTAGTTTTGAGAGTGTCCCAAACATCCTTGGGCTCATATTGGTGAACAAGTCTGAAGATATTTCTGTCAATACCATTGAATAGTGCATTCAATGCTTTAGAGTTCCCCAGTGCTAGCTCCTCTTCCTCTTTGCTCCATTCTTCCTCAGGTTTCAAGACAGTAGTCCCATCTTTCTCAAGCTTGGTGGGATGTTTCCATCCTTTGTTAGCAGCTCTCCAAGCTTTAATATCCACTGATCTTAGAAAGGCAATCATACGAGGTTTCCAGTACTCATAATTAGACCCATCCAGAATAGGTGGTCTACCTCCAAATCCTCCTTCCTTATCCATTACGACAGAAACTATTATCCCTAGATCTCACCCAGAAATAACAGGTAGGGTGCCTGCTCTGATGCCAATTGAAATTCCTAGAAGCAGATATGTGATGTCACAGAGAATGTTATGACACACTATCTCGACACTGCTAACAATTTACACAAGAAATATAAATAACAAAGAAGAACACAATGAGTTGTTTACCCGCTCGGTGTCTAACTACACCTACATCCGGGGCTACCAAGCCAGGAGAAAATTCACTATTAGTAGAATTAATTCGTGAATAAACCAACCGTTTATCTCCTTCACTTAAAACCTACCCAATGCAACTTCAACCTAAGTCCTACTTAGATCCGAGTACCTACTCACTCCCCTCAATCACAAAAGGATATCAACCTATTGACTAATTGAATTGTGAAGACACACTCAATAAACTATCTTGATCTCGCTTCAAAGTTTTCAATCAAGAGACAAACACTCGTGCTTTAAAGCTTTGAGTGATAAACTACCCTTACAAACAAATCCTAGTCCAATGCACTTATCAATTGATAGTTGCTTGGCTCACAAGAGAAACTAGAATTACAAATACCAACTGTTACTAATCCTATAAAGATAAAAATAACAAGTCGCTATCTCTTCAAAATAATCCAAGGCGCATACGGTTGTAAGGGTTGAATTCCTTTTATAGAAGCCCTGAAACTTCGCTTTGCCCATAAAGATAGCTAGGTTCACTTAATTTAATCCTAAAAACATGGTCTTTTCAACAACCAATTTAGGTCTAATTAAGATTTAACCTAGCAGCCACGTGAGCATGCTTTCTAATAAGTAAAAACTATATTTAGCACTCAACAAACTTCCTTAAAATCTCAGAAAAAGATTCTGCAGTAATGTCATTAATCGAATGTCATAACATCCGTTATGACATCGACTGCTTTCTGAATTTCTAGCACACTTTAGCTTCCAGTCTTTTTAACATCCTTAGCAGGTAGGATTTATCTTCAATCTCTGAATGTCATGACATTTATCATGACATTGCTAAAGCCAAGTTTTACCAAAATTAATGCCAACTTAAAACACTAACATTTTTCATAATGCAAATATGATGGGATGATATATTTATCTTGATGTGGATAAATTGTGGCGATGTGGGCTTTATGCCAATTTTGATGAGCGATGATGATGTTTTTGTTGTGTTGTTTTATTGTCGATTCACATACATTGCATTGGCGACGATGGGCTTTTATGTCAAGCGACGAGGCTTTTATGCCAAGCGACGAGGCTTTCATGCCAAGTGTTCCTAATTATGGACAAAGCGACGGGTACCACATGAATAACATAGTCGTGTCTCATGGAGTCGGTTATGTTTATATTTGAGTTGTTTGGCGTTGTGTTTTTAATTGAATTGCGACGATATATGATGCTTTGTTTGGTGATGATCTTTATGATGAACATGAAATGAATATGATTTGATAATTTCATGATAACTATGCGATGAATATAAATAATGAGTTTTGTGATGATGTAACTTGATGAAATACTTAATGCAAATATGATGTGATGATGTTCGTGACGATGAGCTTTTATGCCGAAAAGCGACGATGAGCTTTAGCCAATTGTGATGATTTTATTTATGTTGCTTATGTTATTAGCATTGTTTGATGTTGTTGTTATGATTTCATGGTGATGAAAGTTTATGTGTTGTTGTGATGAATTATGCCGATGAGGTTATGGCGATAAATTGTAGATTATACACATTAGAATGACGATAAGAGTAAGTGAATTTTGGATATGTGTTGGAATTGCACTTATTAACTGCACTTTTATAATTCAAACTATATATATATATATATATATATATATATATATATATCATGCCTTAATTATATGTTTTGGAGTATCTCACCTTTACTTGTTTCGCTGCTACCTTTATATTGGTAACGCAAGGTGTTATGAAGACAAAGTTTATAGTCGCTATTAGTCGGGTCTGTCGCCTCCGATACGTAGCACCTGGGGAATAATTATGTTGTCTTGTTGTTGTTCTTTTGTTGTTTTCCTTTTGTAAATAAGAATCATACTTTATGAAAATATGATTTGTTAAGGAAGTTTAATAAAAGAAGATGTTTTGATTTTTATGAATCAATTTATGTTTTCCGGCGATGATATGTATCCGAGATTTTTACTTTAAAGCAAACTGTTTAAAGTAATTTGGTTTTGAAGGTGTGATGCCTCAGTATTGAATTTATGAAATTTTAATTTACTATGACTTTTGCATATAAAACCTTGGGTAATATTGGGTTGTTACATTAGTGGTATTAGAGCAGGTCGGTCTGTCGGCCATGTTATTAATGTGTTTAACCCTGTTGTATGTGACACGTGTGTGAAACACTATCGGTACTTGCTTGTTTCTTTTGTTGTCTGCAGAGATGAGTTTGAAACAAGTGGGGGAGAAGTTTTACTTCTTGGTGGTGCTTGTGGCTTAGGATGGAGCCTCAAGCAGGGTTACGCTTTGGTAACTTGAAGTGTAAGTTTGAAGATGCTGTTGTAGTTTGGTAAAGATGGTTTATGTCACCATCATGATTGTTGACTGTCTATTGACAAATTGAGGAACTGATCACCCTTAATCTCTTGTTGATAGTAGTCGGGATTTATGTTGGTTGGGATGGACTTGTCTTGCCATCTTAATAGTGTATGAAGTAGATGAGTTAGCACAATGTGGTGCATGGTTACTTGAGTTATGAGAGAATTTGGATTTTAGGGAGAAGCAAGATTTTGGCAAGCGAGCTTCTTGTTGTGATTCTTCTGAAGCATGTTGTGAAGATGTGAGTGAATTACCGCCGTAGTGCAAGGTGAAGTTTTGATGGATTTAGTTTCTGGAATTAGTTGTGATTCGAAGTATTCTTAAGGGATGTTTGCTTCTGAGTTGGAGTTGAAAAGCCAACTTGAGGGTTGGTTTGAGCAGAGTTTGTTTATTCGAGCGGGTCGCCGTGGATTGCTACCGTTGTGTTGTTAGAGAAGAGCAAAGGTTGCCCGGGTTGGTGTGTCGTTTGCAGTCGAGGAACAAAGTGGATATTGAGAACAAGTGTCTACTTCCGAGGATTGATATTAGGATGAATCAGTCATTTGGAGTTTATGTGTTTAGTGAGATCGATGTGAAGTCTGGATGTCTACAGGTTAGTGTGAGAGCTGAAGATGTTTAGACAATGTTTTTCAAGATAGTGTATGGTCTTGGCAATTTGTTGATGTCATTAGTGTGGCTAATACGTCAGGTATGATTTTGGAATGTTCAGACAGTACTCTCATTAGTAGCTGTAAGAGTTATTTCGTGTTCATGGATATTATTTGGTTCACATCAAGTTAAGGAAATTGTGGCAAGCATCCGAGGGTTGCGTTATCAGTAGTGAAGTTACACTAGTGCATGTCAGTATTCTAAAGATAGAATTTTGAACTGTTGGACGAGAGTGCTTTAAGTAAGTGACTTAGACGATGATATTTTGGACAGTTCCGCGAAGATTTATTTTGTATCTTGTAGAAGACTTCGAGGGGTTATTTCAGAGCTTAGAAGTTCGTTTGTTTTGGATGGTTAGCTTTGTGAGTTTGATGGAAGATCTTTTTAAAAGTTGGTATTGATCGTGGGTACTTTGACTTGAGATGGTTGATTCGCTAATTGGACTTCGCAATGGGAAGCGAATTTGTTTGAGCCAGTGGAAAGTTTAGCGAATGCTTTGATTTTGGTCTTGTTTAGTAATGAAGAACCTTGTGCGGTGTATTATGATATTCCATTTTGGACTTAAGATGTATTTCGTCATAGAGTTGGAAAAGTGTATTGCTACCTTGGAACGATTTGATTTTCATGAGGGATAGTTGTTGGACGCGTGAGTTAGAGTTTGATGTGGTTGTGCTCATTTGATATCTTAAAGGTGCAAATTTTAACAACGAGGAGATTGGAATTGTTGAAGACAATTCATGTTTGAGTGTGATCTATAAAGAGACATCGTCTGTTGTCGAGTTTAGTATGTTGATATCGCGGTTAACCCAAGAATATCTGATTTGGGATTTTATTATTTTGAAGAATGGTGCATGTTTGTTTTGGGACACTTGTTGAGATTAAGCTCAGAAGGTTATTAAGGATTTGTTCACTACTAACAAATGGATTTCGTCGGATACTAATGGTCGCGGTGGATTATTAGATCACGACTAAGATAAGTCTTGACGGCAAGGAATTTTGTGACGGTTTGGTAGCCACGGGTACCTTAAGATGATTGATGTGTTATAAAGGAAAATGTTCTATTTGTGACTGAAGTCGGTCGCGACGGTGTTTGTGTTGGATTCCATAAAGTTTATGTTAGTTATGGTTCTAAGTCCGACCTGTGTTGTAAGTCAAGAGTATGAGACGACATTGATGGGTTGAGTTCTTGAGAGAGTGTTTTGGGTTTGAATTACCACTTTGGAAGATTGAAAGTTATGAAAGGTGTTTCAAATAAGAAGCCTGTGTATTGATCGTTGCGACGGTGTGAGGATGGTGAATACTTAATACAAATTTTGGGAATTGAATTGTTATAAGGGGAGACTTCATTAAAGTCAAGTGTATACGTCGAAGTTTAAAAGTGAATATTTGGACAATATTTGAAAAGGTCAAACTATGTCGTGTATTTTAGAGGATCAATGGACGTGGATCAATCAAGAATGAAAGAGTGATTTTTTCGAGTTGATGAGGCTGATGTTACAAGGTGTCCTGATGGGTGTACGCTTTGAACGTACCCATTCTTAGTAATTGTGAAGTTAAAGACTAACCAAGTTGTTTTACGATTGGCATCTTATGCGTAAAAGTGAAGCAACATGGTTTAGATATCGATCATTGAATATTTTTTTTAGCGAGTATGCGAGATTGTTGGATTTGGACTAGAGAGTTATAGTCGCAAGTCGTCAGTATACGCCCTAGAATGAGTGGTGTATCACAGTTCGGTTATGTTTGAATAGCTTGTTATTGTTCAAGGGTTGTACGTTGGTAATCTACAAGGACGATGTAACCATGTGATTTGTTGAAATGAAAGCGATGACTGCAAGTGTAATTCTTGAGTTCGTACTTATACGTGAATGAAGGCATCTTTTTTGGGGTTGCGTAGCACGCGTGGTTCTATCCTGTTCTGATTGTTTTAGTTTTGGTTTGTATAACAATTTTGTTGTTTTCGTTTTAGCGATGGTGTCGGTGTTGTGTCGTAGGACTTTATGTTCCTATCTTTGGTGACTCGTTTCCGAGGTGTCGGTTCGAGTGTGCGACTAATTCTATGGTTGAGACGTTAGGATAGTATCGATCTTGTTTGTTTGGTTCTCGGGTGAACCGGTGTGTCTACGACTGGTTTAGTTGTTGGGTGTTATTTGGTTGTCGAGTACATTGTATGGGCTTTGCATCTCGGCATGGTTGTTCTTGACTGGACGTTGTGGTTAGGGAGATACCCTTATTTTTGATGTCTTTTGTGTATTGTTTAATTGACGCGAGGATTGAATGGACGAATGCGTAGGCATGTCCCGAATTGTTCGTTTTGGTTGAAATTTCGAGGACGAAAAGTTTATAAGTGGGGGAGAGTTGTAACGCCCATTTTAATTAATATTATATAATATTAATATTTTTGAATTACCGATCGATATTTATTTTGCGATGAGAATATTTATATTAATCAATATATCTGATAATATATTTGGCGACGTTTCGTTCGGTCCAATTTTTATTCCGTTCGGTTCAGTAAAATATTATTCGGATCCGATATTTAATTCCCCAAAATTATTTTAATTAATTGAATTAATAATTTTAGTAAGATAGGGGTGTGGGGAGCAATTGTTGAGGATTGGGTTTTCACCCTTGGCTTACTAGTAGAAAACAACTTATAAAACCATTTTCCTCATTTTCTTTCCATTCAAAAATACCAAAGCCAAACATAGAAGCTTGGAGAGAAAAGAAAGGATTTTGGGAGAGGAAGAGAAAGAAAAGACGGAGAGGAAGAACATGAGCAAGCTTGAGGATGGATTCTTGTAGAATCATCATGGATCCTCCAATATCTTTAAGTAAGGGGTTTGATTTTCCTTTCCATATAGTTAGGGTTTTGGTTGATATATAGTTTGGATTGGGGAAAAATTGATAGCTGATTTATAGGGTTTAGTTGGTTGATTGTTGGAATGGTTTAGAAAAATTGGATTAGGAGTAGGGATTATGAGTGTGTTGTTTCTAGTGTTGTAGTGTATGAAGTTGTGGGGTGGAAATGGAAAAGAAAAAGTATAACAGTAAAACACAAAAACCAGAAATAAGAAACTGTAAAAATGAAATGCAGGGAAAGAGACGAAGAAGTGGCACATCAAAGGGGGGAGGCGCCCACCCCACAAGGGGAGGCGACCATCTCCAGCCCTAAGGCGGCCGCCCCCTAGCCATCACACCCCATGGGACGCACGTCCCCTTGTAGCATGGGAGAAGGAACGTCTGTAGTTTCCGTCAGATGTATGTTTTGTTGCTTTTGCGTAAAATGAGTTTCGTGATAATTTTCGTGATAGCTTCGCTTGTTTCAATATCCCAATTCCACCAAGTAACACTTTATATCACTAAGATATAACTAGGACATAAGTTATCCGATTAAATTTGGAACCCGATTATGTTCCGATTTTCTGATTTCGGTAAATTCGACGACGGAGAAAGTTGCTCCCAATTCAACGAAATTGACGTTAGCTAAGTTCGACGTGTAGAACGAGTGGTGAGGTTAGTTTTAGAAATTATGAGTTTTTACGAGATGACCCCAAATAGGCCAATTTACGGTTAAATTGAATCGATTGCGTTTTAGTGGATTTAAGGTACGAATGGACAACTGATTCATGTCGATGATTTTGATTAATGCCGTTATTAAGAATGACTTTTGCGACGATTATTGGTGTTTTGACTATATTTCCGTTTTTGGAATTTGGTGAATTAATTGATAATGATGCGGTGTGAATAAACATAATGTTTGCGACGTTGTATTTATTATAGAATACTTGTTGATATACGATGCGATGATATATATCTTTGTACATGATGATGTGACAATTATATTGATGTTGTTAATAAATGATTCCGAATTGTGAATGCATGATTTTTGATGATGATGAATTATTGGTGATGTTTTGCATAATGCAAATATGATGCGATGATATATTTATCTTGATGTGGATAAATTGTGGCGATGTGGACTTTATGCCAATTTTGATGAGCGATGATGATGTTTTTGTTGTGTTGTTTTATTGTCGAGTCACATACATTGCATTGGCAACGATGAGCTTTTATGCCAAGCGCCGAGGCTTTCATGCCAAGTGTTCCTAATTATGGACAAAGCGACGGGTACCACATGCATAACATAGTCGTGTCTCATGGAGTTAGTTATGTTTATATTTGAGTTGTTTGGCGTTGTGTTTTTAATTGAATTGAGATGATATATGATGCTTTGTTTGGTGATGATCTTTATGATGAACATGAAATGAATATGATTTGATAATTTCATGATAACTATGTGATGAATATAAATGATGAGTTTTGCGATGATGTAACTTGATGAAATGCTTAATGCAAATATGATGTGATGATGTTTGTGATGATGGTGTTTTATGCCGAAAAGTGACGATGAGCTTTAGCCAATTGTGATGATTTTATTTATGTTGCATATGTTATTAGCATTGTTTGATGTTGTTGTTATGATTTTGTGGTGATGAAAGTTTATGTCTTGTTGTGATGAATTATGCCGATGAGGTTATGGCGATAAAGTGTAGATTATACACATTAGAATGACAATAAGAGTAAGTGAGTTTTGGATATGTGTTGGAATTGCACTTATTAATCTGTACCCTTTATAATTCCGAAACTATATATATATATATATATATATATATATATATATATATATATATATATATTTATCCTGCCTTTAATTATATATTTTGGAGTATCTCACCCTTTACTTGTTTCGCCGTTACCTTTATATTAGTAACGTGCAGGTTATGAAGACGGAGTTTATAGCTACTATTAGTTGGGTCGGTGTCGCTCTGATACGTAGCACTCGGGGGGAATAATTATGTTGTCTTGTTGTTGTTCTTTTGTTGTTTTCCTTTTGTAAATAAGTGTAAGTGTTTTTATGTTGGCTTTAATTTTTGGTACAACTAGTTTATGTCAATGTCTTGACTGATGTCATGACATTCAGAGTTGAAGATAAATTCTACAAAAGAAGAATAATACAGGTACAACTCAGACTGGGAGTTAACTGTTATGCTGGAAATCTGCATGAAGAATGACTGATGTCATGACCAATGTTGTGACATTCTGTGTGACATTTGTTGTTTTGCAGATTTACTTTTCTTGACACTTTTCAGGATTTCTGTTGAGCTGTGTTATTATGGATTATTATGATGGACCACATGCTCACGTGGATTGATGGTTAACCTTGTTTAACCCTAGATTGGTTTGTTAAAAAGACCAAGTCTTTAGGTTAATTTAAGTTAACCCTAGCTATAATTATGGAAGCCCAAAACTCAAGTCTTGTTTACTTCTATAATAGGAAAAGAACCTTATTCCGCAGGGCGCCTTTTATCGTGTTAATAGATTAAGCAGATCGTTAATTTGTGAATTGTAGTTATTCTTATGAGCCAAGCAATTATCATTTCATAAGGGCCTTGGACTAGGATTTGGTTGTAAGGGTTGTTTATCAAAGCTTTGAAGCACAAGTGTTGTGTCTCTTGATTAAAGCTTTGAAGAAAAATCAAGTATGTTTATTGAAGAGTGTCTTCACAATTCAACTAATCAATAGGTTGATATCACTGTGTGATTGAGGGGAGTGAGAAACTCAAGTCTAAGTAGGACTTAGATTGAAGTTGCATTGGTAGGTCTTAAGTGAAGGAGATAAACCGTTGGTTTATTCCCGAATTAATACCGCTAATAGTGAATTTCCCCGGCTTGGTAGCCCCTGATGTATGTGTAGTTACACACCGAATAAACAATTGATTGTGTTCTTATCGCTGCTTAAATTACTATGTGAATTGTTAAGCAGTCGATTCTGGTCATAACATTCTCTCAGGACATCACGTGACCGCTGCCGTGAATTTCAATTGGCATCGAAAGGTGCACCGCTTATTATTTCGGTGAGATCTAGGATATTATTTTCTCAAGCTATGGACAAGTGTAATACGGTGAACCGACTTTGAGGTTTTTGTATCGCAAATGTGTGGATAGCAAGAGTCGCCACCAACTTTTATTTTATCCAATTAAGGGAAGGTGAAAAGAACAGAAAAGACCTTCGTTAGATTCGAGTAAGGGAGAAGGTTATGAAAGGGAAGGTATTAGCACCCTTTCCATCCGTAGTTATCTACGGGCTCTTAGTTGCTCTTGATCACTTTAAAATTGTGCTTCAGTGTGTTTGACAAAGATGTTTTGAAAAGGCATTTCGCTTTGACTTTGTAATGATTCATGTAGGAATGTATACAAAGTGTTCGAAATGTTTCGCTTTGAAAAGAGTTTGAACTTTGACAAAAGTGTGAGGTGTAAAAGTATTTTGATAGAGCAAGCAACTAAAAGTCTTATTACCTACTCGTAATGGTCGCTGTGTTATTTTATGCCTTTAGAATAGTGCTATCCATACCATTAGTTGGTAGGTAACTCCATTTGTTGGATGTAGTAGGGACATTCGGAGGGACATCGGATGGTCATAGAAGGCAACTTGTAGGAAGTATCCTAGCACATTCGAAGGGACTATCATTATTTTTTCGTAGGCGACAATCGAGGGTCAAGATCATGTATTCGTAGGCGACATCGTGGGTCTATGATCTTTGTATCGAAGGGACTATGATGATATGTTTGTAGGCAACGGTGCTAGGTTACCTCTACGTTCGAGGGACTTGACCATTTGTATTCGTAAAGGCAACGAGAGAGAATTACCCTAAGGGGTGCATGTGTGAAAAGAGTGTGTCAAATTCAAATATGTTATCTTGAAATTATGAGTGGTCTATGTCCAATTTTATCTTGTCATACACGCCTAATTACTAGCAATTTATAGGGTGCGGAAAGTAAATTGCGGAAATATAAAGTGCGGAAAGATAAAGTCCTACGCTATTACATGGCTTTGGGGCAGATACATAATTGAAAGTGCGGAAAATAAAAGTCCTAATTAAACTATTACATCCCATAGGTAATTACATAATTGGAAAAGAAAAGCAATAAAAATTGTCTGAAACGGTATAACCTGTGGAAAGATGCAAAATCGGAAAACGGAAGAAAATTGCATAAGAGGAAAATGTTAGTAAAAATAAGCATTTTTGAATGAGAAAACGTTTTTGTGTTAATAATGACATTAATATGATAAAATAAATTTTTGGGAATTTTTGGAGTTGACTTGATAATTTAAAAACAATTAAAAGTCATTTAAACAATTAGTTATTAATTAAATTAAATATGCATGCAAAAATAATAATTTTAATGCTAAAAATTAAATAAACATTTTTCTGATTATTATGCAAAAAATAAATATTTTTGGTGTTTTTTAAATGCATGATAAAAATATTAGAAGATAAATTAAATAGTATGAAAATATTAAAAGAAAATAGAAAATAGAAAATATGAAAAATATGCAAACTTGTAAAGAGTAAAATATATTGGTCCCCTCAGAATCGAACTGTGACCTTGGCCTCACATCCACGCCATTTTGACCAACCGAGCTGGAGCGCCCACGTGTTAGGAAAATACAACGAATTGTTTTTAAACGGTGGCACCTTCTCGATTGCCGTAACGCTGCCAAGATCTTCATCTTCTTCGCTTGAATTGGGAATTTTGCGCCGGTCTTTCTTCGACGCTAAGGCCCTGCAATTTCTAAAATCTCATACACATAATATAAATGAATTGTGAGTACATGAATCGATTGTAAATGACATTCTAAACACGATGGTGGTGGTCTTTGGTCCAATTTTTCCGCTTTAAGGAAACCCCAATTTGGTTCAGAAAACCCTAATCATGGTGATTCGTGTTTCAGGCCATGGAAATGCAATTAAACCATCCAGAAAGCTTGCAAACTTCAAACTAAACACAAAACAAACAACAAAACATGTTAAAAATGCATGAATAACAGAATTCGATTTTTGAAAAAGTGTGACAAACCGAAATCGTATTTGCTTGATTCTTGATGTTTTTGAAACTTGTAAAGTTCTGGATCGACTCTAAACAACCCAAGGAACACGATGGAATGCTCAAAATTGATTGAAACAAGCTAGAACCAAGGCTGTTAGTGACTTGTAGTGCACGGTTTTTTTTAATTAGGTTAGGGTTTCTCCAAGCAATTTTTCTGTTCTTTCTTGTGTGATATGCATTGTATATTTATAATGGATGAAAATTGAGCTGATTTGAGGAACAAATAATCATCAATCAATGCAAAGATTATTTGATTTTGTACAAAATCAAATCTTATCTTTTGATCAATTTTCATCAATTCTTGCCAAATCAAGACCAATTTCGAAATTGATGATTTTAGGTGCTTGGACCTCAAGGATGAGAGAAAATCAATTTGCATTTAATTTTGATTTTATACCTTATTTTTTAATTTAATTTGTATTTAAATGAATAAAATCCAAATTAAATAGAAAAATAAAGCTAAAATTCGTGGCCTTGGGCTTGGATGTTCCAAATTGTCTAAGGAACAAGTTTGAATGAAGAAAAACTAGGCCCATTTGCAAATTTTTTGATTTTTACAAGTATATCTCTTTGTGCACCTCTTCAAAAATGCCCAACTTGTGCAATGTGTATTTTGCTCAATTTTCCACATTTTTTAGTGTTATTGGACTTTTTAGAAATCTCTAACTGTCCTCTAACCAACCTCTTTGGTTTCATCTCAATTGGAGTTTCCATGCTCAATAAATCTTCAAAACAAAATGTTGACTTTTTGTTGACTTTGAAAAGGACCTGTAATGTTTTGATCCATACTTTCCAAATGAAGCATTTTTTGAACATTCTTGTGAGACATGAAGTTGTAGAGAATCGAATTTCCTTCAAAATGAGAGGTGGTGGAAAATTTCTAAGAAAGTATGAAGAAGTTATGCTCACCAAAGTTTGGTTGACTTTTCACTAGAAAACCCTAATTTGGAAAGTTTGACTTTTGAGCAAATCTTGAGTTTTCTTGATGAATCATGATCAACCCTTGATCAAATGATGAATGTAACTTCAAAATGAGGATGTTGACCAAAAATCATGAAGTTTGACTGTATGTTGACCATAGTTGACTTTTTGTCCAATACAACTAATTTTCAACCATCTGAGAAATTGTCTGAGGAAACTTGACTTGTGAGGCTTGAAACTTGACATGGAGAGTCTTTGAAGCATATGAGGAGGCATGATGACCATTGGAGATGTTGAAACCATATGGATCGAGAATTACCAAACCCTAGTTTGGGTTGATTGTCTAGAGAGGGTTTGTCCGATCAACCCTTGAGGAATCCTTGAGTATGGATGTATGAAATGCCTTGAGGAATAGGAGGTAAATTTTTGGGTATGACAACAAGGAAGGAGGATTGGGAGTAGACCACCTATTCGGATGGATCTAACTATGATTACCGAAACCGTATGGTTGCATTTTAAAGTCATGGATAACAAGACTTGGAGAGCTACCGATAGAGGATGGAAACATCTCACCAAGCTTGAGAAAGATGGACTACTATCTTGAAACTTGAGGAAGAATGGAGCAAAGAAGAAGAAGAGATAGCACTGGCAACTCTAAAGCATTGAATGCCTTATTCAATGGAATTGAAGAATATTTTCTACTAGTACATCAGGTGATCCGCCAAGGATGTTTGGGACACTCTCAAACCACTCATGAGGGTACATCCAAGGTTAATGTCAAGACTTCAGATGCTCACTACCAAATTTGAGAATCAAGATGAAGGAAGATGAAACCATTCATGAGTTTCACATGAACATCTTGGAGATTGCCAACACCTGTGAGCATTGGGAGAAGATGTTGAAGACAAGCTAGTGAGAAAGATTCTATCCTTGCCTAAGAGGTTTGCAATGAAGGTGACGCTATAGAGGAAGCTCAAGATATCTGCAACTTGAAGGTTGATGAACTCATTGGATCACTTTGACATTTGAGATGGGGATCAAAGACAATGTTGATAAGAAAAACAAGAGCATAGCCCTTGTATCTAATACTGAAGATGAAAGCAAGAAAGATGATGAAGAGAAGATATCAGAAGCAATAGCTATGTTTGGAAGGCATTTCAACAAACTCATTAAGAGAATTGACCCAAAGTCAAGGTCCAATGTCAAGAACATCCCATCTGACATTAGCAGAAGTTATGACTCCAACAGAAGATCCAAGTCTGAAGAAAAGGGAAGTCAAAGCAGAGGAATCCAGTGTCATGGGTGTGAAGGATATGGGCATATTCGAGCTGAATGTCCTACCTTTCTAAAGACACAAAAGAAAGGAATGGCTGCCACTTGGTCTGATGGTGACTCAGGAAGTGATTCTGAAGAAGAATCTGCCAAACTAGTTACTGCTCTCTTTGGAGTTTGTAACTCTGATAATGATTCTAGTGATGAGGAAGTGACATTTGAAGAACTTGCTGACACTTACAAGAAGTCGTATCGGCGTCAAGTCCTAAGCAAAATGAAAAACAAAAAAAGCTAATTGTGAAGTTGGAGGCTGAGAAGAAGGCAAACGCTGCTACTATAAGTCATCTCAACAGTGAAGTTCTAGTGTTGAACTCCAAACTTGATCAGATGACTAAATCACAAGATGTCGACAACCGAACCGATAAGTTGAGGAAATACTTCAGATCGACAAAATGCAGGAAATATGTCTGGTCTAGGATATGTGGCTGCAAAGAAATATGCTGGTGACAAGAAGAAGAACATGCCTAATATGTCAAGCCTAAGACCAACAAGGTACCATATACTCAACAGTGGAAGAAGAAGACTGCAACCTTGATAGCTCACACCTCCTTAGAGTTTCCGCCAGGAAGACCGGTACTTTGACATGGATGCTCTAAGCATATGACCGAATCAAGTACCTACCGAATGATGTCAAACCTCATACTACTAGTTTTGTCACTTTTGGAGATGGAGCTAAAGGAGAAATCAAAGGTGTTGGAAACTTGGACTGCCCTGGAGTTCCAAACCTAAATGAAATGTTGATGGTAAATGGTTTGACTGCCAATCTCATAAGCATCAGTCAACTATGTGATATGGGATTCAAGGTCAACTTCACCAAGTCCGAATGTCTTGTAACCAATGAAAAACAAGAAGTTGTTATGAGAGGAGTCAGATCAAAGGACAACTGTTACCTATGGGAGTCTGAGGACACTAACTATTCTTCTGTGTGCACTACAGGAAAAGAAGAAAAGGAAGTGAAATTGTGGCACCAAAAGCTTGGTCATTTACAACTTAGAGGGATGAAAAAGATCATATCCATGGAGGCTGTCAGATGGATTCCAAGACTTCACATTGATGAAGGGAGAGTTTATGGTGAATGTCAGGTTGGAAAGCAAACCGTAATGTCACATCCAAAGTCAAGACATCTCGACCACCCTAAGGTGCTAGAGCTTTGCACATGGATCCGATGGTGTTGAAAGCCTATGCTTATGTTGTTGTGGATGATTTTTCCGATTACCGGATAAACCTGGAAAAATGATTTTTGATGTCTTTAAAGAATTATGCAAGAGACTTCAAAGAGAAAAAGGATGCATTGTCGAATTAGAAGTTATCATGGAAAGGAATTTGAGAATAGCAAGTTTGATGAGTTTTGTTCCTCGAAGGAATAAATCATGAGTTCTCCTCACCTATAACCCTCAACAAAATGGAGTTGTGGAAAGGAAAATGAACTATACAGAATGCAATGATACATGCCAAGAAGCTTCCTATTCATTTTTGAAGCTATGAATACATGTTATGTCACAACAGGTCACCTTGAGAAAGGGAACATCATCCACTCTGTATGAAATATGGAAAGGTAGAAAGCCTACTGTGAAGTATTTCCATGTATTTGGGAGCAAATGCTATATTCTGACAGATCGTGAACAAAGGAGAAAGATGGACTCTAAAAGTGATGAAGGAATTTTCGATACTCTACAAACAAGAAAGCATATAGGTATTCAATTCCGTGACCAAAGTTATGATGGAGTCTATAAATGTCATAGTTGACAATCACCATGAGCAAAACAATGTCCCATATGATGTTGAGACATTGTTTGAGACATCACCACAAGTGTCTGATAAGGATGATGTGCCTATCCCTACTTCACCAAAGTCTGAATCAGAGGTAGCTAACAAAGATCCCTCCATCAAAATTCGTAAAGATCATCCAAAGGAACTCATTACTGATGAGAGTCATTACAAGATCTAGAGAAATCATCTCAAACTCTTGTTTTGTGTCTAAGATTGAGCCAAAGAATGTCAAAGAGGCTTTGACTAATGAATACTGGATTGGAGCAATGTAAGATGAATTGAACCAGTTCAAACAACATGAAGTGTGGGAGTTAGTTCCTAGACCAGAAGGAACAAACATCATTGACACAAAGTGGATCTACAAGAACAAGTCAAATGCAGAAGGGGTTGTCACCAGAAATAAAGCAAGACTTGTTGCTCAAGGATACACTCAAGTTGAAGGGATTGATTTTTATGAGAATTTTGCCCCTGTGGCCAGGCTGGAATCAATCAGATTGCTACTAGGAGTTGCTTGCATTCTGAAATTTAAGCTGTTTTAGATGGATGTGAAAAGTGCCTTCCTAAATGGGTACTTAAAAGAGGAAGTATATGTAGAACAACCTAAAGGATTTGTGGATCCTAACTTATCTGATCATGTTTACAAATTGAGGAAAGCTCTTTATGGTCTGAAACAAGCTCCTAGAGCTTGGTATGAAAGGTTGACAAAGTTCCTCACTGACAAGGGTTACAGGAAAGGAGGTTTGGATAAAACTCTCTTTGTCAAGGATGAAGGAGGAAAGATAATGATAGCTCAAATTTATGTTGATGACATAGTGTTTGGAGGAATGTCAGATAAAATGGTGAGACATTTTGCCAACCAAATGCAAGCTGAATTTGAAATGAGCCTCATGGGAGAATTGACCTACTTTCTTGGACTACAAGTCACACATGGAAGACTCAACCTTCCTTTCTCAAAGCTAGTATGCAAAGATTATTGTCAAGAAGTTTGGGATGGAGAATGCACCATAAAAGGACTCCGCACCTACTCATCTAAAGTTGTCGAAAGACACAAGTGGGACAAATGTTGATCAAAGCTTATACGTATATGATAGGAAGTCTGTACTTCATTGTACAAGCAGACCGACATTGCCTTTGTTGTTGGTGTTTGTGCAAGATATCAAATGAACCCAAAGTAAGTCACATCAATCGTGTGAAAAGAATTTTGAAGTATGTGAGTAGAACTTACAATTATGGGATGCTATACTCATGGATGTAAACCAATTCTAATCGGTTATTGTGATGTCGATCAATGGTAGTGTCGATGATAGAAAAGCACCTCAGAGGATGCTTCTTTTGGGAAAAATCTTGTTTCTTGGTTTAGCAAGAAGCAAAACTGTGTCTTTATCTCATCAAGTCAATACATAGCACCGGTAGCGCTTGTTCTCAAATAATCTAGATGAAGCAGATAGCGATCGAGTACAATGTCACATGATGTCATGACATTGTACTATAACAACCTCGAGTGCTATTAATATTTCCAAGAATCCTATACAGCACAGCAGGACTAAGAATATTGACATTAGACATCACTTCATCATAGATCTTGTGGAAGAAAAGCTGATTAAGTTGGAGCATGTAGCCACTGAACTTCAACTGGCTGACATTTTTACTAAAGCTCTTGATGCTAGTCAATTTGAGAATTTAAGGGCAAGATGGGTATTTGCATTAATATGAAGAGTTGTAGCAATTAATATTGCTTACAACAAGGGAAGGAAGAGACACGTTATTTTATTTAATTGTGATTGGGATAATTAATTATTTCCCTATCTCTTTTCAAAAATTTAAGAAGAGGAATAGTCATATTTATATCTCATTCTTCTCATTTGGTCAGATTACTCCATTCCTCAAAAGAAAATCTCAAACTTATTGTCTCCCCGCTTTCTCAATCTCTCAAGATGTCTCAACAAAGTCTGTCATTATCATCTTCATCAAAGGGAACTGGTTCTCCCTCTCCCACTGATTTTGGACCTAGGGCAAACGCAATGGAGACTGAGGTTCTGGAAGTTACTCCACTTCGTTCCATGGCCACTGATCCTGGAAGGGTAAAGAAGTCTGCACAGACATGCAAGAAGATCATGTGCTCTCCATCCGTAAGAATGGATAACCATCTTCCTCTGCTCCTCCCGAGATAGCCAATAGGGAGGGTTCACGTTATGTTCATCAAGCCATAGCTAGAATAGTTACTAGGATTCTGAATGAGAATTATTTTGTACCTGGGGTATCTGTTCCTTTGAATCAAGAATCTGCTAGCCCTAATTTAGCAACTGATCCAGATGTCACACAAAATGTCAAGACATCTGATGACAATGTTAGGAAATCCCCTAAGAATCTCATAATGATCCTTCTAATAAATCCCCCGAAACTGCTGATGACACCACCGATAAGTCTCTCAGAAACTCGTTGATGACAACATGGATAAGTCTCCGAGAAATCTCCGATGAAAATCTTGAAGAATATCCCAGAAACCCATCACGACAACTCGAAAATCTTCAGAGAAAACCTCTGATCAAGTTGTTAAACCCCCTGTTATTGATCTTGGTGAAGAATTCTCTGACAATGATCTTATTGCTAGTGTTAACCCTAGCATAGCCAAGAGGATGATGAGTAGAAAAGAAAAGCAGAATGCTACTCAAAGCTCCTCCAAGGAGAAGGTTACTAAAGTTGTTCATGAGTCTCCTAGGCCTGAGAACAAGGCTAGAGAAGAAGTCGAAGGATCCGAAAGTCGGACCTCTAAAGGAAAGGGTAGGATGAAGTCCTGAAGCATCTCAAGGCCCAAGAGAAATCCAATCATCAAGAAAAGAAAGGTCCCTGAACCCTCAGAATCTGATGAGGATTCAGATTTTGATGTTGAAGAGTATGTCTCAGACATTCCACTCAGGAAGAAACCCTCTCTTAGCAAACTGCCTAAGGTTCCTGAGGTTGCTATTGATAACATCTCCTTTCACCATCCAGAGAATGCTAGCAGGTGGAAGTATGTTTTCCTGAAAAGGATTTCCTTAGAAAGGGAATTGAACAGGAGTGCCCTTGAATGCAAGGATGTTATGGACCTGATCAAGGCAACTGGCCTGATGAAAACTGTGGTTAAGTTTACAAACTGCTATGATATTTTGGTGAAGGAGTTTATTATGAATCTGACTAGTGAATGTGTTGATGGAAAGTCAACTGATTTTAAAAGTGTGTTTGTGAGAGGAAGAAAAGTGAAGTTCTCTCCAACTGTGATCAATAAATTTCTGGGGAGGTCTGATGATGCTCAACCTGAGCTTGAAGTGACAGATAACCAGGTGTGCCAAACAATCACTTCCAAGCAAGTGCAACATTGGCCTTTAAAAGGAAAGCTGACTGCTAGCAAACTGAGTGTGAAGTTTGCCATTCTGCACAAGATAGGTGCAGCCAACTGGGTTCCCACAAACCACAAGTCCACCATCTCCATTGGTTTGGGCAGATCTATCTATGATGTTGGCACCATAGCCTTTCCCTCCCTCCTGTGTGGTATCATCACTGACCAATATCCTGATATCCTGGTAGACAAGGATTCTGCAGCAAAGAGCTCCTACTCTTGGTTTCCACTAAGTTATTTCTGGGGAAACATGTCCCCGACATTTTCATGACATCTCACGAGACATCAAATGTCAACGCTAATTCGTAAGGTCAGTGTCATTGTTGTTAAAAGAGACATCCAGGGAACTGGAAGCAAGGAAGCAAACTCTAGAGGAGTTAATTTCTACCATGGAGAAGGAAAAAGAAGACATTGAGGTTGAGGATGAAGGGCTAGATGAGGATGCTGCTGATGATTTGAATGAGAATGAAGCTGATGCAGAACAAGAGACTGGTGCTGAAAGCAGTTCAGAGGAAGCTACTTACCACAATGCTTCTTCAGGAGAAGAAAGTGCTTGATTTTTGATCACATGTGCTACTGTTGCTTGTATTTTTGTTGTTTTGTTGATGTTTTTGCTTCTATTTGTTCTGGAATTTTGTACTCATAACTTGGATGTATACATTAACTCTGCTGCTACTTATTTATATAATGAATTGGTTTATAATGGCCCCTTTGTGGCTAAAAAGGGGGAGATGAAATTTGGTAAATTGTGGGACTAATTTATCTTTATTAGGATCGTTATTTAGCTTAGTTAGCTTAGACGGGTATTTTATTTCACGCATTAGTTCTCTCGATAGCTTAGTGTTTTAGCCAAAAATTTGCCAAAGGGGAGTTTGTGTTTTACGTTGGCTTTAATTTTTGGTAAAACTATTTTATGTCAATGTCTTGACTTATGTCATGACATTCAGAGTTGAAGATAAATTCTGCAGAAGAAGAATAATATAGGTACAAATTGAATCGAGTTAATCATATGGAAATCAAGAAGAATGACTGATGTCATTACCAATGTTGTGACATTCTGTGTGACATTTGTTGTTCTGGAGATTTACTTTTCCTGAGACTTTTTAGGATTTCTGTTGAGCTGTTTTATTATGGATTATTATGATGGACCACATGCTCACGTGGATTGATGGTTAACCTTGTTTAACCCTAGATTAGTTTGTTAAAAAGACCAAGTCTTTAGGTTAATTTAAGTTAACCCTAGCTATAATTATGGAAGCCCAAAAACTGAAGTCTTGTTACTGCTTCTATAATAGGAAAAGAACCCTTATTCTGCTGCGGCGCCTTTACTGTGTTAAGAGATTAAGCAGACTGTTAATTTGTGAATTGTAGTTATTCTTGTGAGCCAAGCAATTATCATTTTATAAGGGCCTTGGACTAGTATTTGGTTGTAAGGGTTGTTTGTCACTCAAAGCTTTGAAGCACGAGTGTTGTGTATCTTGATTAAAGCTTTGAAGAAAAATCAAGTATGTTTATTGAAGAGTGTCTTCACAATTCAATTAATCAATAGGTTGATATCATTGCTGTGATTGAGGGGAGTGAGTAGAACTCAGGTCTAAGTAGGACTTAGATTGAAGTTGCATTGGGTAGGTCTTAAGTGAAGGAGATAAACTGGTTGGTTTATTCCTGAACTAATACTGCTAATAGTGAATTTCTTCCCTGGCTTGGTAGCCCCCAGATGTAGGTATAGTTACACACTGAACTGGGTAAACAATTGATTGTGTTCTTTACTGCTGTTTAAATTACTGTGTGAATTGTTAACAGTGTGTCGAGCATCGTCATAACATTCTCTGTGACATCACGTATCTGCTGCCAGGAATTTCAATAAGAATCATACTTTATGAAAATATGATTTGTTAAGGAAGTTTAATAAAAGAAGATGTTTTGATTTTTATGAATCAATTTATGTTTTCCGGCGATGCTATGTATCCGAGATTTTTACTTTAAAGCAAACTGTTTAAAGTAATTTGGTTTTGAAGGTGTGACGTCCTCAAGATTGAATTTATGAAATTTTAATGTACTCTGATTTTTGCATATAAAACCTTGGGTAATATTGGGGTGTTATAGATTCCGTATAGGGATCATATTTTGAAGTTGATACTGTATTTTGATGAGATCACTTTCCACCATATTCCTAGAGAGGAAAATCAAATAGATGATGCCTTGGCCACTTTGTCTTTAATGTTCAAGGTTAAATGGGCTAATGAAGCCCTTCTATCACTATTGAGCCGCCTAGATGAACCCGATTATTATATGACGGTTAATAGGAGACCGATGGTAAACCCTGGTTTTATGATATCAAACAATACATAGAGAACAACGAATACCTTGAGGAGGCATCTATCAATGATAATAAGACTTTGAGGAAGTTGTCGGCTAACTTTTTCTTAAGTGGCAGGGTGTTGTAAAAGCGAAATTTTGATTTGGTCTTGCTCAGATGCGTGGATAGACACGAAGCAGATCAACTTATCGAAGAAATCCATGAAGGTTCTTTCGGATTCATGCAAATGGGCATGCGATGGTAAAAAGATTCTTAGAGTCTGGTTATTATTGGATGACCATGGAAACGGATCGTTGTTCTATGCAATAAGGTGTCATAAATGTCAAATTTATGCTGATAAGGTGCACATGCCACCTTCACCTCTAAATGTTCTGACTTCACCATGGCCATTCGCTTTGTGGGGAATAGATATGATTGGAATGATTGAGCCGAAAGCTTCTAATGGACATCGCTTTCATACGGTTGCTATAGACTATTTCACCAAGTGGGTTGAGGTCGCCAGTATGCTAATGTGACATGGCAAGTGGTTACCCAGTTCATCAAGAATAAGATAATTTTCCGCTATGGTACTCCCAAAGAAGATTATTACCGATAATGGGACAAATCAATAATAAGATGATGAAAGAGTTGTGCGACACCTTCAAGATAGAGAATCACAACTCGTCGCCTTTACAGCCAAAGATGAATGGCGTTGTTGAAGCTTAACAAGAACATTAAGAAGATCCTTCAAGGTGGTAAACGATAAGGATTGGCATGAGATGTTGCCTTCGCTTTGCATGGGTACACATCTATTCGCACTTCGGTAGGGGAAACACCCTACTCTCTCGTCTACGGTATGGAGGCAGTACTTCCCATAGAAGTTAAGATTCCTTCCCTCAGAGTTCTAATGGAAACGGAATTAGAAGAAGTAGAATGGGTTCGAAATAGGTATGACCAACTCAATCTGATTGAAGAGAAGAGGTTGACAGCACTTTGTCATGGTCAACTTTACCAGAAGAGAATCAAGAGAGCTTTTGACAAGAAGGTACACCCACGTGTGTTCAAAGTGGAGATTTGTCAAGAGGATAATCTCCACATAAGGACCCTCTTGAAAATGGGTGCCGAACTATGAAGGACCATATGTGGTGAAGAAGGTTTTCTCCGGAGGAGCTCTTATTCTCACCAATATGGATGGAGAAGATTTGGCACATGCTGTCAACTCAGACGCAATCAAGAAATATTATGTCTAAAAAAATGAGGAAAATATTAAGCCCAGTAAGCTGAAGACCCGAAAGGGTGGCTTAAGCAAAAAAGGGTAAGTATCTTGGTGAACCAAAATCTGAAGAGAAGATGGTTCACACAAAAGTTAGGGAATGTATAAAGACATAATGTTAAGTGCGCTGTCGTGTCACGACAAAAGCTTAGATGGAAGAGATCACTCAATCACCATCTTCTTAGTGAAGGATGAAGAATAGCAATGAGAGGAGAATAACATGTTTATGGTTCAATGAAGTTCGCTCAATTTCGTTGTTGTTTTAAGAAAATGTGTATAGACTTACTCCCTCAGTATGTTCCTCCTAAAGGAATGTGCATCTTTATGTACAAACTCCTTATGTATGAGTTATTCTTCTCATATTTTAAATAAAAGAATTGTTGAGTTGAACATTGTTCTTCTCCTATCTTTTATCTTTTTCTCACTGCTTAGCTTAATGTTGTTGCTGTTTTAGATAAAAATTAAAATCATGGTGAAACAATAAAGCTTTTGAAAAACTTGAAATTGTTTTGATTTATGGAATGTCGGGGAATGATTGACTTTCTAAATATTAAGGCCTGCTTCTTTGAATGGAAGTACATCCGTACTCATCATGGTTACTATAAATAATTATACATTGTCCCTTCTTCGAGGGATGCATGTATCTTGCCAATAGAAGTTGTGGCTTGGTTATGGTCGTTACTCTTCGTCCAATTTCCAATGCTGTCAGGAATTCAGTTTGATAAGCCATTGCATTAACCAGTATATTCATGTCATATCATATTATATTCATGCATAAATCTCAGCCAAGACGAGGGATATCTCAAGATCTTCTAGTTGTTCCCCAAAAGAATTGGATCTTTGAAGACTATTCCTCAAATGATGACTTAGTTCTTCCTACGACAAGTTTGAAGGCTTATTTCATAATTTGATCTACAATGGTGACGATTCCCAAATCGAATCTCTTCCAAAGTGGGTGATCTTCACCAAGTGGTCTCTTGTGTCAACGAAATTTTACTCGGTTTTCCCTGATTTTTCTTTATAGAGTTTCTTTTGAAGTAACCCAATGCAAGGTAAGACCTTCTCAAATGAAAACTTAGTTCTTTTCCCAAGTTGAACGCTTAGTCGAAAGATAAATCAAGGTGTCAACTCGTGATAATTTCTTCCCTAGAGAAGTGATTGATCATCCCCAGTGAACTCTTGTGTCAACGGAATTTTCCACTTGGATCTCCCCAGTGTTGTAACCCATAGAGTTATCTTTAGAAGTTTTTCTCCATTGAAGCTTCATCTTCTCCCCAAGTGAGCCTTCCTCAGCAGGGATTACCATTGTGATATCCCCAATATTCTTATTCTCAACCAATATATGTTCAGTGTCTTGCAGATAACAACTTCCTGAGTAAGTCTTAGTGGCGGTAGTCCATTATAGATTCGACTGAAATGTTCTCGCTAATCCCATGTAAACTGTGTTTATTTCCCAAAGGCATTCCAAGCTTATTCAACAAAAGTATGTACAACCGTAAGATGGTTAAAGGATTTTGGAAGATCTGTTGTAACATCAAATTATTTAAACATGTTAGTACATGTTATGGCCACGCGTTGGATGATTTATCCACGGTGGAATTGTTTATCCCCATCAGATGGTGTTCAACTTGATTCCTATCTCCCCAATGGAGTTATCTCATCCATATCATATCATGTATATCATACTCATGCATTGTGTTCGGCTAGTTTCTTTTTGCAGGATTTTCCCCCATCGAAACTGCAAATATCCTTATAAGGATCAAAATTAAAGGATTAGTTCCTGACGACATAATTATCCTCTTTTCTCCAAAGACAAGTTGTATACTTGTATGGATCTTAAAAACTAATGGTTTCTCGAATCGAGATTTCTTCCCCAACAAAATAGTTGTCTTCCAATGGACTCTAATGTCAGCAAAATTATCAACTAAGAATCCCCTGATGTTTTCACATGGTTTTCTTATGGAGTTTCCCTGAAGTTTCGCTTACTCACAAGCGAGTCTCCTTCGAAGGATTTTACAAAGATACTTATGGTATTTTCAAGAATTCTTCGACAAGAATCTTCTCAACAAGTTCTAGTGACAAAGTGACTTCTACAAATTTGTTTCTCGAGTGCTTTCAAGACCCCAAAATTTTGGTGTGTTTATTTCCTAGTAAGTTTTCAAATACTAATGTATAAATGTCCACCAAGTAGGATGTTTATTCAATCTCGTGGATATTTCTCCAACTCGAAGTTGATCCACATATCTACTTGCTACAACGTATTGTCTATACAATGCCAGAAATTAAAGCTCATTACCATAGAATTTTTCATAGGTGCCGAACTTTATTCTTCTATCTCCTAGAAGCTATCTCAGATACAAATTGAAGATTTTGTCAACTCGTGTTGTTCAACATGTTTGTACATGTTCACAAAATCTTTTATCAATGTGAATGTCAAGTAGGATTTATCGACTTCATAAACATCTATATCACACCAAGCAGTCGGATATTGATTTGTTTATCCCCGCAGAAGTGTATTCTCGGATGCCATCAATTTGTTCTCGCTAGTAACTCAAAGTTACATGGTCAAGACATTCAACATGCCATGGCTCCTCGCTTCTGCACAACAATTCGATATTGTTCTATATATCTTCGTTAAGGTCCATGAGTATTCCTTAACTCTTTGGGATTTTTCTAAAATTTCGATTATATCTTCGTTAAGGTCTCGGGTATTCCTTAACTCTTTGGGATTTTTCCGACAATTCCTCAATTTTATCTTCGTAGGTCTGGGTATTCCTTAACTCTTTGGGATTTTCCGATTCTCAATTTTATCTTCGTAAATCGCGGGTATTCCTTAACTCTTTGGGATTTTTCTGACAATTTCTCAATTTTATCTTCGTTAAGGTCTACGGGTATTCCTTAACTCTTTGGGATTTTTCTGACAATTTCTCAAATTTATTTTTCATTAAGGTCTGCGGGTATTCCTTAACTCTTTGGGATTTTTCTGACAATTTCTCAATTATATTTTCGTTAAGGTCTGCGGGTATTCCTTAACTCCTTTGGATTTTTCTGACAAATTCTCAGTCATATCTTCGATCAAATCTATTCTTTCTTTTCGCTTAAGAAGTACGGTTTTTCTTCTCAAAGCATTTTCATTAAGGCATCGCTGAGATGACTTAATATATTTCTTTCTTTTCGCTTAAGAAGTACGGTTTTTCTTCTCAAAGTATTTTTGTTAAGGCTTCGCTGAGATGACTTAATATATTTCTTTCTTTTTGCTTAAGAAGTACGGTTTTTCTTCTCAAAGCATTTTTCGTTAAAGCATCGCTGAGATGACTTAACTTATTTCTTTCTTTTCGCTTAAGAAGTACGGTTTTTCTTCTCAAAGCATTTTCATTAAAGCATCACTGAGATGACTTAAGTTATTCCTTTCTTTTCGCTTAAGAAGTATGGTTTTTCCTCTCATAGCATTTTCGTTAAGGCATCGCTGAGATGGCTTAACTTATTTCTTTCTTTTCGCTTAAGAAGTACGATTTTTCTTCTCAAAGCATCTTCGTTAAGGCATCATTGAGATGTCTTAACTTATTTTTTCGCTTGAGAAGTTCAGTTTTCTTTTCATAGCATTTTCATTAAAACTTGATGTTTATTGCTCATTTTGGTTACTCAGTTATCCCCAATGTTATTGAGATCTCCTGATATTTCTCATTTGGTATTGCTGTGTTAAGGCATTCTGTTGATGTTTAATAGGTTTTTTTCCTCAAGCGTTTCTTCCTTGACTCTGTAGTCAAGATATTTTATCTGGCATTGGTATCCCGCGCAGGGCAAATTTTTGGGGCTCATTTGGTATTCAATCCTCTTCCACCTTGAACGTTCGAAAACTTTCAATCTTTCTCACTTATCAGGTTTAAGATGATTGAATAGGGGCAGCTGTCGCACCCCAAAATTTACCCTCTTAGGCTTAATGTCCCATCTCTAGGCAATTGGATTTTGAATTTGTGTTTATGAGGAATCTTTTCTTCAAGAAATACTTCTGTGGGTTTCATCGGTGCACAAGATTAGCATTTTAGTTTCCTAGTATTCCTTATAAGATCATGGCATCATGGGAGTTGACTAAAATTGGTTGTGATCGCTTATTACAAGTTTCTATCTCGATGAGGACATCTTTTGTCTCTATCATTATTTAAATCTTGATCTATTTTTAAAATTTGAGGTTCACTTAAATTGTTTTAGAGTTTCCCTGTTACGTGAAGGTTTGCTTTTGTCTAGTCAATGATTGAGAGTGGAATTGTTCCAAGCTTGTAAGAAAATTGGGTGATAGTTTGGATTATTTGAGTTTTCGAACACAAGTTAGCGTGAATTTAAGAATAAGGATTTGGACTCATTGTTTGTCTACTTTGTACATTGATATCACATGTGCTAGGCTAAAGTATCCATTTATGGTTCATTCTTCAACTAACGTTCATTCAAAAAACCATTCAAATTTATTCAAAAATAAAAACATGGCAAGATGCATTCAAAATATACAAATTTTTCTTTCAAAATTCAATTTGTATTTTATACAAGTTTATAGGACATTACAAAAGAACCTACATTTCTTTAAAGTTTGTTACAAGATTGGTTCAAGTTCCTAATAACTAATTTTACAAGGCAAACCAAGAGAAACTTTGGATCCGTGATTTCTAAAAGGATTTCCCATTACTTTTGAACTTCCTCCAAAGCTTTGAGTTTCTCTTCAAGATACTTGTTCTCACACTTTGTCATGTTATCATCTTCAAGTCTTCATCTCCTTTACTTTCATCATTTATCCACTCATGAAACAAAATGAAAAGAGAATTGGTCAGAAATTCAAGCAAAACAATAAGAAAGTTTTCTTCCTAACTCATCATTAGGGTTTTTGTTCAAGAATCAGGAGGTTTTTTCTAGTTAAGTTCAAGCAACATAACGATCCTCATGAAGTCGATTCAATCACAAAAGCTCCTATTGCAAATCATAAAGTAAGAACTTTAGTTCACAAAAAGGAGGGTGCAGAAATAACTCAGGAAATTACATCATAGTTACAACAAGCAGCATGGCAGAAGAGACAAAAGGCATCCAATAACAAGTACAAAACTCAGAAAACTCAACATGGTTTATCTGAAAAAATTATAGATTCCAGCCCAAATGCAAATCAGAATTACAAGCCCAAGCCACAACATTTTCAGAAAAAAACGATAAGTCCAAAGGCAGCTAATAACAAGTACATAAGATCAAATTTCCAGCCCAAAAACAAGTTCAAACCTAGAAAATAACAACAAAGTTTCAGCCCAGTACATCACAATCCAACAAGTTATACAAAATATTGCTAAGTCCAATACAGAAAACCAAAGCTGGCATATCAGATTTCATAACTAACATGTCAAAAATCAAAATACCAAAGCCGAATCCGAATTTCACAGCAGGCCATGTTCTAAAAAAACAATCTCATAATCAAAACCCTAAATGACATCACTATAAATACATTAATGCACAGATTCCGAGGGAGAGACCACTGTTCAAAAGAAACCCTAAAACGGCCGTAAACCCTAATTTCCCAAAAAAACCCTAACAAATAGCAAGAACAACAGAAACCATATATCATCATTTTCCAAACAAAACCCTTCAGAAGAGTGAAAACCGAGGCAACAAGAGCAGAATCAAAGGTAAATAGAAAGGTCTCACCAGGGTTGCAGTTGTAAACCGATGTCCGCCTCTATTAGACCTCCAAATCATCATCGTAGCCCTTTATCTTTTGCATGTTACATTTTCCTCATTTTGTTTCTAACAACACCGATTTCATGCAAATAGGAACTAGGGTTTTTCCCTTTAGATCTAGGACGAACCATAGCAAAACCTCAGAAAATAGCAACGGATCAAGAGAGAGTACAGAGTGACGATTCGTAATATGTAAAAAATATAGGATCGGAGTGATTCGCCACCCACGACGCTGCCACCTCCATGAGGCGATTTCCATTGCGGCCAAATCTCAATCGCCGGTAGTTTTTTTAGAGAGAGGTCGAGGATTCGTTGTTAAAGAGAAGGAGAATTAGGTTTATGCTTCTGTTTATTTTAATTTTTCTTAATTATATTTTCTTAATTAAACTAGGGTAGGTGTCTTGTCCGATGGTGACAAGTGTCACCACTTTCATTTATTTTCTGATTTTTTCTTTATGTTATTTTATAATAATGTTGATAAATAAGTCTCCATCATGGCCATTGGAGTGTCCCGAATCAAAGATCGACGCCTAATCGCATGTACACCGTAGACCTCAATGAGTTACCATACACAATCGATGAAGCCCTTCATGGACTTGGTCCGCCTCGCTTTCACCCCAAGGACCTAATTGCTTCCTCACACCCCCGCTTTTGCTTTAGTATAATGTGCCCATTTCTAAACTTTTACTTTTCCTTTTATTTATTTATTTGCAAGTAAATTATGATATTTGTATTAATAATTATTAGACATTGATAATTTTTATTTGATAATTTCTGATTAAACTATTAGTCGATTTTATCAAATAAAAAAGATCTAGTCTAATAATTATTTAAGATTTCATCTTGTATTGCGTGATAATTATTTATTCGTCCTTTATTCGCTTGTACGATTTATTCACCATTGTACACTTCACACACAATAAAAAAAAACAACTCCAATTTATTTTGATGGGCTCATAAGCCAATTTACTAAAGGGTCTCATAGTTGGGGATGGGCATGGCCATCCTCACGAGGTTAATTAAATCCCTTGTTGCTTTGGTTAATCATAACCCGAATAAATATTGGTCCATATACCATTTTATCCATGCACCAGGGTCTCATAGTTGGGGATAGGAGCACCTATCCTCACGAGGTTAATTAAGTCTATATACTTAATTAATCATAACCCGATTCCATGTCTCATTTTCTCGCAGATCAAACTTTAAAACGCTTTCATAATTAAATTACAAACCTCGATCCAACGTCGAGTGCATTTTCAAAACTCTTTCCTATTAAAACCCCAAGTATTTAAATAGTTGGTTGCTAGACCAATTGTTTAAATACTTGTGCAATGAACTCCTAGTCTTTAAATCGTTGGATGCTAGTCCAATTGTTTAAAGACTTAATAACGTGAGTTTTATTTCATTTCACTCTTTCATAAAAAAAAACCTTTTGGGATGATAGACGACTCGTTGAGCATTGAGCTCCTCTTGTTTCTAGTATTTGAATCGTAGGATGCTAGTCCTATTGTTCGGTACTTTTCACCCACCTAAAAATCAATTCAACTCACTCAAATCTTTTTCGCTCATATGTGACCATCAAACTTTTCAAGAGGTGCAATAGTCATTTCAAACATGAACGAGGACTTAAGCTTTTCAAACAAACTAAACAAGTCCAAGTTCAAGCATTTGAAATGTCTAATGCACGATTTTTCTTATAAAATCAACACAACCAACTTAAAACCTTTTGAGAAGAACTACGGAATTTTGACTTTCCCATTGCACGAGGGAATACGTAGGCACAAGGTTTTGAAACCGCGGCAAACTCAAAATAATAATAAATAAACCCCGTTTTATTTATTTCTCGATCATAACTTAAATTAGCAATTTAATACACACACAAACACTTAGAACTAAACGGGCCTCATCGAGTACGATGGATGTAAGGGGTGCTAATACCTTCTCCTTGCATAACCGACTCCCGAATCCGCATATTTTGGTCACGTAGACTACCTTATCCATCATTCGTGGGTTTTACCTATATTTCCCCGTTCTTTTTAGAACAAATAAAATTAGGTGCGACTTCATTGTTTTTTAAAACAACCGATGAAAAACAAGTCATCAGGATGTTACAAAGATAATTATTCATTTGAAATTTACTATTGGTTTTAGGGATAAAATGTGATTGTGTCTTCCCTCCAAATTTAAGTTGAGCTAATAAAGTGATGCAAAAAAACTTCCCTTCTATATCATGGATAATATTATTGCAAAAATTTAGACCTCAATTTTTTTTACTCATCCTAACTTCAAATATAGTTCCTTCTATTTCATACATGCATTAAATGTAGTTGTTGTCAGCATCATGTTTTATTAAAACACTCATCCCTACACCGTCTATTTTAATTCAATTGTATTGAAAATTTAGAAATAATTTCTACTTTAACTAAAAGTTTTTTTCAACATCTATAGTGTTTCTCGATGAAAAGAATTTCATTGTATTGCAGTACTTTTGAAGATTTGCATTGAAAACCAATGAAATAAGAAATGGTCATGCGTTCCTTTCATGGTTATTAACTTAAATTCCTAATTTGAGATATATTATGGCTCATTAGATAACGACATATAATTGGTTCTAATTCAAAAAAATTGTCCCAAATGACATGCTCGGTGTTTTCAAAAAATTAGAAGTTTTGTGTCAAGGTTGGAAATTTCAAAATTCTTTAATTTGATTGATTAGAAAGGATATCACAATATCTATTACTTAATAACACATAACATTAGAATTATATGTAAAATATCTACTCACTAGAGAGATTTGAACTCTCGAGTGGAAACCCCATGTACTTAGTAGACACACGCCTTAACCACTCGGCCAAAGCAATTGTTTGTTTGTGTTGTATACAATATTTTATTAATTACTACGTTATATTATTAAGTTACAAATAAATAACTTGAAGTGATTTTATTAGGTTTCACTTTCATAAGTGACTTGGAATTTAGGAATTACTTTTTCTTTAATAATATCATATTGATAGTTTATATATTTAAAAAAAATTAAAATTAATTGAATATTCATAGTTTTTTCACACATTCCCTACTAAAGTATTTAGCTGGTTTTCAAATATTCTTTATTTTCAAAATGGAAATTCTATACAATATTTTAGAATCATACAATATTTTAAATAATTTTTAAAACTTAGAAGTTTTGTGTCAAGGTTGAAAATTTCATAATTCTTTAATTTGATTGATTAGAAAAACGATTACATTAATTACTACTCAACAATACATAATGTTAGTAGAATATGTAAAATATCTAGAAATAATAATCATCCACATGCTTGAATCACTTCCGATTTAAAATTTATATGCCTCGAGTTTGAGTATACACTACAAGAAAATTATGATTTTATGACAAAAATTATGTATAATTACTTGATAACCAGTAATTGTGACATAGGGATAGTTTTTACGACATTTAACACCAACCATTGTTACTTTTTTTTGTTTAAAAATTAAAATAAAATATCAATAAATTGTCCTAAATTGAAGTCTACGGCATTGATGTAACCGTCCTAAAACATTATCCTGTAACATTATTTAAGATTTTAATTTAATTTGGTCTTAAAAATTAGAAATCTTAATTTTATTTATATTAAGTTATAATTATTTTTATAAAATTTTAATAATTTTATTTTTAAAATAAAACTTAAATTTTCAAAATCATCATGTATTATTTTCTCTTGAAAATTACATTAATATAAGTTAAAAAAAAATTAAATTTGGTTTTAAAAATTGAAAACTAAAACCAAATATATGACCAACTAAAGAGAAGGTCACACGACACTAAAACACCGCGATCATTTGCTTATCTACGTACAAGGTCACGATGGTGATACACCCGCGACCCCAAAATTTCTACTGCACAATATCACAAAGTTCACGATGGTCACCCACCGTCGTCCTCTTCTAAACCCTTTTCCCAAATTTGAACGTGAAAGTTAACAAATTTCACGACGTGGCCACCCACATCAAATTTGTGCCCGAAATAGTCGTGAAAACCACACAAAGGTAACGTTATTTCAGATTTTATTTGTTCTTTTCTATATTATTTTCTCATCTTCACATATCTTTCACCATCTTTCTTCTCACATGCGGTTGGATTCTCAATCAAAGAAGTATCAAGTTCACCTCCCAACTCGTATCAAGTTCTGCTACTATCGATTAATCTATAAGTTTCTATTTCCCTTTCTATTGATTCTTTTATCTATTAGGGTTTACTATGAACTCTGTTGTTTTGTTTTTATAATGGTAACATGTAGTTCTTGAATAAAAAATCACTAAGGGTTTACTAGAACACTGTTGAGAACCCCTAAACAATATTGTAATACCTTCCTCTATTTATTCCCCAACATGAAATAAGAAATATAAATTCTATTTAGTTAGAAACTAACTAGAAGGGAAATTTGGACATTTTGGTTTAGTTGAAGGGCAAGTTAGTCGATTGTTAATTGAAAACACATTAGGAGGTGTTTGGGTTATTCCTAATGTTATTATTCTAAATCGAAAATAGAGAGAAAGAAAGGAAGGAAGCGTGAAAGAGGAAACAGAATGGAAAACCCAACCAAGCTCAATCTCATCATCTCTTACATGCAAGCCAATTTTCGTCACCTCTATTTCCCTCCATTTTCATTTCTACAACTTGTTCTCCATCTCTTCTAAGGTGAGTCTCACTAGAGACTTGAGGAAAATTGAGTTTTGTGGAAACTTGGGGATTTTAGGATTTGAGGCTAAATGACATTGCATGATTATTTTAATGATGATTATGATGCTTCTATTCTATTTTGGAGTCTATTTGCTACGTAACCGTTAGAAGCAAGAAAGATAAGGTGTTGGAACCATGGGCGCTCACAACGAAATGAGTTCTCAGAATTCACGCATCGCACTCAAGGCACTTTCCTAAATTTTGAAAAATATAATGAGTCCTGTGCGCACTCTGCATAAGATCGCTTAGCTACCGCAACCGTAAATAAATAATTCCTTTCCCAAGTGCATAATGGTTCTAAATTCAAGAACTGCTTGCTTTAATGATCGTAATTGTTGTTATGCATAATTAATCGACTAAGTGTACCTTAGATAAACGGTTCAATTATGTTTAACACGCATATGATCGAACACAATTAAAAATATGTGACTAATGTGTACCAATGATGGATAATTATATGATGACTTTTGGGTCTATGAATATGTGTCATGTGGTTGTGTGATTTGTTTTCCGTTGTTTCGCTTAACGCTCGGATGGTTGTGTTTAGATGATCCGCTTGAGTTGTTACGATATACCGGAAGTGAAGTAGAACCCGAGCTACTATTGGTATGTATGTTTATTCATCCAACTCACTATTGGTATGTGGTATGGTTGCACACCGACTCACTATTGGTATGTGGTACGATTGCACACCAAATATATTGGTATGTATTCTCACCATCCGAGTTTCCATTGGTTTATATGGTGGATACACACCGAGCTACCGTGAGGTGTATGTGGTATGGTGGGTCGTGAGACCATGTAGGCAATATCACTCCGCATCACCTATAGTGACGCCAAGTAGGCAATGTCACTAGGCTTTTGTCCCGGGCTTCAGCGGTCAAGAAGGCGCTTACACTAGTGTGGTTGTGGCCTAATCTTACTTGTGTGGATGGAGGCGGATCATGACGCCACATTAGCAAGGTCATGGTTAAACTCTTCATGGATAAACTCCATTTAGGACAAACCGCTGTTCAGCGCTGTGTGCAAGCCTCTTGACATCTATTCACCGTGACTCATCGAGGGTGGGAGTGGTGACCGCAGATAGGTATAACATCCGGATTCCTCGAGACGGGCGATGATCACATATTATTGTGTTGATACGCCAGTTATCACTTTATTGGTCCTTATGGACTATCATTGGTAGTGTTATCCTTTGTGTATTTGTACCGAAATGTAAGGATAACCTCGGATTCTAGGTGAATTTGTTTTTATGCATGCACTCAGAACCGAGCGAACCCTAAGATAGGGAGGCTCACTAAGATTTAGTAATCTCACCTTTCAATTATTATTTTTCGTGTTCTTCGAGGGAGGATCGTGGCAAGGGTAAGATGTCTTAGCTTGCAATGATATTCTTGGCGATGTTTTCTCTTTTGTTATCCTTTCCTCTTATGTACTATCTAGATTATGTATTAGTACCATTTTGGGATTTGTATTATTAATTTGCCATGACTATTTCGGCTAAAGTTGTATTTGTACTAATACTTATCTATGTTCCATTACTTATGTATGACCATTTTATGTACCATTTTAATACCATATACATATATCCTAGCCAATGTATGTGTGGGTGTTAAAATATTGGGTTGAAAATAGTGAAAATGGAGCATAGTGGTTCAAATTACTAAATCTACTTTGAATATATTGAATAACTTGAAGGAGAATATCCTTAATTTCACAACGAAGGTTCCATCAAATGTTTGTCACAACCACGATCTCTAGAACTATCGTCAAGGTTCATACACGCTAGGGCATGGTAAAGAAGATTGATACCAAGACTTTGGGACACCGTAACTCCATTCCTGGGAACCTTACCTCAAATGGTGCGAGCTCGGCTCAAAACCTCATGATGCCATTTACACTGTATACCAAGAATTATGGAACCTTGCTATAGGTGACGACCCTATACCATTCGCCATCCCGACATGCCTACTGATTTTGAAGACTTGAAGAGATCCCGATTCAACTTAAAGAAGAAAGGGATACATTCAAGCTCATGTGCAAGCGAGAAAAGGTACTAGAGTTGACCAAGCTATTTCACGAGGAGCGAAACATCAACGCCTACTTAACACCAAGAGGAAGCCCATGGAGACTTAGAGCTTTAGGATTTTTGTTCTTTATACAAAAAAAAGAAGAAAAGAAAAAGAAAACTAATAAAAGTTTGTTCGTGCTTGTTTAACAAATTTAAATTCCTAAGGTCCTTGAAAACATTGTGCATTGCATGCATAAACATCGCATATCATGGCATGACATTTCATACTGTGTACATTGAAGATCGGTTTTCATTCTCTCGCTATTTATTTTAGTAAATGGCTCTTGAACAGATCACAAAGATCTCAAGGCTCGTAATGCTCGCCTAGAAAATGTTCACCAACTTGGTCCAAGGCCGGAAGACTTGAAGAAACTCATCGGTGGTCATCGGTGTCTCAACATGGGAAGACGTCATAAGGGCAGACCTAGGATGGTAAGCCGATAGAACTCTCGTAAAAGCGTGAAACCGATGAAAGTATCAAGAACAACGAAGAAGGCCAACGTGAGTCTCGAAACAGAAGAAGACTACGAACGAGCAATATTCTCTTGAGGATGACAAATACGCATAACTTGAAGACCGTCTCAATGTGTGGAAAATCAAGATGTCCGCTGAATTTTGATGATCCGAAGTTTAGTTCTGTGGTGATTCCCCCAAGTTCAAGGTTCCTACTTTTGCTAAGTATGATGGCATCTCTTGTCCAAGTCGATTTGAAGTCCTATGTCGTAAGATTCATCCTCACACCGATGATGTGAAGTCAGATCCATTACTTCCAAGAGAGCTTATCTGAGCTCGCTTGGAGTGGTATTATCACTAGAGAGTACCCACATCCATACCGGAATGACTTAGCGATGTTTTCACAAGCACTAGTACAATGTCAATTGACACCCACCCGCATGCAACTACAAAGCATGTTTATGGGTCGTGATGAGAAGTTCAAAGAGTATGCTCAAATGGAGAGATCTAGCAGCAAAGTTCAACCACCCTTGTCCAATAGGGAGCGGTTGATATGTTTATAGGAACACCGACACTCCATTCTTCAATCATTTGATTGAAACTCTTTAGCGGGTTCACCGAGTCGATATTGATGTGAGAACGATCGCCGGAATCAAGAGCGGAAAGATTCGTAGAGTCATCCTCAAATGCCGCGAGATCTTTCGGTAAGAAAGAAGCCAATCGTGGTATGGTCGAAAGGCCGGTCAAAGCCGATCGTACTCAATCTGGTGGCAGTCAGAATTCCAATCCCGCATCCGCGAACTCAACGAAACAAC